>CM042139.1:51719705-51827205 GCA_023376005.1 Doryteuthis pealeii
TAGTCAGTACAATAAATGGACCTTAGCAGAGATACCTAAGCAAAAGTTTATGAAGCTTTTACATTTATCCATTGGCTAAGGACATGGCTTTTCAGATCCAAGATTGTAAGACAAGTAATCAATGTTTTATATGATACGAGCAGGACCTGGGAATATACCACAGTATGATAATTTAATTATTACAATGTTTCATATGTTTACTTAAGAGCTATTACGATATATTGCATTATGATAAAAGTATAATGATCTTGATTTAACTCTCTCTCTCTCACTCTTTCTTTTCTTTCTTTTCATTCTTTTCGTCTTTTCAGTATGTTCGATTGAAACAGATTAGCGTTATAGCTTTCTTTATCTTTCCCCGACTCTCTTTCTTTCTTTCTTATTATATTTTTTCTGTATAGCATGTTCTTTTTCTTCCTTTTCTTTGTTTATAATAAAACGGAGTGGTCCATTATTTAGCTGAGGTGACGACACTCATAAGAAATAAGAATTCGGCAGATAAGCAAGACCAGATAATCAGGATTTATATTTTTGCATTTCATTTTAGACGTCCTAATTGCAGTCTCAAGAATATAAGTTTCATGTATTTATTTTTTAAAAATACAATAAAACTAGCGAGTAGAAGGAAAAAAGAATTAATGAATATTCAACCTGTTTGCATGGTGTAGGAAGGAAAGTCGGGTTGGGGTGGGGGGGATCAAACGGGAGAGAAAAAAGCTACACAATGTTAAGTACTGTCAATTACTCAAGGTTTCATGTACGGAAAATATGTATAATCATCAGATGAATAACTCAGTTATTCCTCTATTGATCATACATATCGACCTTACGTGAAACCAAGAGTCATGGACAGTACTTAACATTGTGTCCATTTTAATACTTTAAATTATAAGTCGGCTCTGCTCTTAAAGACAATGAAGTATTGAATAAAAAGTAATAGAAAATAAATTTATTTCTATACGCTGGTGTCTTTTCTTTTTATTTTCCACGTTACTCTTGGTTTATATTTTATTTTGTAGTCTCATATATATTTAGAAAACGCCGCGCTCAGAGCGTATTTCTTATCAGTTACAGATAGTTTATTGAAATATTTCTTTTGTTTCCAGCTTCATTCTATCACACCGATATAAAGATTTTTTTCTTGATCTTTATTTTGATGTTTATTTGTTCTGAGGCAAAATCCAACCGAAAACATTGCAACTTTGATCTAGAGACGGGTGTAAGGGTTGATTTGTGTGGAGCATCTTTGATGTATAATTTATGACATGTTTTCAGTACAACTTTAACTAGATTTTGAATTATTGATATTGAATATTTTTGCAGTGCCAATTTTAATGATGGAAATGTGTAGCCTTGTTGATGCACTTGGTGGTTGTAAATAAAAAGGTTGTCAAAGTCGGAGAGGTGAGAAAACGGTTGTCACTTGAGTTTGAGTTTGAGTTTTGTTTAACGGCATATCAACCTCTGTGGATCATTTAATGCCAAAAAGGTTATTTTGGATTTCAGACTTTAAAGTAGTGGTTCTATGGAGATAATTGATTATGTTCTGTTATATTTTGTTGAAAAGGTTGCTTTTTTTAATAAAATTTAAAATGTTTTCAGGGTTTGTATTCTTGAAGATGTCTTTCAGGTTTCTAGCTTGATAGTAATTTGCGCGGATATGTTTAAGTCTGTTACAATTTAGAAGGATATGCTTGGTTGTAAGTTGTACTTTGCATGTTGGGCACACTGGGGCACCCTCCCCTTTTAACAGGTACGAATGGGTAATGTGGTTATCACTTGAAACCACAATGAACGAAAAACACACAAAATTTTATACTAGATGTAGCAGCTCCCTGATAATTCTTCTGGTAGAAAATTAAAACACAAGACTCGACTGATGTTTGAGTGAATTGCGATTTTATTGCACTTCTAAAACACCGTGAAATACCGAAAAAAGGTTTTTAATCAACAATTATCAACTTACAATAAGAGATCTTAGAAATTCCAGAAAATTCTGAGGAAATATGCGAAAAGAGATTTACCTGTACGCACTGTTTATTCATAAATATAGCAACCATATTACCTGTGTAACGTTATGGCTCTCGTTTCGGAAGAAATAACCGTTGTAAACTTATCTCTCCTCTATCTCGATACTACTTTGAGAGGCTAGAATCTGGTGGTTGGGCTGATGTTGGCATTCTTTGATGTTTTGCGTTTGGAACCAACTTGCGATGCTTTGTGCCATTTATAGTTTTTAGTAATAATACAAGGTGAATTATTTGTTCTCATAAACATTTTTCCCCCAAGTTAAAACTGCTCTGAGTGAGAGCCCACGTCTAACTCATTCAACGGATTGTCCCAATCTCCACTCTTTCTCTCTCCCAATTTGCCATGTGACACTTCTCGATCTGTAGAAAGAATGCCATGTGGCGTTATGCTGATTCATCCTAAAATATTTCCACTAACCTACTGGCTCTTTTCACACTCTCTGTCTGTCTCTCTCTCTCTTTCTCTCTCTCTCTCTCTCTCTCTCTCTCTCTCTCTCTATCTATCTATCTATCTCTCTCTCCCTCTCTCTATTATGTTACATCTACACACAGACATTCACACATACACACATACACATTCACACACACACACACACACACACACACACACACACACACACATATATATGTATATATATATATAAAGATAAACCTAATGAGTCAGATAAACCTAATTAAAGTTTCGCTTAGTGCTCTTCAGGGCTAAGATCCGACTAATGAGATCTCTTTAGTCGGATCTTAGCCCTGGTGTCTTTTCTTTTTTAGACATATTAGGTTTATATTTATTATTTGCTCTACTTAGGTATTGAGCACTCTTTACTTATTAGCTTTAGTATATCCTAGCGGTGTTTGTATGAATATATATATCTTATATATATATACATATAAATTGGTTTTTCTTTTGGCCAAGTATTGAATCAATCGATCATTTTTGACTGGTACGATTATCTGGGTCTTTTCTTTTTTCCCAAAATGTTTTTCTCCCCAGGTGATGTTTGGTAGTATATTTTTACAATCAAACTATTTGACGGGTTTTTTCTCACTGCGAGGGTTTACCAACAAGTTTGGTATATATATATATATATATATACATATATATATATATATATATACATATATGGATGTGCCCGTTGGTAATGGTTATAGTCGTAGGAACTCGTTGACCCGAGTTCAATTCCGGGATAAAACTGTTTGCATTTCCCATGACGCTAATACCCTTGTGAAAGGTATTAATCCAATTCTCCCTCCAGCTATGGGTAAATAACAGGGAAGAATGGATTATCTAACCATGGCTAGGTACCCAGTCTAGAAGAAGGAAAACTCTGAATTCAAAATCCACTCACGAAATTGACCTTGTGTCGCATCCTTCTCGTGCGGAGAGGTTGGTATATATATATATATATATATATATATATATATATATATATATATATATATAGAGAGAGAGAGAGAGAGAGAGAGAGAGAGAGAGAGAGAGAGAGAGAGACTGTGTAAAAACATTATGAAATGATGTAAAAAAAATTTCACCAGTTCATGAAAAAATATTTTTCATCATTGTATGAAAAAATTTCATGAAACTTTTTCATCATTTTATTAATTTTTGTCATCATTTGATATATAAATTTATGAAAGAGTTGACATAATTTTGATACCATATATATATATATATATATATATATATATATATATATATATATACTTTGGTGCGATACCAAGTTTCTTGGTACAAGGTGATTCTAGGTGGGTCCTAATTCTCTACCAGTAGTTTGTTGTAGAGTTCAGGTTCCGTTTGAGAGCTCAATGTTTAATTATTGTAAACAGAGCAAAGTTATTTGGGAATAAAAGGCCTTAAATACCATGGGTATCGTGGTTATGGATCGTGGTTTATTTGATAAAATTTGATAAAATATATCAGTGGTCTGAAGAAGCTCGTGAGCATACTCGCGAGTGGAAATGGTCCATAACCACGATACCCATGGTATTTAAGGCCTTTTATTCCCAAATATATTTATATATATATATATATGTGTGTGTGTGTGTGTGTGTGTGTGTGTGTGTGTGTGTGTGTGTGTGTATTTTTCAGTAACGATGACGGCCAATAAGTAAACTGAAGTTTAGTAAATGTGCCTTTTTTTATAGAGGAAAACATTTCTGTAAGACAAGCTACATTTTTTGTATGAACTGATGAGAGAAGTATTGTGTATCAGTATACCAAACATCCTACAGACTGTATTCGTTAGGTTTTTGCACATTTGGGTAACCTTACACAGCACAGATAGACAGGTTTTCCCTCTTATTTATTATAAAAATCAAAAACTACCGTTAACATAATCTTAAACCCCGAGTCACCGTCGGCACCTTTGAAGTGGCGTCAGCTTTTTTAGCAAGGCCTACAGATGGCGTTGGTATGGGTCAGAATGAAAGAAAAAATACTGAAATAAACAAATTCTTGGTAATGTTTTTAATTCTAAAAATTATTTTCCTCTAATTCTCTCTCTTACCCATTCACTCCATGGTGTACTTTAAAAAAATGTTTAGTCCGGTCATGGCCGGGTACTTTTGCTAGTTACATATATTTCAATGATATTCAAATGATACTCGAAAAGTTTTGTTGTTTTTTTCCACAGAGTAGCAATCGTTTACTCAATCTTGGAAAGTGATACATTGATATATAAGTAAATCCAAAATTATTGTTTAGTGTAAATTTATTTATATTCTGTTATTAAACTTTGGAAGACATTTTGCTGAAATCGTTGAGGAATTTCACACTCAATTTCTATGAAAGGGCAGATTTATGCGAACTTACAAGGAACGTGACACTTTATATATTTAAAATAAATTGATATACTTTACGCTTGCAAAAGGTCAGACTTTGAAATTATTTTGTTAAAAGTATTGATTGTACGAAATGAACACATATTTCTTTTCTAAAAAGTGTAATATTCTGGAAGTGACATATAAGGATTGTTCAAAGTGCTGGTGGCATTTTAAGGGGTTTGAATAATTAACTAGTGTTATATTTAAAGGTTAATCAGAATCGAGCGGTTTTGATTAATATTGATGTTTCGGACTGTTGTCCTCATCTTCATTGTGCTACATATAGACACAGCGTTTCGGACACTATATCCTCCGGTATTCATCGGGTGTTCCATGTGTGTCCGAGTATAGTAATGAGCCAACCTGGGAAATCATTTTTTTTTACTGTTGATCAATCAGACATCGAAGAACTTTTGAAGATGTCATTCAAATAATGACGTCATTTTTTTCTGCGCGACTAACTTTCCAATATGTATCACGAGAAGAATCACGATCAGTTAGAAAAGAAAACACCTGAGGAAGGCCGGGGGATACAGCGGCCGAAACGTTGTATACTTCAATAAAGATGAGAAGAACAGTACGAAATATCAGAATAATTCACCAGTAGCCTCATCTCAAAAATACAATCAAATAGTACCGAACGGTTTTGTTATGCATATTGCCAATTTCCTCTGTTGCCAACTGGGAATCATTTGCCTTTTATTCGTCAATAGATCAGGGTTTGTTTCTGGCACAAATAAACTGGGTGGTATTTCAAAATTTTGTGTGCAGAGATAACTTGAAGCACGTATTCGAATCAGGCTGCCGAATGAGCCAACCCCTAATTAGGCTAACCCCGGATGAAATTAAAGAAGATACCTGTTGTGAACGAAATGGCTTACCTCCCGTTTAGCACATCTGCTTAGCCTGTCAGTTTTTGACAGAATTGCTCGGTCTCAATTGACGGTTAGATTTATGCTGTATTGTATCGTATCATCTTGTTCGTAGCGTAATTATGACAGCTCTTAGACAAATCGCGTCCACGACGGAACCAAATGTAAGGCGTTTATTTCCGACACTGGCGCAATTGCGACTTCACTGTGGAGTGTCGCTGTGACGTGGCATTGTTCAAATAAAGTACGGAGACACCTACGATAAATAACGACCTGCCCCCCAAGCAGAAGACATAGGGGCCGATTTCAATATCAAATATATGAAATGAAACAATCCCATTCAAAAACAAGATCTACTCGAACGAAAAAGATTTAGGCTCTTGGCAGTAACAATCAGGGGACAGGAATTAGCAAACTTCCACCTGTTTTCATGAACGTTTGGCGAAAAGCAGAAGGAAAGTCCCACTTTTAAACAGAAAGTTCGATTTTTGCTTTTTATGCAACTCGGCCATTAAATAATCAGCCATCATT
Organism: Doryteuthis pealeii; assembly: GCA_023376005.1. Lineage (NCBI taxonomy): Eukaryota > Metazoa > Mollusca > Cephalopoda > Myopsida > Loliginidae > Doryteuthis > Doryteuthis pealeii. Next base: position 51,725,956 of record CM042139.1, read on the forward strand.
AACTAATAATCAACCAATGACTGATTTGAACTATTTACGAACAACCTCGTCTCACCCACTCTTATTAAATCATTTAGACTATGCAGGCATGCATTGGTTTATTTCTGGACAAAGAAAGAGAACTGCTATTATGCCTGTATCGGAAAAATAAATTCTAAAATGTTCGGCATCGGTTTACCCTTACCACTCTTTTAACTTGGACTAGAATATTCCTTCTCCTTTGTTAGTTACCTAAAAATTGGTGTATAATACGCACTTTCACCCAGATATTCGGGGTGCATGTTATACACGAGAAGTAAATATCATTTTTCTCTCGGCCACGTGCGTCGGCATATTCGTGACCATATCACCAAAAGTAAATTATATCTATGGTCCAAACTGACTAATGTGTTACAGACATTCTTATCTATTTATTCATTTATTTATTCATTTATTTGAATGCATTTATTTATTTTAATAAATCACCTATTTATTTAATATATCTACTTAGTATACTTATTTATATATATATATATATATGTATTAATATATCTATTTAATGTATTTATTTTATTTGTGTTTTTAAGCGTTTATTCTACTTCATTTTATTTATTTATCTATGTGGTTGCAGTGCTTGAGTTAAAGAGCCGAGATTTATCAGCTAGTCAGAGTAACCTCAATTGACCGTTTCTATACCAACCGGGTTTGTTTAATCATTTAAATCAAAATAGTTGAAAATGTTTTAAAGTGCCTTGGGAAATCAAATAGAAAGATTTGAGACGTTGACCTAATGATACAATGAAAATAACGTTATAGTTTCTTTCACAGGTCGATATAAAGTAAGGGGTCACATAAAGGGTTTTCGGAATTAATTAAATTAAGGATAAAAAGTAAATAAAAAATGTAATATGAAAAGAAAGAAATGATAGTGGAAAACAGGCGAAATGCTTGTTTTGTTATTATCATCATCTAGTACAAATGCAAAATAGCGCACAAGAGATAATATCATTAGAATCGCATTTTACGTATAAATGGCATTAGATTACGGAAACTCCCGAAGAAGCCTAACCCTAACCCTAGCACGAACCCAAACCCTAACCCTAAAACTAACGCTAACAGTAACCCACAAAAATAACCGTAACGCTAAAACTAACCGTAACACTTACCCTAACTCTATGCCGAGCGTCTTAAATGTTTCGGGTATTTCCATGAAATGTAATGAAATGAAATGCAACAATGTAAATTCTGATTATCTGATGTTGCTTATTCGCCGAATTCTTATTTTTTATCAGTCTAAATAATGGACCATTCAATGTTTATTATAAAGAAAGAAAGGTGAGAAAAACGAGACGCTACATAGAGAAATATAACAAAAAAGAAAGGAAGAAAGTAAGAGAGTAGGAGGAAAATAGAGAGAGTGTAATGTGAGGAAGGGATAACGCTAATCTGTTTCAATCGAACATAATGAAAAGAAAAAAAGAAAGAAAGAAAAAAAGTGAGAGAGGGAGTTCAATCAAGAGTATTATACTTTTTATATATAGAAGTATAAAGCAATAGCTTTTAAGTAAACGTATCAAACGTTGTAATAATTGAATTATCCTACTGTTGTATATCCACTGGTCCTGCTATTCTTAATCATTTCATTAATAATTTTCACGAAATGTTTGTTAATCAATGGCAACTTATTCAGTGTGTAAACCATACAAAAGAAAGTGCTCTATCAGTGGAAAAATGCTGACTGTATCCTTGGAATATGGGTAAATCTCCTTCACCCAACCCCAAAAATTGATAGGACACTAAACTACATCACATATTGAGGCTACAATTCTGGAGATCTGGGGAGTGTAAAGTATCCTGTAATTACCATTACTTCCAGACCCACTCTCACTCAGATGGTAGTCTTCGGGGCGGCCTAATGTCGGTATCAGCCAGACAGCAAGGGAGTCTATCCCCTTTTCAGTAGTGCTAGACCAACGAGATCATTTTAGCATCTGAGGTGGAGCGAGGACCGGTATCGAACCAAGAACCTTGTGATTCCTAGCCACACACTCTACCGACTGAGCTAAACCGGCGTAGTACCTGTTAAAGTCCTATCTATTTGATAAATATATCTGTTTAAAAATTATTTCTATTCGATAGGATCGTGTGTGAAAGAATCAAAAGAAACAACAACACAAAAATGTAAATATGAACGTGATTCTATGTATAAAATACTCCCAGACGGGCTGACATGCCGTTAAATCAGTCAATCATGCAATTTCATGAAAATTATAATTAGTTGATTAATCTTTTGCCATTTAATGTTATTTTATGCCTAGAACTTAAGGGATTGCATTTATTGCAAGTTCATATTTACATTTTTGTAGTTATTTAAGATTTTTTGGTGGAGTGCTCATGTTTCTATCTAATAGGAATCATTTTTAAACTGCTCTATTTGACTTATAGATGGGGCACTTAACAAGAGACTGGAAATGAATGCAACAATGTGAATCCTGATTATCTGGTGTTAAAATTAAAATTTGTGAGATTCGAAACACTCCGTAATTTATATTCTCGGTATTCAAATTATGAGTCAATTAAGCTAAAAAAATTCAGAATAATTTTGATGTTTTGGACTATCGTCCATATTTTTTTGTGGTATGTATAAACACAACGTTTCGGCTGCTGTATCCTCCAGTCCTTCTTCGGGTGTTCCCTGTGTATCCGAGTATAGGAATGACCAAACCTGGGAAATCATTTTAATAGTTTGACTATTCATCAAACAGGCGTCGAAGACTTTTAAAGAACTTATTCAAATAATTACATCATTGTTTTTGCATGCCTATCATTCCGACCCGTGTCACGAGAAGCATCACGATCATTTTGAACAAGAAATTATGTTTATACATACCACAATAGAGAAGAGTCAGCAATCCGAAACATCAAAATTATTAACATCAAGCCTCATCTAAAAAAAATAGACAGATAATATAAAATTCAGGTTTTGAATATTTAAAAAAGATTAAAATTAGTTTAGTAAGTTTAACATCTTTAATATTTACTCAACAAAATTATAGAATTGAAAATTATCTGACAAAAATTTAAATAACTGAGGACTGGTTAAAAGAGGTAGTTATAAATTTTTTTTAAAATCCGCTCATAAATTATTTGAAATACAAAAATTCATTTTTTTAAATAGCAGAATGCTTTAATTTATTATCTGTTTCATTGTCGTTTTTTAAGTAAATAATTAGCGATATTTGTATTTTATGGCATTTTAAACTGTCTCCCCAAAAATCATTCCGTTTTCAAAAGTGAAATTTATTTCTCTCTCATGTTAAAGTAGTGAGCGTAAGAATCGCTACTAAGAAGTGTAAAATTACGATTAAAATAATTTATGTTTCCAACTTAAAAATCATTCACTTTTCCTTCCTTAGAGATTTATTGCAGATGAAAAGACTGCAAACTGAAGACGTGTTGGATTTTGCACAATGTGAATAGTTTGCATTTTTTTTTCAAATATCCCACTGTCAGCAAGGTTTATACCAACTACATCTTTTGCAGGGGTGCAATAGCGGCTCCAATTGCTTGAAACCACCTTGTTCAAAGAGGTTTGGTTTGTTTTGTTTGTTTTATGGCTTTTATTCAATTTGACAAATAGTTTTAATTCTAAGATTACTCCCTGAAAATCTTGAATATTCCAAATCCAATAAATATATATAAGACCAAAAAAAGAAAAAAGAACGAAGTATGGAAAAGAAACAAAAAATAAAGAAAGAAAGAAAGAAAAGAAAAAAAAAGAAAGAAAGAATATAAAAAGAAGAATAATGTTTGAAAAACATAGAATTAATAAGAACAAGGGAAAAGAAACAAGAAAAGAAGATAAGAAAAGAAAAAAGAATGAGTTTCACTTTGTTTTACGGCATATCAATGCTTTTCGAGTCATTTAATGCCGAAACAAGTCATTTGATAAAAGTTTTTATGTTTCAAATTCTTCATATCTTTAAATTGGTATAAATAATTTCCATTAACTTCATCTGGTTTGGGTTTTTTTTTTCGGATTGGTTTGTTTAATGGTTAAATAACCCTGTGGATTATGTAATGCCAAAAATTGTTTGAGTGTGAGTTACCCAAGTTTTTTTAATGGTGTAATTTTTGTAGATGTATTTTGTGGTTGTATTTTATATTCATAATTTTCGATATATTTTTATTTCTCTTACGAAGGATAAAATGTCATCCATGTTAGTATTTGCAAACAGATCCCTCATATTATTTGCGTTGAAATATTACTTTCTGAATGTAGCGAAAACTTTACACTCCATGAGGAATTGTTTGAAAGAGGATATTTATGCGCTTATGTACCGATCAATAGTGATATTGACGTGATAAAAATGTTACATAGTAATACTGATAAGGCCAAAGTGGTGTGTTCCACGTCATGGAGTTCTCAGCCACCAGGATTCCGTCCTTAAGCACCCACGGCTAACAGGCGGTCTCATTGCGGGTATTTTACCCCTCTGCAGAGGTGCAGTCGGTATACACATCTCCAGTCGACAACGCGGCATGAGCTGTTGTACATAATCTCAAAACTCATTTGAAACGGACGAAAATGTAAAATTGAAAGCCAGTATTAAATTATCAAGACACCCAACGTTGTTATGCTTTTGTTTCTCTATAAGGAAACACTATTACTTTATTTTTTAGATAGATAGATAGATAGAGAGAGAGAGAGAGAGAGAGAGAGAGAGAGAGAGAGAGAGAGAGAGCGTTTAATAAACTGTTCACTATCAATAAGAACGTTGGCACATATCTACTGCGCCTTGGTAATTAGTTTTTAAATGGACAATTGAAATTTTCTATTATTTCTCAACCCGATTTTTGCAAACAATTTTGATTGGATATCAGAATTCGCAGATCGAATTTTCCAAATAGCGACACATGTTTATGCAAATAAGAAAGACTTAAAACCGAATGCATTTTCATGATGTCGGTCTAAAAAGTAATTAGAGGGATTTTCTAATTTTTCAGGCTGGAAACCAGTTACAATCCTGGTCGATATTTTAAGCGTTTAGTTCCACTGTTGGTGAATTCAAGTCGGTATTGACTGTAGTTTCGATGGATATTCCTAGTGGCATAAAGTTTGAAGTATTCCTTGAAATTCTCGGTAGAAAAGGGTATAGTCTGAGTAGATCTTCTCATCTATAGTGTTCCTTGTGATATTAAATCCAATTAGCAACTGATTCCATGTCAATTACCAACGACCTTAAATGCATTCTGTCGTTTTTCATTGGTCAATGACAGCTGCTAATTTTGGGTAAATCCATAAATATAAGTGGTAATTTTGCATAGATCTTATACTAAATACCCCAAGGGCAACTCACGTGGTGTCATTGTTAGCAAACTAGACTCGCAGACCATTTATAGTGAATTCGTTTCTCACTGGGCACTCCATACTTCTGGCTTTGTGCCACATCTAAGGTAAGCTTAATAAATAACTATGCCAGATACTCCAAGAGCACCTCATGTAGTATAATGGTTAGCAAGCAAGACTCGCAAACTATTGTTCGTGAGTTCGATTCTCACTAGGCGCCCCATACTTCTGGTCTTGTGCCACATCTAAGCTAAGCTTAATAAATAGCTGGGCACTTCATGTAGTGTAATGGTTAACAAGCTAAATTAGCAGACCATTGTTAGTGAGTTCGATTCTCACTGGGTGCCCCATACATCTGGTCTTGTGCCACATCTAAGCTAAGCTTAGTAAATAACTATACCAGATACTCCAACAAAACTCCGATTGAAAATAAACTAATCCGTATTGACCTTCATGTTTGCACTTCAGAATAGCTGTCTAGATGAACGATCTTTGATTATTAAGAGAAATAAATGGAACTAAGATCCAAATACATGTCATGCTCAATGCATCAAAAACATTTAACGAGGAAACATTTAACACAGGAAAGTCAAGTTCTATCCTATGCGCATGCTTATAGGTGGCATAAGACAGGTCTGTTCATAGAGAGATTGGGGTAGATGAAACTGCGTTCTCAGGTGCTTAAAATTTTACAATGTGTCATACCCTACCCTTTGTGAGAGGATTGGATACATACATACATACTTAATAATGATGTATATGTGATGCTTTCTTGGTCGTGCCTAGAACTTTTCACTACAGCACACACATATACACACACACACACACATATATATATATATATATATATATATATATATATATATATATATATGAATTAAATTGATTCAATTTAATTAATTTATTCATTTATTAAACATCTTATTTTGAGCTCTAAGGGATTTGAAACCGTCCTTGTATAAATCTATAGTTGCGCATCTACATGGGCATGCATTGGGGATATACGGAGGATATTGTTGATCCCAAATAGAATCATCCTCAACTTACCTGTCGATTGGATACTTTTATTTATCTACCTATCTATCTACCCATCTATCTATCTATCTATCTATCTATCTGGGAGGTGTACTATTCGAATGATTAAAACTTTCAGTGAAATTCGATAAGAGAATCCCAGATAAAATGTTAGTAGCGACGCTTTAAACTTGGCCAGGGATGCGTTAAAAGTGTTTCACGTTCTGGGAAGACCTTCAAAATGCAGAAAACTTAAATACTTTGAACGTTCGTGTGCTAAAATCGAAAATTGTAATTGGCACTGATAGAATTAGAGAATCAGGCGATTCTATGGATTAACCGAAAAGCATTCACTAATCTTTAAAATCTTGATTGGCCATTCTCGTGTAGGTATTTTTATCTTATTATTTATTTATTTATTTACTTATTTATTTATTTTAGAAAACATTGCTTCCTCATTTCCGTTAGCTACTATAATCAAAATTTTATTCAATGCAACTTATCTATTTTATAAACTCATATATCCTACTTTTTGGAGACTTGCTGCACGACAGTATGAAAGTACGCAAACAGTTTATTTGATATGGCTATGCCGACAATTCGCCTAATTCCTTAATTATCAACTATTTAATTTTCAAACTAGGTATGACTTCAATTAAGTACATATTCTCCTTAAAATTCTCCCGAATTCACTAATTTAGTAGTCATTGAACACCGACATAAGCTTGCTAACTATTATACCACGCTATCATTTACCCAATCCATTCGCTACAGTTATACTGTGATAAGAGGTCGCAAGTACGGCACATTCAGAGAGGATCGAACTCGTTATTCAGTAGCAATGGATCTGCGAGGCAAACTTGTTAAACATTACACCACGATGGGACGACCTGCAGACTGAAACGGGTGTGATTAATGGATTCCGTGCCAGTTTCCAGCTGATTTGAATAAGAAAGGAACCATTCACATTTTGAAGCCCACAAGGACATGTTTTCGGGAACATTTGCGATGAGACCTGGTGGTATCACTCCCCGCCCCCTCTCTCTCTCTCTCTCTCTCTCTCTCTCTCTCTCTCTCTCTCTCTCTCTCTCTCTCTCTCTCTCTCTCTCAATCACTTTGTGACTAAGAGACCAAGAACCAGTCCAGGGAGTGGTGGCACTCGACCTCTCCAAGACCAAAGCAATTTTCACTGTTCCAGAAGTTTATTGAGGACTTCGTGTAAAATTTCAAAAGTCGAAGTGACACTAGAATATAATTTGAAAAGGACTAAATTGAGATCGCTCAAGATAGACTAATTTTACATTAATAATACGTATACACACACACACACATATATATATATATATATATATATATATATATATATATATATACGAGGGTGAGTCAAAAAGTAAACACATTTTGTTTAGGACAGGTATAATTACCAAACAGAGGAACATGTATCATACATCAAATGAAGCTGGTTCTCTGTGGATCACATCTCTACTCCTAGTCACCGTGTTTCTCAATAGCAATGTTCCACCTTAGAGTGAGAGCATGTATCCCTGCCCCGTAAAATTATATTGATTGTTCTTTGAGCCACTTCTTCACTACAGATTTCACTTCCACGTCACTGGAATAATGTTTGCTTCAGACTATCATCTACTCAGCCCCGTGACAGAGGGTTTGAGAGGGAAACATTATTCCAGTGAATTTATGTATATTCATTTATTTGTATATATATATATATATATATATATATATATATATATATATATACATTTGTTTATGTATTAATTCAAACTAACAGACCCTGTATATATATATATATATATATATATATATATATATATATATATATATATATATATATATATATATATATATATATATATAGTTCCGGCTATATATATAGTTCCAGATTAACTTTCGCTAAACCATGATGATCATAATAAAGACAATCTCTCAGCAGATAACCTTTTAATTGACCAGTTTGACGAGGAGTCGCTTTTGTAAGCTGACTTGTAGATCTGGTACTTCAAACAAACAAACAAGCTCATTATTACAAACCTTTACTTAAAATGCATTGCTGAAGTATCTTCTATCAATCTTAAGTGACTGGACAGCAGAAGTGAATTTTATGGTTTCCATGGAATGAAGAGATTTTTCTCTTTTCACACGTTGAAAGAATGTTTATGTTCTTATCAGTTTCCACTCAACTCTATTGGAAATTTCTGGTATATTCTATAACTATTTGACTCCGGTGCTACGATGATGCCATTTCAGAAATAGAAATAACAGGAAGTACATTGTTGTCATTTACTAAACTGAGGGTAGTTTGGCACAAGGCCTTGAGTATTGACTGACTTTGAAGGCATTTCTACCTCTATAGGTATATTCTATTCCTAGAAGTTAGGGAATCACATTCTTTTTATATTCATGTTTAAATTTCTTGTGTAGTCGTTTCTTAAGAGATTTGATGTCTGTTTTTATTTCATTTTTTTTCTTTTGTTTTATTTTGTGCACACAGTCCTATTGAATACGAATAATTTTTAAACAGATCTGTTAAAGCCATTGATGTAAATCACTAGGTCAGTATGGACCGAAGAATAATGATAATGTAGGGGTACTCCAACCTCCATAGTTCTCCAGAACTGGAGCTTCGCCATCAGATGAAGTTTAGTATCATGCCCAGAATACCCATTTTAGAGTGCCTGCAGAGAATACAGTCAACTTATTGTTGTTAAGATTCTTGAAACCATTTTTTAGGTTGCAGGTGAGAGCACTTTACAGTGGAGATCCCTTGTGGCATTAAGTTTGATCCATGTAATGCTTTTCCGTTGGTCCGTGTATCTTGAATCCTATGACCCTTGGGTTTCTCAGTGTTAAGCAAAATCCTTGTTTGTTCGTCCGTTCGTCTGTGTTAAGCATGAGCAAATGAATGCCTTTCCCACAAGGCCTTTAAATAGTTAACCAGCCTTGTATTTGAGCGTGTTGATTGGCCGATTGAATCCACGTGGCCACGAAGGGTCTATGAATTTAAGTTCTGACCTCCAGCACACCTTATATACAGAATTATCCCAACAATTGTAAATCCCATCGACTGAGTGGCCATAAAAATAGGGTACCCAGTGAGAGTAGAACACAGTAACGATTTTTATAAAGCAAGCAGGAAAGCCATTACACCCCGCGGAGTGCCCAACTTTAAGTATTTTATGGAGGCGCGTATTGTAATGGTTATAGTCTTATGAAATGGAATCGTCGACCCTCGTTCAAATCCGCGATTAGACTGCTTGCATTTCACATAGCGCTAATACCTTTGGGAAAGGTATGAATCCAACTATTCCCCCTAGCTATGTAGGACAGGGTGGCTTTTTTAACCTTGGCTAGGTAACCAGTATAGGAGAATAAAAACTCTGAATTCAAGCCTGGTAAACTCTGCTGAAGAAATCGACCTCGTCTCATATTCTGCTCATGCCGGGGTGTTGGTAAATACATATATATAAATATATTGTTACTGGCCTTCTTTGAGATATACTTATTGGTTACTTGCAGTTCGTGAAGAAATGTGACAGATTAATTAAAAATGTGAATTTTCCTTAAGGAATTGGCGATAATCATCGCTGTTTTTCTTGGAAAACAATAATGTCTCAGAAGCCTTCAGCATATCATTCTTTATGAACCGCTGTGAATGGAAACTTTCCGTGTCCTTGGTATGACGTTAAACTGCATCCAATGGTAAAGTTCCTGTCCTGAAGCTCTGGAAAGTGTGGAGTACTCCTTCATCGCTATTATTTCCCGGTCCATTCTGACACCGAATGGTAGTACCTGTTAGGGTCCAATCTATGGGTTAAATAGAGAAAATGAGTTTTAAAAAAGGTGTTTAAAATAATTGAGTTTAAATAAAAATAATTTTCAATACCGATCAAGAATGAATAGAGCAAAATTTCTTCGGCATAAAATAACCCAAGAAGGGTTGACATGCCGTAAAGTCCAACCAAATGTTTAGCCTATTTTTAAACTTTTTATTTACTAAAACATGCTTCTCCTTGTGCGTATGAGACATTCTTCTGTAAATTTCACATCGTTTGCCCTTCTGAGCTAATTGGATGACAACTTAGGCAACAGCAAATACAGTAAGCAACCTGAATCAAAATGACTTGATTCGACATTAAATGGTCTGAAAATGGTTTATAAGCCGTAAAAAAAAACAACCAACCAAAAGAACAATATTCTCAGTCACCCAAAATATGATGACAGAACTCTGTTCAATCCCGAAGAGGTCTGTTTTATTTGCCACCATTTTGAGTATGTCGAAAAGAATATTTTTGCGAAATTAAAATTAAAATTATTTTTGCTACAAACGAATTAAAAACACTACAGATATTACATTTAGGGAAATAAATTCTGACAAAAAATGTATTTGAATTTTATTTATCTATTGAACAATCCTCGTATTTCCTCGTTATTAATACTCAATTATGTGACCATGTGCCACAATATGGTAATTATTACAACGTTTGATATGTTTACTTTAGAGGTATTGCGAAATAGTTCAATATGTGAAAAAAATCTAAATCTCACTCACTCTTTTTTCTTTCTTTCCTACTTTTTATCTTTTCATAATGTTTGATTGAAACAGAGTAGCGTTATTGCTTCAGTGCACTCACACCCTCTCTCAACCCTTTCCTTTACTCTCTTTCTTTCTTTCATTATTATTATATTTTTCTGTATACATGTCATTTTCCTTCTCTTTCTTTCTTTATAATAAAAACGGAATGGTCCATTATTTAGCTGAAGTGACGACACTCGTGAGAAATAAGAATTTGGTGGATAAGCAACATCAGATAATCAGATTTTACATTTTTGCATCTCTCTTGGACGATTTGGACGCTCTCATGTCTTATCGAATGATTTTTCTTTCACTCTTCATTGATTACTTACCTCATCACGTATCTTCTTCATTTTCATTCATTTAGGTTTTTTTTCATGCTTATTCCTTATTTCATTCATGAAGCTTACTCTTCGTATCTATCTTCTTTTTTCTTTTCTATCTTTATTCCATTCCTAATTTCAACGCAGCCGTTGGATGACGATCTGTTTGCATGGGGAAATCTGAATTTCTAATTCTTAATGACTGGTCGCTGGTCGTGCAAGAAAACAAATAAAAACCTTCCTCGTTCAACAATCACTCTATCCGTCGTTCTTCTGTGAAAGTCACGTAAGTCAATTTCAGAGAGAAACGTTAACTTCATCTTTAAAACTACTCGATCTAGACTGAAAAGATTCAGAAAGGATAAGAAAAACCTCATCAAGACTTTCTTATATCAACTTAAGAAAATACGGTTTGTATAACCATGTAACGCGTTGGTGGGTTTGTATATCTGAAAGGCCATCCAGCATACCTGATCGATAAAGACGCTTTTAGAGAAAACGAAATTCTTTTTTCTTCTAATAACAATTTCCGGCCTGTATATCCGATACAGCTTAGAATACGGTGACTGTATTAAAATATGGAATATTACGTAATTGTATTGTAATAGCTGTAATGTATTAAAATATATAATTGAGTATTCATGAAAAAAAACAAGTAAAGTTAGTCTGAAAAGTACTTGATTCACCTCTTAGTTAAGAATGGACTAGTTGACATTCGTCTTGTATATAAGAAAGTAGATTATGATACCAGGTGTAACTCTACATGTAAAGTTGGGCACCTCACATGGTGTAATGGTTCATCGCTGGCAACAATGTAATACCAGTGATGATTACTGTGTGAAAATATGGTATTTCATACCTGAAAACTTGTACTATCTAATGGTGCATTTGTTGTAGTTTCTGTGGAAATAAACAGATAGGATTATGTTTCGTTTGAGCGTCTCTCGTATCTACGGGTTAATTCTATTTGCATTAATATTGAAACTGATATGTGATGTTTATTTAGATACAAAATTTATTTTTATACAGATTTAGTAGTGATCTTTCTCGTGTCTGTAAAATAAACTGGGAACAAAAGAAAATTTCTCAAACTCTAAATACGCGTTTGTTGCTGTTGAAACGCATTCAACAAAGACCTTTCAAGCGGATTTTCTTTTTACTTTTTACATGTTCAATGCCTGTGGCGAATATCGTATTTTTATTTCATTGACAGCACGAAACGCGTTTGATAATATAAATAGTAATGAATGCATCTTGTTAGTCATAAGACATCACACGTCACAAAAAAAAAAGAAAATTCACTTGAAATCTTCTATTAATAATGGAGATTCGCTTCCGGTTTTTGTCTATAACAAAAACTACCTCACTGCTTACGTCACTATACCCGAAATCGTCATAACATAGAATGAATACACTCAAATTTTGAGCATGCAACATTAGACAGTCCTCATTGTTTTTTTAAACAAGTCTTAATAGATACATCTCCAGTATCATATATTTATATATAGTTTGTTTTATTTTAATAGATATTCAAAGTTAATAGAACTTAGTTTCGATTTCAAATTGTTTTTTTTTTTACTCCTTTAATAAATTTGATGATTTGATGATTTATGGTTCAAACTCTCCGACATTTAATTTTTAACTTCCACCTCCTCAAGTAATATCTTTAAAAATTTTTTTTTATTTTGCTAGTTCTATTTATGTAGTTTCTTGAAATATAAAGAGATAAATTCCTGTTTGATTTTTGTGTAGAAGTATTTCACATCTGTGGCATGAATCCTTTGACTGCAAAGCAGGAGGTTCAAACATTGGAAAGAGAATGAAAGAGACAATTTTCAAAATGACGAAAGGAAAAGACAACGAGAAAAAAAATAGATAAAAATATATCTAAGAATAATATACAAGACTAGCAGGACCTGTGGATTTACCACAGTATATATTTACCTAACCCCCTCCGAACGAGCAGGATGCGACACAAGGTGAATTTCTTAAGCAAAGTTTAATAGGTTTGTATTCAGAGTTGTACTTCTCCTAGAGCCCAACTGCCCTACTATTTACCTATAGCTGGAAGGAGAAGTGTTGGATTCATACCTTTCCCAAGGATATTGGCGCTATGTGAAATGCCTCGTTCATGATTTGAACTCGTCTCGTCGTCTACATTTCCTTCAACAGTAACCATTACACCACGCGCCTCTATGTGGATTTATGTAGATTTATCACAGTATGAAAATGTAATTATTGCAACGTTTGATATGTTTAGTTAAGAGCAAATGCAAAATAGTTAAATATGTAAAAAGTATAATAATCTTGATTTAACTCTCTCTCTCTCTCTCACAATACTACTGTCACTGATTATGAGGTATCATATTTTTGTTACTAGCAGGACCTGTGGATATAACACAGTATGATAATTTAATTATTACAAAGTTTGATATGCTTAAAAGCAAGTGCAAAATAGTTAAATATGTAAAAAGTATAATAATCTTGATTTATCTCTCTCACTCTTTTTTTCTTTCTTTCCTTCTTTTCATATTTTCATTATGTTCGATTGAAACAGATTAGCGTTATCACTTCCGTGTGTTTACCTCCTCTAAATATCTTTCCCATGATCTCTTTCTTTCTTTCTTTATCTATTTATCTATTTCTTATTATATTTTTGTGTTGTATGTCCTTTTTCTTCCCTTTCTTTCTTTATAATAAAAACGGAATAGTCCATTACTTAGCTGAGCTGACGACACTCATAAGAAATAAGACTTCGACTGATAAGCAACACCAGATAATCAGGATTTACATTTTCGCGTTGTGGCTTGGACAATTTGGACGGTCTCATTTTTAACCAGAGAGTGTTGCAAGATGATGACGGTCTTAAAAATAAGGAACACGAGTATTAATATACAAGATAATAGGGTAGTCATAGGTTTTGCGCATGCCAGTTTACGGCCTGTATATCATGTGACCGAAGGGAGGTTCCCGCCTTGGTTGGTAGTATTATGGTAATTGAATGCGCTGAATTGTGTGCATTTGAAAGCCACGCAGATGAACGTTCAACGGAGTCAAATTCAGGAAATTTACGAGTTCGAATGGGCCATTACACAGCGGAAGCAACCAAAAATATTTGAAGACGCAGTTGATCACAGTATAGTAAACAGAAGGTTAACATAAAGATTGATTGATTCTAACCCGTCTAGGGTTATTTTATGCCTAGAAATTAAACAATTGTGTTAATTGTATGTTTATATTTACAATTGTTGTTTAGTTTGATATGTACAAAAAACTTTTAAGAAACTTTTCCTATTGAATTATAATAATCAGTCGCACAATTTCTAGTGTCAACAATTCTTATTTTATCAAAATAATCTACGCAGTTATATAGCTTTACATAGTCCTATCTAATACCAATATTTTTCATAATATATAAAATTTGACTCAGAGATGGGGCTAACAGGTACTGCCACAGCGTGATATCAAAGAAGGTGTACTTCACATTGCAGAGCTCCAGAATTGTAGCGTTATCTCCAGATGTAGTTTAGTGTCATACTCAGAAGATCTCTTTTTTTTTCTGAGTGCGGGTTTTACTAATCTACAGGAGATATACTCGGCTTATGGTAAGTCCCGCCAACAGGACTAAGATAGCGAGGTAGATATGAATACATTGGCATAGATAGATAGATAGATAGATAGATAGATAGATAGATAGGAACTAAGATTGATAGATAAATAGATAGATAGATAGATAGATAGATAGATAGATATGAATTAAGATAGATAGCGAGAGAGAGAGAGGAGGGAGAGAGATAGATAGATAGATAGATAGATAGATAGATAGATAGATAGATAGATGTCCACAGACAAATAGATAGATTGATAGATAGACACATATATACATACATAAAGGGATGGAATGATGTGCATAACTATCTATCTATCTCTTTGTCTGTACATATCTATCTAAGTATGTGCATATCTATCATACAGATATATTGGATTTATATATATATATATATATATATATATATATATATATATATATATATAGAGAGAGAGAGAGAGAGAGAGAGAGAGAGAGAGTTGAACAGACTGGGATAGATAGATAGATAGATAGATAGATAGAATTTTTACATTGAGAGTTAAAATTCCACGAAGACTAATCACTGCAAGTGGAAAGTTGTGAAATCTTTTTATTTACCCCAATATAAAACAGATTATTACCCTGTTCATTTATTTGTCTTCTTTAAAACGCATCATACAATTCAGTCAATTCAGTGAAGAATAGTCTATATTTAAGTCTGTTAATCGTGTTTGCTTGTGAAAATGATAACACGTTGAAACTAAAAAAAAAAAAAAAAAGAATTATATGTTTCACCTGCATGACGAAAAAGGAAAATATTTCTTCCTTTAGAATCGAGATAAAAAAAATTATAAAAACACAAATATCTGTCTCCAATTCACTTTGATGATAAACTAAACCGAAGGGTCAACTAGTGCTATCAAAGGTTGTCTCAGGTAAGAGAAAAGTGACAGAATAATATCATTTACTTCGGAAAACTATTTTTCTTAGTTTGGAAAATGCGAAAGTGCAAACTGCATCGAAGGCTGTGCACCTGTTTGAGACTAAAGATACCAAATTAGTTATTTACCTAGAGATGATTTAGTAAATATGGACTTTTGTTATTTCATTGTGTATCGCAAATTTATCTTATTTTTCCTGAACTTAACAACAGTCTTTTTCTTTCTCTTTCTTTCTTTCTTTTTTTTTTTTTTTTTTTCTTAAATAAATAAAACTTTGAAAGAAAATGGAGTTTTCGAAAAATAAAAAGAATAAAAAAGAAACAGAAGCTAATTAGGATTATTGATAATTCGATCTTTTATTTCCTTCATCTTCATAATTCTAGTTGTGCTTTTCCTATCGCAACTCACTCAGGTTTCACTTCTACGACAACGATATACAGCGTGCATCAAAAACAGGTGATAAAAAAACTCCCGATAAGACTCGAACTCACGACTTCTCTTACAATGGGTAAGTCTGGTTCTATTTAAGGTAACAGCTCTTTTACCGAATTATCTACGAGAGGCTGAATGGTATAATAGAAGCCTAAACGATACTTAGCTGCTTTACCAAATTCAGTTACAAAAGCATGAGTGGTATAATAGAAGTCTAAATTATTCGCTGAGCAGTCCATGACATACAACACACCACTTTGGCCTTTACTTAAGCTAGATGAGCGGTCGAAGAGACTCACTGTGATCACTCGGCTGGTCACGCCAAACCCTAGCACCTATATACCCCCATTGCCCTTATGAAAGGTCCCAACCCTTTTATCATATATTCACTAGAAGGCGATCGCTGAGGGTCTTATTGTCCTGGGTATGACGTTAAATTCTATCTGACGCTGAAGATCTAATTTTGGAGCTCTGGTGAATGTGAAGTACCCCTTCATCACCATTACTCCCAGGCCCACACTGACCCGGAGAGGTAGTACCTGATATGGTCCGAGCAATGGGTTAAATAGAAACAAAATGAGTTTAAAACAAAGACAAAGATTTTGCTTTTTTCAAAAAAATACCTCTTAATTATTGAATGACCCTTCTATATAGATAGCAACAGAGTTTTCCTCACCCCCATGAAAAACAACTACATACAAACAGTTCAAATTCATAAAATTTTGGATAAATGCAGAGTGTCGTATAACAACTCGTTTGGTTTGGTGGTTGATGACGATACACAAAAATAACTCTTTTATCTCGAATTTTAAATTGGGAAAAATATATTAAAATCAACCATTTTTAGCGAACAAATTGTATAAGCAATTATATTCAATGTTAGAAAGTCAATTGAATTTTTTTGAGAAACTTATTTTTCGACATTTCGTTTCGGACATTCCATTATTAAAATTTTCTGAAAGACAATAAACAAAAACATTAAATAAGGTTGAATTTTCTACCTGTGGGCATTTAACAAAATCATTGTCTCGTTATTTCTTTTTTCAAAGAGAGCACAGTGTAGTTGTGATTCAAAAGTCAAAAGAAAACAAAACAGCATATTCTTTTCTTGTACCTATATGCGGGAATGTGTACGTACATATGGGTAATTTTATGTGTTTCTTGTTCAAACCATGCGTGTTTATGTTTGTCAAAATGAATACACATGTGTCTATGATTGAAAAGTATACACACACACACACACACACACACACATACAAACAAACAAACAAACAGAGGTACTCTTAAAACCATCAGTTCATTATTTAGTTTGAAATAATTGTCAGCCGGTAGAGCGCCCAACAAGGAATCATAAGGTTCTGGGTTCGATACCGGCCCTGGCCAACTCAGCGTATGAGTAGCATAGGGATCGGTGCGGTAAAGTTGAGGAGCTGGTGGTATGTGTGGCGCTTCACCTCAGATGCCCAATATAATCTATTTGGTCTAGCGCTAGGGAAAAGGGGATAGACTGCCTTGCTGTCTGTCTGATACCGCCTTCGGGCCACCCCGACGACTTCACTTTTACTTATTAATTTTTTGGTTTGGCATACTTGTTTAACGGCATATCAACACATTGTGGATTATGTAATGCCGAAATTGGATTCATTGCAAATATTATCAAAACAAAAAAGCCCTCCTATTTGTTTATATAATATATAGTTTATTCATTTAAATTGTAATTATTACAATAGAAAGGATTCAAATGTTGAATTATAAGGAACAGCTTTTATTTATTTTATTAAGATTAATTGTTCTTGATTCTATGTAATAAGGATTTGGTGTATTGTGACGTAAGCAGTGATGTAGTTTTGGTTACAGATAACTAGAGACGGAATCTCCGTTATCAATAGATTTGATTACAATCAACTATATTTTCAATGCTCTATTTTTTTTCTTTAAATTACACATTTTTAAAAATCTGTCTATATTAACAGTTTGGTTTCAAGTTTCCCTATCTAATATTTTTACGCAAGTGTATGGTTTAACGAAATTCTTCCAACTAGCATAATAAAAGAACATCCCCTAGACGATGTAAAAATGAATTTTTGAAAAATATTGCCTAATAGTTAACTGACTCCCCATGTACAATACCACACACCAATATCAAGATCCAACCCCCAACTCACCTGTAACAACGCAAATATCATCTACGACATCTACTACATCAAATGCAAAAACAACGAATTCATAGGATAAACGCAAACATCCTTTAAACTCAGATTCAATAACCATAAATCAGCCCTTAGACAGGAGTCACAATACGCCCCAATAGCAAAACATTTTAATAAACCGCAACACACATTAGAGAATTTAAAATGCATATTAATTCATCATGAATTTCCATTCGCACAAATACACAAACACACTTGAATTAAGTGGATAGTCCGCTTCTGCACACACACACACAGATTAAACTCATACCTAGGTATCTTAAACGCTTACAAATATTTCAACACATCCCCCGCACCAAGGATCCACTTACCTACACCCAGTCCCAACTCCGCCAATGCAGAGAGTAGTGAAGACAGTTAAACATAAAAAACAAGCCGGCAAAGAAACATCTCTGACTCCAGCCAATTTCAACCCCACCAATCAAGAGGTCATCAGAAGTTCAAAGCCGATCGATAAATCAACATTCCTGATCCATAAAAACGCCAGCGACCACAGTAGTCAACCAGTCTAAATCCTTCTAAAAGAGAAATCATTCTCTCGAAATATTGGATAACATCCAAATAGTTTCTCATTTATTTTATGCTTCACACAAAATCCCAAAAATATATTATAGACACGCATACACACGAACTAGGAACCTTGTGGTTTCTTGCCGAATGCTCTACTGACTGAGAATTTTAACTGATAAATACATACATATGTATATATGTAAAGACCACCAGATAGTGATACATCCGTATTATAGGAGAGCGTTGCCTTTTTAAGCTTATATATATATATATATATATATATATATATATATAATATATATATATATATATATATATATATAAAGAGAGAGATGTGATGAACTCAAATATATTTTCCTTTGTTTGCACTATCTCGTCTCTTACAAGCAGTCTTTCTTATTTAAAAAATTAAACATGCATATACATGATTATTTACAGTAATACTTTATGTGTATATATTTACCAACCCCTTCACACAAGAACAATGTGATATAAGGTCAATTTCTTTAGCAGAGTTTAACAGATTTGAATTCGGAATCTTCTTCTCCTAGACTGGTTGCCTAACCAAGTGTAAAAAAAAAACCAGTCTGTCCTACTATTTATTCAGATCTAGCGGGAAAATAGTTGGATGCATATATATGTGTACATAATAGATAGATAGATAGAGGGAGAGATAGATAACCCGTTGGCCATAGGTATGATAGGACAGAAGGTGACAAGTATGGGGCATCCAACGCGTATCGAACTTGCTATTCAGTTGTAATAGATAGATATTGTGATATATATATATATATATATATATATATATATATATAGATAGATAGATAGATAGATAGATAGATATACAGGATCAGACTGGGATAGATAGATAGATAGATAGATAGATAAGATCAGACTGAGATAGATAGATAGATAGATAGATAGATAGATAGATAGATAGATAGATATTTGAAATCATTAGCATACAGATTTTTTAAAATAACAAACCTAATTCTCTCTTCCTAATTCCCACTTCTTCACAACAAATCATCAAGTTTGAAATAAAAGCATAAAATAATTTCTTAGAAAAATAGAATTGAGAATTAAAGAAAAGAAAACATTGAAGGAAAATAAAAGGGAATGTATGTTTGTTTTCTATAAAACGGAAACAAAAGCAATTCTGATTGAATAAAGAATCAATGGTTGACGTGAACGGAACTGACCGATTAGATTAGTAAAAAAAAAATATGTTTGGAAAATAAAACTAAAATGAAAAAAAGAAATAAAGAAACAAGGAAGAAAATAAGTGAAAGAGAAAGAGAAGTAGAGAAAAATAACAATGTCATAAGAAAAAGAAAAGAAATAAAAAAGAAAGGATGTGTATGAAAAAGAATGCGAATGAAAAAGGATGTGAATGAAAAAGGTTCCGAATGAAAGAGAATGTGAATAAAAAATGAATGAAAAAAGATGTGAATAAAAAAAATGTTAATGATAACTGATGTAAATGAAAAAGAATGTGAATGAAAAAAAATACGAATGAAATCGGTTGTGAATGAAAAAATTATGTGAAGGAAGAATGATTTGAAAGAAAAACGTTGTGAATGAAAAAGAATGTGAATGAAAAAGAATGTGAATGAAAACGGTTGTGGATGTGCGAATAAAGAAACGATAAAAATTTGGAAAGGCAAGGTATGTGTGATAAAGAAAACAAAATATAAAAGTCGTAATAGAAAGTCGAAATGAAGAGAGAAGTGAAGAGAGTAAAGGAAAATTTATAGAATGAGGGAACAAGTATTGATTGTAAAGAAAGAAAAACAAAAAATGGACAAAGAAACAAACAAACAAACAAACAAACAAAAACAAACAAACAAACTAATGAACAAATTAACAGAGGTCTGGAGATAGAAGTAAATAAAGAAAAAAATAACAAGCAAACATTCAAAAAACAAGTACTTGGACATAGAAAGAGAGAAAAAAGAAAGAAAGAATGGGACACGAAAAATTAAGAAAACTAATAAACCATAATCAAGAAAAAAGACATAACGGAAAAGAAAGAAGAAAAGAAAGAAAGAAAGAAGGGCTTGAAAAAAGAAACAAAGTTTTGTAGAAAGAAAAGAAGTATGAAAGAAAGAAAGAAAGAAAGAAAGAAAGAAAGAAAAGCTAAATCTAGAGCCAGTAAAGCCTCAAAAACAAGGAATAAATGTAAAACAAAGTATGATAAGAAGAAAACAAAAGCTGAATAAACAATAGAAAAAAGTCATTGTTTTGACTTTGCTTATTTGTTCCATGAAAACATTGTCATTATCTGATATAAATAAATTATTTTAAAGTCAGAAAGTTTGTTTCTTATTTTATTTTTGATGGAATTACGAAAATGGAGTAAGAGTCTTTTTTTGTTCAACATTTGACATTTGAAAATAATTTGATTTTCTCTTTTTGCCATTTTAGACACAACTCATTAAGACAAAAAGAAATATGGGAACATTGTTTATTTGCCGCCTCTTTTAGTAATTGGGCTTATGTGTTAATGTGAGTGTATGTGCATTATACAAGAAGAAGAAGAAGAAGAAGAAGAAAACAACAACAACAACAACAACATGAAGAACAAGAAGAGAATTGGAGATAGGCATATAGAGAAAGTGAGAGGGAGAAGAAGAAGAAGAAGAAGAAGAAGAAGAAGAAGAAGAAGAAGAAGAAGAAGAAGAAGAAGAAGAAGAAGAAGAAGAAGAAGAAGAAGAAGAAGAAGAAGAAGAATTGATGTAAAGAGATAGAGAAATGGAGATAAATGCAAGCGATAAGTAGTAGTAGTAGTAGTAGCAGCAGCAGCAGCAGCAGAAGAAGAAGAAGAAGAAGAAGAAGAAGAAGAAGAAGAAGAAGAAGAAGAAAATATCTTTTTGCCCCCATATATTAATTATATTATACAAGATACATCCTTACCCCCACAATTATATAAGTTAGAATGTACTAGTAATGCAAAGATTTGCCTATATGAATTCAATTTTTATTTCTCATAGGATTGGCTAATTTTATTAAGTGAATATATATATATATATATATATATATATATATATATATATATATATATATATATTGCCACACCCACTTTTGCCACACCTACTATATGTATGGGAATGGATGTGTGATGTGTGTGTGCATAAAGAAAGTGAGATAAAGGCGTTTCCCAATGTTTAATGAGCTAGTCTAACAGACTGTTTACAAACGTGTTGTAAGTTCAAATATCAGTAAAGGTACCAGTGTAACGTCGCGGGTAGACTGGAAAGTTGTCTCTTGATCCCAGACGACGATAGAAATAAGCAAACCTGCATTTTACAGTTTGGTTCATCCCGTTTATTAATGTGATAATAATAATTCAGACCGGCCATCTCGGTGTGTTTCCAGACCGTCTTTCAAAGAGAAGAGGAAAGGCTTTGTATCTTCTAAAAGTGTCCATCGAAACACCTAAAAAGAAGCCTCTAAATCGTTACCCCTCCCTAAAAAAGATCCAATCTGCATGTATTCACTCAACCCCTCCGCCAGGTTTTGCTCATTTGAATTCTGAGTTTTTCTGTATTCCTACACTGGTTACCTCACCGAAGCTATATAACCATGTCTGCTCTTCTATTTACCCATAGCTAGGGGAGAAATGACAAACTTTCCTCTAAAATACATACATATATACACACATAAACACCTAAGGGCATTTGTGAAATGCCAACAGTTTCGTGCTAGATTTAAATTCAGAGTGCCGATTCTATTTCCTACGATGAAATATGAAAAATATGTTTTTAACAAATTGTTGATGCGTACGATAAAATCTCCTTTGAAATATCTATTTGTCTTATGTCCTTTTTTTCTTTCTATCGGTTTATATGGGATTCCGATAATGATTTCCCATAGTTTTTTTTCTTTAGTCATCAAAAATTCTATATACAAAGTCGGAAAAGTTTCTTTTAGTTCTTTTTATACGGATGTGGGTAATTGTGTGTGCGTCTGTGAAGTGCGTATGTTTATGGACGTGACTGCTCGTCGATTGTGTTCATTCTTAGTATAAATATATATATGGCGAAAGTCTAGCACTCAATTACAAAACAAAAAGAAAATGAAGGAGGAATGATTTTGTTACACATTTTTCAAATCAGAAAGAGAGAAAGAAAGAAAAAAAAGACTTGAAGATTCGACGAAATCTGTCTAATGTCGCACGCATTCGGGTGTTCGGAGAGTGTTGTCTCTCTGGTCGCAAAAGGTATGATTTCTCAGATCCCTGGTCTCTCAAGGAATTTTTTCCAAAATTTGTTTTTTTCATAATCTCTCAAATATCTATATATTGATAGTTGTGTTCCTTAATTGTACGACCGTTATCATCTTGCAACACTCTCTGGTTAAAAATCAGACCGTCAAATAATCCAAGATGAAATGCAAAGATGAAAATCCTAATTATTTGATGTTGCTTATCCACCGAATTCTTATTTCTTATGAATATCGTCACCTCAGCTAAATAATGCATCATTCCTTTTTTATTATAAAGAAAGAAAGGGAAGAAAAAGAACATGCTACACAGAAAAATATAATAAGAAAGAAAAAAAGAAAGGAAGAGAGTGGGGAAAAGATAGCGAGAGGTGGTAAGTGTGCTGAAGCGATAACGCTAATCTGTTTCGAACATAATGAAACGATGAAAAGAAGGAAAGAAAGAAAAAAATAATAAAGTAATTTAACAATATAATAAATCTATATATAGAAAGAAATATGGAGGCACGTGGTGTGATGGTTAAAGTCATAGGAAATGGACTCGTCGACCCAATATCAAATCATGGACGAGGTTGTTTGTATTTCACATAGCGCTAATACCCTTGGGAAAGGTATGAATCCAAATATTATCCCACCAGTTAAGGTTAAATAGCAGGGCAGACTTGGGTCTTTTACCTTGGTTAGGTAACCAGTCTAGGAGAAGGAGAACTCTGAATCTAAACATGTTAAACTCAGCCTAATGAATTCACCTTGTGTCACATCCTACTCGTGTGGAGGGGTTGGTAAAAAAATAAACAAAATGGTCAGTCATTAGCTCCTCCCAAACTTTCTTTTTTTCTGACGTGCAGTGCGTTCTCTTCTCTTAGTTACTCACAACGGAATGGTCCATTATCTATCGAAGGTGATATCAGGGCATAAGATTCGAACACAAGCATTCATGTCGTTTTCTATTAACATTGTTGTTGTTTCTTCTTTTCACATATATATATAACTAGCAGCGGCTACCCGGGGTTGCCTGGGTAGAGGGGTATTTTTAAGTTAGTCCTGCAGATCCATTATTACTGAATCGTGAGTTGAATCCTCGTGGGATGCCCCATTTAAATCCATATGTAAAAAAATAGACCTTGCATTGATCCAGCTACTCTGAAAAGAAATGTTAATGTCTACTATCTAAAGTATTAAATGAAAAAAAATCCATGCTGTTATATCATTTAAATTTTATTTTTTAATTATCTTCACGAATATAAATCAAATCTATTATTTTTGCTCAAAAACCAAGCCCTGGCGATATTTAATGTGTATATATATTTACTTTGTTGTTAATTGTTTTATTTTCGCAGTTTCCTCCGAACATACATATACACACAACTGCCCTTTATATATGTATAGATGGATTCTATGACCCCATCATTTAATTGCTGAAAATTGCTTTTTCCCATTTCCTACTCGGGAAGCGTCCATTTCCTTAGAAGAGAATTTTTCATCCACTCAAGTTCTATTCAAGTGATTCACCTATGCACTTACCCAGAAGATTTTCCCGCAACAATAAGTCACACATATATGGTATTCAATTGTCTCAGGTAGATTATCTTGCTACTTACAACCTTTTTAAATAACCCTCAGGTGTGGCTGAAATAGTAGAAAAGTACTAAATGCTGATCGATTCGACAATTAGTTTCGAGTAAGTTCAGCTTTTATTTTCATGACTAATTTGGCTCAAATACTGACTGCAGGCACAGCACTCTCTACGTGTAGTGATTGTTTAGGTATTTGCTAAGCCTAGTCGAGTCTATCACAAAGAGGAGGAGTGAAATCGTGGTAAGCGATTTAGAATTTTTAGTTGTGCTATTACAACCACTTTTGAAAAGTTATGACCCTCATCATCATCCCCCATATATGGCTTAAATAGTGCCACTACTATTCTTCTACAAGGGTGACTTTGGCATTAAATAATCCACAAAGGTTGATATGCCATTAAGAAAAGAAACCAAACACACAGGTTAGAAATCACCTTTGTAGTTATTATTTGTGAGACTTTCATGTTCATCGCTAGTTTGTACTAGTTAAGGAACTCATTGGTTCGGGTTTCAGTTGTAGCTGTAGGCCTTGACGAAATACCCCCTGAAGTATGAAATACAAGGAAATATGATGACATACTTCTACAATTATCCAATGCATAAACTGAATACAATAAAAAAATGGCCAAAAAGCTGCGTCCACCCATTCCCCTAAAAGGGCGACCGCGGAATCATTAAGAACTACAAACACATAACTCTTACTGCCATGCCGGCTAAGATTCAAAATATCCTTCTTAATCGCACACATCCTGAACGAGAGAAAATTCTTTGGAAAACTAAAATGGGTTTCGTTGAAATCAATACACAGCTTCTCAGATAATGAAAATAATAAAAGATAAGAATTCCAGTGATAAGAAACATCAGGTAATCAGGATCTACATTTTTGCATTTCATCTAAGACGATTTCGACGGTCTCATTTTTAACCAGAGACTGTTGCAAGATGATAACGGTTTGAATATTAAGGAATAAGAGTATTAATATAGAGATACTTCTTGTTACTACCACTGGGGAATGTACACTTAGTTTCTGTTTTATTTAACAGTAAGTAAATTTTTAAAAAACAACAAGATGAATGATACATTTTAGTTAATTGCTGAACATTCTGGCTTCATAAAATAAACTTAAACAAACTAGATTAAATAACTTGAATTAGTGGTATATTTTTTCCAAACCATTCAAAGGAAAATATTATGAAACTAGAAGCGGCTACCCGCCGTTGCCTAGGTTGAGGTGTGGTAAAAAAAAAGGGTAGTCTCGTAGATCCATTATTGTTGAATCACGAGTTGGATCCTTGCAAGATGCTTCATTAAAATCCGTACATAAAAAAGACCTTGTATTGACCCAAACACTCTAAAAAAAACCATTAATGTATCCTATTCAATATACTAGATGCAAAAAAAAAATCCCATGCTGTCATCATTTGAATTTTATTTTTCAATTACCTTCACGAATATAAATCAAATATAAATCAAATGTTTACTATTTTTGTTCAAAAAGCAAGAACTGGTGATAGTGAAAGTGTATATATATTTACTTTGTCATTAATAGTTTTATTTTCATAGTAATCCTCCAGATGTACATACACACAAATTTCCCTTTATAGATGTATAGATTACCGAATATTATGCTGTAAAACCAACCAACCAACCTATTAGCATAGTCATGGTCATTTTATTTTATTCTTTCTTCTTTTTGTTTCACTCAACATTTTTTTTCTTTGTTTTCTCGAGTTCATTTAACTTCACGAGTACAAAACTTTGCCATAAGCTAAACAGATAAGGAAAAGGTTATTTTATCATATAGATAATACAAGCTGATAAGAAATATCGAAAAACTAGGATATTCCACCTAACATTCTGCACTTACATACACCCATGTTTATCCATTTGTTGAGTATTTTATTTAGCTAGATTTAAAATGATATTGCTCGCAATTGTGTTATACAGAATTATTAATACTCTCCATAAAATTCTAAACGTCAAACTTGCCATTTCTTCGGTTATGATTATTTTACTTCGCTGCAAATAAAAAGGTTAGTTAGTTGGTTGGTTGGTTGATTGTTTGGTTGGATTTTACGGTATGTCAACCCTTATTGGGTTATTTTATGTCGAAAGGGTTTTGTTTCATTCATTTTGGTTAGGTATTCAATTAATTCTTTTTAAACACATTTTTGTAAACTCATTTTTTATATATTTATCACATAGAAGGGACCCTAACAAATACTACAACTCCGGATCAGGGCGGACCTGGCAGTAATGGCGATAGAGGGGTACTCCGCACTCCCCAGAGCTCCAGAATTGGAACCTTATCACTAGATGCAATTTAATGTCATACCCAGGACAGAAACACGCTCAGCCACCGCCTTCTAGCACATTTATGACAAGTGTTGAGGATTACCGTACGAGCAATAGGGTCGGGACAATCATATAGGTACTAGGACTTGACGTGACCAGCCGGTTCATCGATTGACCGCCCGTCTAGCACAAGTAAGTGGAGTTGCTTGCTATGGACTACTCAGCCACTAGGTTTCCGTCTTTAATCATCACGGGTCGCTACCCACAGCCCACAGGTTGTCACATTGGGCGTCTTACCCCTCTATAGAGGGGTAGTCGGTGTATTCTACAGCCCCAGCCTACAAGGCGGCAAATGGAAAGGAGTTCTCACAAAAAGAAGATAAGTCAGTTAGCCCCTCTGGATACATCCACGGCCCATAGTTGATCCCATTGGGGCGTCTTACCCCTCTGTAGAGATGTAGTCAGTGTATTCTACAGCCCCAGCATACAGGGTGGCAAATGGAGAAGAGTTCTCACAAAAAGAATATAAGCCAATTAGCGCCTCTGGATATTTCTTTCTTTTTTCAATCCTATGCTGCCAAACAGAGGTGTTTAGAGATTGTTAACATAAATACTATACACACTCACAAATTATCTTAATATTTATCAGTTTGCTGCCGAAGAGACAATTTCATTAGTATAATTATCCCAAGGAAAGAAAAAAAAACAACCCAATCTGTAAATTCTAACCCCCCCTCCCCCAAATCTTTAGAGGATTGTTGCAGCAATGTCTGACGTACATAGGCAAACAGATTACATACACAAGTTTCAAGAATAGACTTTCGCTTGATGTCTGTGTTAATGCGTCTGAGTGAGGATTGCCCGTCGAAAAGATAAGAGTAATTGAACTCTTTGCCTTTTTTTTTTCGATGTGAGCAAGGATTGGTTGTGATTTCGCATTTGTAAGTCAGACCTACCAGTTTGATCTGAGCAATTTTTGACACGGTGAGCAAACGATATCTACATCCACCAAGATCTTATCGTCTATACTTTTCAAATAAAGAATATCATGAATTCCTAATATAAATGCAATCAATCAAAGTTTACAGACTTTTTCCAACTCACTGACGCTCACACACACACACACACATATATATATATATATATATATATATATGTAGAAAAAAATGGAAGTAAATCCGACAATATGTAATATAATGAAAATTGAAAAAACACAAGTTTTCTTAAGGAATGGTGTTTAACAAGCCGACGCAGCAGTGTTTCGGTTTGTTTAACAAACTTTCCTCTGAGCCTTCGTTGGTTTAAGGAAAAAGTAAATTATTAATGAAAACAAAGGTCTGCGAGCCTCTGCTTCTGGTATGTGGCTGCTTTTGTTGATATTCAAATATGAGAAAAGAAAAGACATACTTTCAAACGCTGACTAACGTCGGCGTCTTAATTCAAAACTACATGACATAATATTTCCCGAAAATTCTTGAAAACTAATTTTAAAAATTGTTAAACACCATACAACTAAATGGTATATGCACAACCCTGGACCTCTCCTGGAGAATGAGACGCATAAAAACCTCTGGGACTTCGAGGTACAGACGGATCATTTAATTCCGGCCAGGAGATCGGACCTAATATTGATCGACAAGAAGAAGAGAACCTGTAATCTCGTGGATTTTGCCGTACCGGTCGACTATCGAATGAAAAAGAAAGAAAACAAAAAGATACACAAATACTTAGACCTTGTCAGAGAACTAAGGAACCTGTGGAACATGAAGGTGAACGTCGACCAAATTGTAATTGGTGCCTTTGGAACGGTGTCCAAAGGCCTGGGAAAGAATTTGGGTGAACTAGAAATCAGAGGAAGAATCAAGACCATCCAAACTACAGCACTGTTAAGATCGGCTAGAATACTCGGGAGAATCATGGAGATGTGTGGAGACTTGCTGTCACTAAGCTTCCAGTGAACCACCGGCTACAGCAGGTGTGAAAACTTCTATAATGATAAATGAATAAATGAATAAGTATACAATGAAATAATAAATCACATATAATAGAGTAAATAAATTACTTGTCCGCCTTTCCCATAATGCAGCACATGCTAGATTACTATTCCTATGATAGGAAAGCTAATCTAGTTGCGCTGCATTCTATACACATTGCTGTATAAAAGGACAACTATCACGTGAACACATCTTAGTCTGATGATGAGAACATTACACCCACCAAGTGTCATTGACTCCGTGTCTACCGTATTAAACTTTATAAACACGATGTAGACGTTCAAATTATTGAATTTTAAATATTGTCTACGTATATTGTCATAGTTCCCTTATCTATAATCTTTTCCTTCTTCACTACAAACAAAGCTAATCTTTTAAAGAATGCAAGTTTTATTCTTGCATACAATCAGATGGTGACGGAGGATAGGAGTTTAGCTTAAAATATGATAAGAATATAGAATAATGTGGCTTTCGGTGAGCGTTACATTATAGTCTCAGTACTTTTTAACCTCATAGCATATATTCCAATAATACGCTTGTTCCTTAATCATCCGACCGTTATCATCTGGCAACGCCCTTTGGTTAAAAATGAGACCGTCGAAATCGTACCAGATGAAATGCAAAAATGTAAATCCTGATTATCTGGTATTGCTTAATCGCCGAATTCTTATTTCTTATGCGTGTCGTTACCTCAGCTAAATAATGGACAATTCCATTTTTATTATAAAGAAAGAAAGGGAAGAAAAGGGGCATGCTAGATAGAAAAAATACAATAAGAAAGAAAGATAGAGAGTAGAGGGAAGATAAAGAGAGTAAGTGAGCACGCAGAAGCAATAACGCTAATCTGTTTCAATTGAACATAATGAAAAGATGAAAAGAATGAAATAAAGAAAAAAGAATGAGAGAGAATTAGTTATAGATTATTATACTTTTTACATATTGAAGTATTGCAATAGCTCTTAAGTAAAATCAGATGTTGTAATAATTAAATTATCATACTGTGGTATATTCACAGGCCCTGCTAGTATATTCCAATATACTAAATGAATGATTGATCTGCTGATTCTCCAGTTATAGAAACATTAAAAACGATGTGCCAATAGATAACTATGTGGAATAGCATGAATGAATTATGGTTCGAGATCATTCCCTTTTTAGGAGGACCAACAACTTATACTGTTATACGTTTACTTAGCGTAACTGTTTTCTTTGTAGGAAATGAAATCGGTGATTTGAGTTCTCTGATGGCACTCACCCTGGGTCTGTTGAGCCGGCCCCATCCAATGCATTCACCTATGGTGAATTCATGGAAGGAGTAACAAGGGTAGAAATTCCCAAGGGGTCCCGAAACCCTACATACATATCTCGGTCAGGGAAAGGAGATGCCGCAGATCTTCCACAGACGTGCCAAAAGATCGATTCCTAACGATGATGGAGATGCCTCTTGGATTTTTGCCAGAGCCCCTTTGGCCGCGTTGTGGCCCTAATACCACTGGATGCCAGACCTGTCCACTTTGGATGGCCCTACCAGAAACAGGTTCCTGGCGGCATGACTCTGACTCTATCAACTTTACACGGTCCTATGATGAGCTGGGGTTGGACTTAAGAAATAATGTGCTAGATGGTCGTTGAGGAAAGTTTTCTCCGGCCTTTTACAGGGCTTGTTTTTCGTTCCGCTGGATGTCTAACCACCCTCCTGAACAGACAAAATCTGTGTGGTAACCGGTTTAGTCACCGATCATCGGACTATGAAACAGGTAGTACTGGGTTACATGGTACCATTAGCACATTGTGCGACCTGACGCAGATCTGAGTTCGAATCCTCGACGTGACTGTTTGCATTCCACTTCTCGTTAATGCCCTTTGGAAAAGCAAGTAATATTGAACTTGTGTCATATCTTAGGTGTCTGGGTAAATACGGGTTTCTTGAGATGAAGGCATTCTCTTTTGCACTCATTAGACGTGGCAGAATGAAGATGAACGAGTACTTAGTTTTTGAGCATTCATTCTCTCTCTCTCTCTCTCTCTCTCTCTCTCTCTCTCTCTCTCTCTCTCTCTCTCTCTCTCTCTCTCTCTCTCTCTCTCTAACACACACACACACACACATATATATATACATATACATACACACACACACAGACATATATATATATATATATATATATATATATATATATATATATATATATATATATACCTTCCTTAACTGTCCACTTGTCTCTTTGATAAATCACTGTCTAAATCTTCAATCTCGCCTTTGATCAAATATACAAATCCAATTCGATTAACGTGCCCTTAGGATATCTATATATATGATATTAAGACATTAAGATGGGGGTGTTTGCCATTCACTTGGGAAAGACATGAATACAGCTCTTTTCTCAGGAGACTGGGAGCTTTAACATTGGTATGCCAATCTTTCTGAGAGCATGAAAACTCTGAATTAAAACCAAGTGTACCACACTAAAAGAAATTGAGGAGTTGGGTAAACACATACTTAAATGCTTTAAAAGGTTTGTGTGTGTGTGTGTGTGTGTTATCGCGCGTGTGCGCATGCGTGTACCTGCAGTCAAAAATAGTATTCTATTCAAACACATGGCTTTAGCAGATTATATGAAGCAAAAACATTAATTTTGCATTTCAGCTGTGTCATGCTGAATAAGTCAGGCAGTTCGGAACTCCGACGTTCTTCAGAAAGCTCAACAATCACATTTACTGGTGTAAAAAGTTATGCTAATTATCACAAAGCAACAATCTCAGCCAAATTCCTCACCATGTCTTTTCTCTCCTACCTTGTGTGGGAAGCTTATTGTTTTTTTTTACTACATAATTATATTGCAATAAAAACTTTTAATTGTTATTGTTAAGCGAGAGTTGTCTCCTTCTTGGAGATTCCAATGTCTTCAGCAACTTATTCCGACTTAGCAGACTAGTCACAAAGACGCTCCGAGCAAGTTGTGTCAATCTCCACTATGTAGATCTTTAAAAACACAACGTGGATGCAGAAAGTATTGACGAAGCAACCAATCAAAAGACAATGAAGTGAATGAAATGAGAGAAGAGGGTGAGAGTTAGTCTAAACTAAGCGGTTGAAGGGAACAGACGGAAGATGCGTGTCTGTTCCGCAAGATATTTTGGCTTTGAAATAGAATAAATGAGCTCATGCGAAAAAAACAAAACAAGAACGCTTTGTGCTGTTACTAAAAAAATCTATGAACGGCACAAAACAAGATCTTCTCAAGTGATTCTCAAGTTGTTCCATAATCAAACAGCGAGAATGCCATCCAACAACCAGATCCCAGTTAAGAGAATAAAAAAAGGTAAGTATATTATGATTAGCCTCACAATCTCATCCCACCTTTCAACTGAGTCCTGCTACGCTACATTCTGACCCCCTTCTACGAAGATGTCATTAGGAGAGGAAGTCGGAAATCCCCTGTTTTCTTGGGAAATCGTATCGGTTTTTAAGGAAGTGGTGTTTCTAGCCTAATTTGAATTCAGTGTTTTTTTTTCTCTAGTTGTCTTAACAAGACTAAACATTGTCAGTCTGGCGTAATATCAACCGACGTTTGGGGGGGGGAAGATACATGCTTCACAAAGGCACTAGTGTTAAGTAAAATGCAAACAGACTGGTCCAGGATTTGAACACGGTTCGTCGAGTCCATTTCTTAAGAATATAACTGTGTCGCAGCGTGCGCTTTCCGAAACACTTGTTGATTTATGTATATTGAAATGTATCAATACTTTGTTTTATTTTATGGCAGTGAGGAATGGTAGTATATGAAATTGATGCTGAGAATTCTCGCAGAATACGAACGTAGAAAAAAATCAATAATCTAAAACCAGGATTACGTTTTTGACATTATTTGTAATTTGAGACTGTTGTGGAGCTACACGAAATTTCATGATCTATCTGTTTAAAATGTAAATATCTACACGAAGATTGGTAGTAATACATATATATATATATATATATATATATATATATATATATATATATATAATATATATATTATATATATATATATATATATATATATATATATATATATATATATATAAAGTTGAATACGATTTTAAAAGATGTAAAGAAAAAATTAAAAACAAACATCTAAAATAGAATGCTCGACACCGCAAGCAAATTAGAATAACTGTAAGTTTCACGATGGGGAAATCGATCATCAGACGAGCATCTTATGATTGATTTTGCTATCGTGGAAACTGTCAGTAATGCTAAAAGGCTTGTGACGAACCTTCGATATTGAACGTTTTTAATTTTTTTGTTTTTTGTTTGTTTAACGTTTTGCTTAGGTATTTTATTTGTTTTTTTATCCTCACTCAGTATTCCACTTTGGAAGGGACCTAATCCAGATATTGAGCACCGTAAAAAACAACGAATCGTATTTATTCTATTCTTCATTTCAAATATATATATATATATATATATATATATATATATATATATATATATATATATATAAGGCTACGCTGAACAAATCGTAATAAGTCCCTTTTCCTCATACGCACTTCAAGCAAATACACCTGCACAAGCCGAATCATTGCTGCATAGTCTAGAGCAAGCAGTAACAGGCATCGGTGTCCATGTGAACTCAGATAAAACAGTGTAAATGTGTTGCAAACAAATGAAGGCATCTCCACACTAGAGTCCCTGCAATTAGTAAACCAGTTAACATACCTAGATAGTAATATCTCATCTACAGAAAATAATGTCAATATATGCATAAGAAATGCATGGGCTATAGACAAATAGCTAGGGTATAGCTGAACCACTTGGACTTTAATGAAGCATTTGGAGAAAAAGCTAGATGGGAACTGTGATGTGGAGTGTTGCCTTGAACAAATCCTGGAAGCAGCATCCTACAAAACAACAGCTGTACGGTCACTTGTCTCTGATCATAATCAGGAGCTTCCTCATAAGAAAAAATGAATTCATTTTACACATTTTTTTCTTTTGGGTAATTCCATGTCAAATCATCCAGAAAAGTAAAATTGTCACCCACCTGATTCAATTTTTCTAAAATTTTGTCTAGGTGTGGACTATGTTAAAGTGAGGCAATCCCCAAAATCTGAGCTTCCAATTCCAAACATTTGCAGAGTTATGTCGAAAGATTTGGAGGTGGGCGCAAAAATAGCGATCTTTGTAATCTATTTTTGTCGGAAAATGAGTTCTACTCCTAAAATTGGTTTATAAAAGGTTTTTGGCAAGGGGAATTAAAAATAGCTATCGAAATAGGCACAAAACTAACTATTTTAAAGTTATTAAGGATTTCTGATTTTTTCATAGCAAGATCAATAAATGGGAAAAGCTCGATGTGGCACTGCATATATGACATTTTTTTAAATTATTATTTTACATATATTGAACCTAAAATATAATTTACCTAAAATATAATTTGGAATTGAAAAGCAAAATAAAATCAGTGTAACGGTAGGTTCATTCCAATAAGACCGGATGTGAGGTATTGTGTGTCTGGGGGACATTTACTTAGCTGGACTTCATCTAGCTTAATCCGAAAGTGTTGAACACCTAACGAGACGGTCCTGTCGGCTGGGACTTTAGAATACACCGACTGCACCTCTACAGAGGAGTTGATTGATTGGTTGGATTTTACGGCATGTCAACTCATTGTGTCATTTGATGCCAAAGACCTTTTTGTTTTAATCATTCTTGATGGGTACTCAATTTTTAAACACATTTTTTGGAACTTATTTTATACTATAGATGCGACCCTAACAGGTATTACTTCTCCGGGTCAGAGTGGACTAGGGAGCAAAGGTGATCAAGAGGTACTCTACATTCCCCAGAGCTCCAGAACTGGAATCTCACCATCGAATAGAGTTTAACGTCATTCCCACGACAATAAGACCCTCAGCCAACACCTTCTAGCACATATTTGATAAAAAGGGCTGGGGCTTGCCATGAGAGTAATGGGGTTGGAACGATCATATAGGTACTAGTGACCAACCAATTGATCGGATGGAGCCTCACCGATCCTTTTTTATCATATATATACTAGAAGCCAGTGGCTGAAGGTCTTAATGCGCTGTGTATGACGTTAAAGTATACCCTCATCACTATTGCTCCCAGGCCCAATCTGACCCGGATCGGTAGTACCTGTTAGGATCTTATCTATGGGTAAAATAGAAAAAATGAATTTTTTAAAATGTTGTTTTTTTTAATTGAGTCTTAAGAGTAACCATCAAGAATGAATCAAACAAAACCACTTTGGCATAAAATAATCCAACAAGAGTTGACATGCCGTAAAATCCAGCCAACCAACCTAATGATAATCAAACTCATTTCAGTCGTACTTGCTTGATAACCACTGCTTTACGCAAACGTATCTTTACGGTTTTGTTTATTATCTTTGTTTAATGGCATATCAACCTTCGTGGGTTGTTTAATACCAAAGCCATCGCTGTAGAAGACCTGTAGTGACACTATTTAACCCATAGCTGGGGGGATGAGGAAGCTCATACCTTTCCCAAGGGTATTAATCCAAAGTTGAGCGTAATAGCGTGACTAGAGTTTGAACTCGATTACTATAATGTCGCAGTTCTGCACATTAACTACTACACTACGGGAACTTTAAGTTTACATGCGTGTATACATGATATGCCTATTTATATGTTTCTGTTTACCATCAGATAAAAATGTTTTTGTTGTTAAATATAGTCTAAGATAAGATCGAGAGAGAAGTGAAATGAAGTACGCTTATGACATAAAACAAAACGGAACTTAATTTGTGAAACAACGATATGTACAGACAAGAATTTAAAGAAACAAACATTGCATATATCTAACAGGGCCATGCAGAGTTTGAAAAGAGAAATTAATCAATTGATCTTGTTTTAAGCAAAGGGCCGGTTTAGCTCAGTCGGTAGAGCGTCATCCTAGGAATCACAAGGTTCTTTGTTCGAAACCGGCCCTCGCCAACTCAGCGTATGAGCAGCACAGGGTTATGTTCGGTAAAGTGAGGAGCTGATGGTAGGTGTGGCGCTCCACCTCAGTTACTAACAATAATCTTCTCGGTCTAGCGCTAGTGAAAAGGGGATAGACTCCCTCGCTGTCTGGCTGATACCGATATTAGGCCATCCCGCCGACTTTACTTAACTAAAGCATTAAACTGCAAAAGGAACATTCAGGTTTATAGAGCATTCCGTTAGAATCGAACCTACTATCGATTGATGGATTGACTAAAGTGATTACCCCACGAACAAGAACTAATTATCTAAATAAACAATAGATACGTGGATAAGATAGGTAGAAACATACCTACATGATTTCAGAAGGCACGTGTGTAACGGTTACAGTCGCAGGAAAGGGACTCGTCGACTTCAGTTCTAATCCTGGACGAGCTGTTTGTATTTCACATAGAGCTAATACCCTTGGGAAAGGTACGCATCAAACTACTCTAAGTCCAGCTATGGGTAAATAGTAGAGCACATAGAGCACTTTAAACTTGGCTAGGTAACCAGTCTAGTAGAATGAAAACTCTGAATTCAAAACTGTTAAACTGCGCTTAATCAATTGACCTTGTGTAGCATCCTGCTCGTGCGGAGGGGTAAGTATATATATGCTTTCAGAAAGTGTATATTATATTTGGAGATGCGCTAGTCGTTAAATTATTGTCGGAGGAAATGAAATCGGCGACCCGAATTCTAATTCTGGACGAGGCTGTTTGCGATCACTTTTGCGCTAATGCCATTGGGGAAAGCATAAATCCATATGCTCTCTTCACAGATATAATCAAATGATTCAATGGATGTTTTAGCTTTGAATGATTAATTATTATATGATTTTAAAAAAAGTGTAATCTGTTTATATGACTTCTTATTTAATTTCGTTAGTCTTTCTAATTTGATCTATTAATAAACTTAAATTAGACAAATTTCTTAAATAAATATACATTTTTTTTTGTCTTTCAAAAACAAAAGCGACATCTCCACCATCGATGGCAAACTCTTAAACTCGGTAGAACAATTTAGATACTTAGGCAGTAACATCTCCTCCACAGAAAACAACGTTAATGCACGTATAGGAAAGGCATGGGCCGCTATAAATAAATTATCGGTCATATGGAAATCCAATCTCACAGACAAGCTAAAGAGACAGTTCTTCCAGGCCGTTTTCGTATCAGTTGCTGCTGTATGGCTGCACCACCTGGACCCTAACTAAGCGACTAGAGAATAAACTAGATGGGAGCTGCACAAGAATGCTATGGGTGATCCTGAACAAGATGTGGAAACAACACCCTACCAGAAAACAGCTGTACGCTCACCTGCCACATATCACCCAAACCATCCGAGTGAGACGGACAAGACATGCGGGACACTGCTGGAGAAGCAAGGACGAACTCATAAGCGACGTCCTCCTGTGGAAGCCAGTACATGGACACGCCAGTGTGAGCCGACCAGCAAAGATGTACATTGATCAGCTCTGTGCGGATACAGGATGCTGCATAGAGGACCTCCTGAGAATTATGAGCGATAGGGACGGATGGAGAGAGATTGTCATGGATATCCGCGCTGACAGCGTGACATGAGGATGATGAAAACTTAAATACTTACTTACCCCCGAAGAGCGCATCTTCTTGCTAGTTATAATAAAATTACATTGCATAAATTTATGATAGGCGTAATATTACCAGTACCCTACACCATCTTTTTTTTATTCAGACAGATTATATGTTTTAATGAGATGAACATTAACATCCCTGACCCCCAGACAGATTTATGTGGCAGCCAAAAAAACATGGCGTGTATCACACGTTTAATTTTAATATTTATACATCACCCACCACTTTTCTCGAACTGGATTTTTCTTTTTTGCTCACATTTAAGTCTATTAATAATACATAAATGAGGTTTTTGCATACGTTGTGGTGTGAAAGGAAGTAAAATATAAATCATTGTTCCTATCGATTCAAGGGAAACTTGAAGCATTTAACACTTCTAACACAAATCAATCACAATGAAAGATCTGGTAAAAGGCGTATTATTACGTTTTTATTTGACCTTAGTTGATCGAGCAAAAATATTAATTTGGCATTAGTTTGGAACGTCGGGCGCCGGAATATCGACAGAATTTACATATTTATGGATATCTAACGCCATTTGATTTATGACGTTAATAGAATTCTGGTTACACAAGGTAAGATGATATTACGTCTTTAATAGATGTTACGCAGTGAACTATCATCTAAAAACTTAAAACACCCATCGAGAAATCATGAAAATAACTGTCCTGGTTAAATAAAAAAAGAATAACAGAAAATAAAAGTTATTTAGAATCCCTGTTTGGTTTTGTTTTGTTGGATGTTATGGCATGCCAACCCTTGTTGGATTATTTTATGCTGAAGACATTTAGTTGTATTCATGCTTGACGGGGATTCATTTTTTAAACTCGATAAAAACACATTTTTCAAAACTCGTTTTTTTTATTTAACTCATAGATGTGACCCTCATAAGTACTACCACTCCAGGTCAGAGTGGACCTGTGATTAATGGCGATATAGGGGTACTCCACACTTTCCTGAATTTCAAAATTGGAACTTCCCCCATTAGATGCAGTTTAACGTCCTATCCAGGACACCAAGACCCTCAATCAATGCCTTAAAGCATATATATGATAAAAAGGGTTGGAGTTGCCATATGGACATTAGGGTTGGTGCTAGGGGTTGAATTGACCAGTCGATTAATCGGAGGGGTCCTCTCCGACCGACCGTCTAGCCTAAGTAAGAGTCAAAGTGGTATGTCATGGACTGCTCAGCCACCAGGATTCCATCTTTAAGTATCATGGGTCACCACCCACGTCCAACAGGCGGCCCCATTGGAGGTCTTACGCTTCTGCAGAGGTTCAGTTGGTGTATTTATAAGCCCAAGCCGACAGGGCTGCTCGCAAGTTGGTAAAACAGGTAATATGGATAACTAGACTTCTTCGAGGCAAAAGAGGGTGTGTATTCGTGTCTGACTGAAAGTTTATCTTTTATCGTTATTCCCAATATACGCTGTTCCTCGCTAAAGTAGAAATGATTACTTAAGTGAGTTGCAACAAAAAGCAACTGAAATAAAAAAGATGAAAGAAGTTACTAATCAAAATTAACAATAAATGTTGAGACTAGATTAATACTATTTTTCAACAATTATCATACTATTTTAATATTATTAACTAGTAGTGCACAGGAAAATTCAGTTTTTATCATTTTTATTCCTCTCTCTTCCCTTCGTTTATTTTCCCTTCGTCTTTTTTTGCTTTCTTAAATTCTATTAGGGCAGGTGTATAAT
Organism: Doryteuthis pealeii; assembly: GCA_023376005.1. Taxonomy (NCBI): domain Eukaryota; kingdom Metazoa; phylum Mollusca; class Cephalopoda; order Myopsida; family Loliginidae; genus Doryteuthis; species Doryteuthis pealeii. The sequence goes on from CM042139.1 coordinate 51,765,272, forward strand.
GTATAACGTTATAGCTCTCTCTCTCTCTCTCTCTCTCTCTCTCTCTCTCTCTCTCTCTCTCTCTCTCTCTCTCTCTCTCTCTCTCTCTCTCAACCTTTTAACTTTCTTTCTCTTACACTAGTTAGCTAGCCAAGGTTCAAGAGTCCAGTTTGCCCTATTTACCCATAGCTGGAACGAGAATAGTTGGATTCATGCCTTTCCCAAGTGTATTAGTGGTATGGGAAATTTAAACAGCCTCGTTCAGGATTTGAACTCAGGTGGACGAGTCTATTTCCTACGACTCTGAATATTGTACCCCATACCTTAGTACCTATGGGTGAATATATGTGAAAATGTTCTAAAACTTCTTGCATAATTATATTGCAGGTTTCCAGCATGGCCAATAAGAAGTTGAAAATAAATATAGCTGAAATATATAGTATGAAAATCCTGATTTGTTTGGCCAAGTCTTTTATAATGTGTATTGTACTCGTTAATGATGTCCGTACAGGTTATCTGCTTGCACACCAGATTTGTTCATCATAATTCTGTCGAATCACACTGAGAAGATTCAGCCAGTGTAACGGTGAACGGAGTCTTATCTCTCCGTGTCACCCAATGTAAATGAATCATATCCATTATCGAATCGGTCGAATTCTGGTCATTTCAACAGAAAAATGTGTGAGTCCTGGTGATTTAATAGTGTGAGATTCATACGGTATCTTTTGCGAATTGTGTTGCCGCCAACCCACATGTCTGTGTAAGTTCGGCTATAATCAGTAGGATCTTATTTGTCTGAAAGAAGAAATCCATATGCGTTGGTTTTCCTTGCAAAGTCACACTCTTATCATGTTTAGTCGTAATGTGTATAGAAATATTAATACTTACACCAGTGAGAAAAGTTATTCGTCTTGGTTTAAAATCAAACTTACGTTTCCTTTCTTAACACCTTTAAAACCGTCAGAATTTGAGCTAAGTATTTACCGTCTATATATTAATACTCGTTTTCGTACGACCGTTATCATCTCGCCACACCCTCTGGTTAAAGATTAGACCGTCTAAATCGTCCAAGATGAAATGCAAAAATTTCAATCCTGATTATCCGGTGTTGCTTATCCGCTAAATTCTTATTTCTTATGAGTGTCGTCACCTCGGCTAAATAATGGACCATTCCGTTTTTATTATAAAGAAAGAAAAGGACATGCTACACAGAAAAAGTATAATAAGAGAGAAAGAGAGAAAGAAAGAGAGTAGAAGAAAGATAGAGAGAGGGGTGAGTGCATGGAAGCAATAACGCTAATCTATTTCAATCGAACATAATGAAAATATGAAAAAAGGAAAGAAAGAAAAAAGAGTGAGAGAGAGTTAAATCAAGATTATTATACTATCTACACATTGAACTATTAGCAATAGCTGTTAAGTAAATATACTAACCGTTGTAATCATTAAATTATCATACTGTGGTATATCCACAGGTCTTGCTATTATAAAGTAATGTCTCTATTCATTTCCACGAAAACTAACACAGGTACCCTCATTTTCAGCGAAGTTTAGAATTCTATTTGACTAATAACAAAAAAAACGGAAGTGTTCTGGGTATAACACTAAAGTATATCTGGGGGTGAGACTCTAGTTTTGGAGATTTCGAGACTCTGGAGTCCTCCTTCGTTGCCATTTTCCCAGATTCACTTTGATCCTGAGTGCTAGTACCTTTTAGGGTTCTACCTATCGGTAAAATTGATGTTTAAAAGATTATTATATTCAATAGGACAGCGTGCAAAAAGATCTTAATAAATAATACACAAAAGATGTTAATATGAACGCGATTCCTTAACCTCTAGGCATAAAATAACCCTAGACGGGTTAACATACCACTCTAATCAATGTTATTCAGTAGTACAACAGATACTGATAGCAGAATACTGTTATTGGATTGAGCTAGTTTTCTACCAAGTCATCACCACTTGGTATTCTCAAACAGATGACTCTTCTCATTTGCATTGAAATTCTGATTGGAGAGAAAACTCCACACTCTATGTGGAAATTTTTGACAGTGTATGGTGTTTGGCATATCATACACCATGTTTGATCCTCCTGTTTGAGGATAAAAGAGTGTGTAAGGCTTATATGACCAATCCGCAGCCAAGCCAGTATTACTTTTTCGTATTTTCTATACGAATAATTAATCAGTCAATTAAAAGGAATAATATCTTAGCCTCCCCAGACCCAAAAAGTAACCTTCTTGTTTTGTTTTTTTCCAATGGGATCCACGCACGTCAACATCAATGAAAGAAGTGTGTGAACTGCAAGGAAAACTATGTTGAAAAAGTAATCTCATTTGTTCACGTTTAATGAGAGTATCTTGGTCAGCCTATAAAATTTTCAACGGACTATCGTACAATGACAACGTAATTCTTTGGAGTCATGTAGTCCTCATAGAATTTTTATTTTTATTTTTATAGGTCTTAATACATCTTATAAATCTGCCCAAAGCCCACACTCTAATATCAAATCGATATTTTAACAACAAATCCAAAAATGTTTTTTTAAAAGTCTTAAAATTAATCAATTTTCAGTTATTAATGATTTCTGTTTTGCAAAATGTTAACTGATGCTGTAGCTTCGGTTCTGAGCAAATATCAAACTATCTTTTTGGTACAAATAATGTTCAATATATGTGAAATAATAACAGAAACAATTTTTTGTCATAGATTCAGTGCTACATCGGAATATTGATCTTGCGAGGAAAAAATCAGAAATTATCAATAACGTAAACTTGTTTGACTTTATAACTTTTTTGATAGCATTTTTTTTATTTCATGGGCAAAAATGCTTTTATAATCCAATTTTTAGTAGTAGGGAATCTCTAGAACTCATTTTACAGACAAAAATATATTACAAAAAGTCGCCATTTTCGCGCCCCCCCCCCTCAAATTTTGAGAGAAAAATCGACATAACTCCGTCATTTTTTGAAATTGGAAGCTCAAATTTCGGGCATTGGCTAACTTTATCATAATCCACACTTAGACAACATTTCAGAAAAAATGAAGGGGGGGTGATATGGCCTGGATGATTTGACATGGAATTACCCATATATATATATATATATATATATATATATACACAAAACAGATATACCAAGAAATAACCATACATGGGCTCCATAACAACAACAACATCATATATGTATATATATGTATGCATGTGTGTGTGTGTGTGCAAGATGGGTTTTTAATGTAAGCGTATAAGCTGTAATTATACGGTTAGCGGTTACATGCCTTTATCTATCTATCTGCCTGCACGAGGAAAATCTTATCAAATTCTGGTTGATCGATTGAAGCAATTGTTTTGATTACATCAGTTTATTGCCTCTTTGTAAATATGAAAAATCAAGAATGTCCGTGTTTGATTTGTCTAGCACGGTTTTCCCTCGGCTTTTATTAAATGCGAAACCGGGAGTTTTTATTTTTCCTTTCATCTGTAACATTTACTTTGCTCAAACGATTCATCGAAATGAACATAACGCCTAGAATGATGTCTGCCATCAAAGAGTGGGATAGAACTATGTTTTGGCGGGTAATGTGTACAAACGTGATATGCTTGCATAGAGGAGAGATCTCATCCTTGCACGTAGACAATAAGATCCGATTCAGAAGAGAGGCACAATTATGAAGGGGTTATAGAGTGCTTAAACTCGAGCTGTCTGATCACTTAGAAAATATTTTTCTGCTATATATATATATATATATATATATATATATATATATATATATATACCAACCCTTCCACACGTGCATATATATATATATATATATATATATATATATATATATATATATAAGGGTTTTATAGTTTGCTTGAGGCATTGTATGTATGTGTTTAAAATAGAAATTAGAAGGCTATTGACAATGTAATTTGAAAATGTTCGGCTATTTCCGTGGTGATTCACCACGGAATTAGCCGAACATTTGCAAATTCACTGCAACACCCAGCGTCCCTTTATTTAACTGAATAAACAATATACGTTTGAACCAGCGCAGTAACACACATACCCCAGAAACCTCTGAGGATGGGATTTTATCCCGAAAATATTTAGGAAACAGGTAAATAAACATCATTTTCTTCACCTAGTGTTCTTCCATTGCATTGTCAATAGCCTTCTAATTTCTATTTCATATATATATATATATATATATATATATATCTATATATATATATGAGAGTAAATATGGAAATTAAATCCGACAATATAAAGAAAATTTGAAAAAACAAGTATTCCGAAATTGGGATGAATTTAATAATCGATGTTTAAAACATTTCGGTTACATTGAACCTTCATCAGGATGTCTCTTGGGGTGAATAAAATGATGGATCTTTTTATATGTGACAGGAGATGAAAATCTTTTTAGTTATGTAACTGTATTTGATCACCTTCGCGTGAGTAGATCGCGACTTGCCTTTCAAAAATAAAACGCTGATCAAATACAGTTACATAACTAAAAAGATTTTCATCTCCTGTCACATATAAAAACATCCATCATTTTCTTCACCCCAAGAGACATCCTGATGAAGGTTCAATGTAACCGAAATGTTTTAAACATCGATTATTAAATTCATCCCAATTTCGGAATACTTGTTTTTTCAAATTTTCTTTCTATATATATATATATATATATATATATATATATATATATATATATATATATATATATATATATCCTTGAATAAAACTTTCGAGAAGACGATTTTTATGTTAACTTCTACCCATTTCAGACGTTTTTTTGTACGTGTATGTTGTCATTTGATTCGTTGTCAACCATCCTCTCTGATTTTTTACCTTTTTCAGAAGAGAACATCCAGTAGTTCTAGACAGTTGTTTCTCCAACACGTCTGGTCTGGCTTGGGTTATTCACAGCTTCAAGTTTCATTTGCGATAGATAACGTTGGGAAACAACCCTCGAGGGACGCTTATCGACCCTCCTACGTGCCTTCATCGGAGCTGCAACAAATCCTTTCACAGTTTGATGATATCTTTCCATTACTATTTTGGATATTTCTAATGTTGATTTACCTTTTGAAAGTTTAAATGTTACAACAGAATTTCCAGAAAATGTCAAATTTGCGACCCATAATTGCATGGTTATGAAGTCACACGTTAATAATCTGAGGTATCGTGTTATTAATGCAAATGGCTACAGTTTGTTTATCCTTGAGCAGAACGTTACAGTTTTTACACAGTATACGCATTTAACTGTTGGCATCATTTTGTAAAATTTCGTTGAATTTAAACTTGTCTTTTTTGGATAAAATGAAATATTTTCGTCTTGTTAATAATTCGTTATGCAGTGTATATTATGAAATAAAAGAATAATAACAATTCTATTTCTATTGAGCCTTCAGAAAATACATAATATAAAAGATTATATATATATATATATATATGTGTGTGTGTGTGTGTGTGTGTGTGTGTGTGTGTGTGTGTTTGTATGCGTGTGTGTGTGTGTGTGTGTGTGCATGCGTGCGTGTATGTGTGCATGCGTATGTGTGTGGCAGAGAGCTTGTGTAAATTCTAACTTAAGAACATTGAAATCCTAAAAACTTTTTATAACACCAAGACAGACAAATAAGAAAGAACAACAACATAGAAAAATAGAAACAAATGTTTCAATTCGTCCGAATTTTGCATTAATAAAAAATAAAGCAAGAGAAAAAGATTGTTACCAACCGAAAAACACAAGAGTCTGTCTTGAATAATCACGAAGTCTCGTTTAACACCAGAGTGCACCGGCCAAACTATGCTTGATGTTCCTCCCCCTTCTAACTGCACCATACCTCCATTCATATTGTATGGAAGTGGCCCTTCTCATTCACTAGCAATCGGGTTTCAAACGCTGGTGTCTTTTTACTCACATATGACACTTTTAAAGTTGATTTTCCTTAAAAAGGAAAAATCCCCAAAATAAGTTAATTATTTTCAAAGTAGTCTTAACTATACAAGAAAAAGTCTATTTTTTCATGAAATAACAGTGGGTTTTACATATATACATATGTATATATTCATCAGTTAAAATCCTCTTTCAAATCTGCAAGTGTGTTGATGGTCGAGTGGTTAAGAAGTCTGACTGATGATAAATCATAATAGAAAATACAAACTACGAGAAAACTATTACAACAATGATAAATCTTTGCATAATTGTTTGATTGAAAGTATCAGAAAGGTCGTAACTGGTTCAAGTATCGTTTCATTTATTTTAACAAAATTATTTCTAATATCAGTTTGTGGAATAGACAGATGAATCTGCAAACCTATACCAAAAATAGGAACATGGAAAATTCCAAAAATAATCGTAACTCTTATAATCATGGAATTCTATTTTGGTTACAATTTTGATGCAATGTTATTGGAGAGTTTGGTAAAACATAAGAACCATAAATATCCGTTTTGTCTGTTCAATATTCCATTTATAATGATAAAATAATTGGGTTGTTACTAAAAACTATAAATGGCACGAGTTAAGATGTCCCCCAGCACCCCAAGTTGTTTTCCACACTCCAAACATCAAAGAATTGTCAGCCAACTCAGCAACCGGATTCGAGTCTCTCCACTTAGCACAGAAAATGAGATAAGTAGATAAGTGTACAATTAATTTTTCTATCAACACGTCACCACTCCGTAACGTCACATTATGAGCACATGTTTGTTTTTTCGTTACTAAAAGGAAGTAATGTCAGTTGTACATCTCTACACCCAGCATGCACACTAATTCTATTCACTATGAGCATGTTGAACTGTCATTGAATTCTTTCATACCATTTGTGTCAAGATTTTAACGCATACATTTTAACGTATGTCATGTCTGGCTATTGGATAAAACATTGATTAAAAATAAGTCAAGTGTTAGGTATCTTTTAATATAAGCATTCAATATTTGCTTTTTGATTCTATCAAAGTGACACAAAACCCACAGTTGTAAATATTTATCGGGAATGCTATAACTTATTCAACATTGTTGGAATGAAAACTATTTGATGTATGTATGAAACATATTTCAAGTCTACATTGCAGAATTCAGTTGAAGCGATTATAAGGTAATTATTATTTAAACTGATATGAACGCGAATCTTATTTATCAAGTAAAAGTGATTTTAACAGCATATCAACCCGTCTGCTGTTACTGTATGCCTAACGGTTAGGGAATTGCGTTCATTGTATGTTCATATTCATATTTTGTGTAGTTTTTTCTTAAGAGTTTTCTACTTTTCTTTCTGGGTTTTTTTCTGCACAGGGTCCTACCAAATACGAATAATTTTTAAACAGATCTATTAGACCCATCGATGGGACCCTAACAGGTACTATCACTCCGGGTTAGGGTCGACTTTGCAGTAATAGCAATAAAAAATGTAGTCCAGATTCATCAGATCTCTAGAATTTGAGTCTTACCATTAGAAATAGTTTAGTCTCACACCCAGAATACCCGATTTTGGGTAGGAGTTTTCAGAGGAGATGCAGTCAGCATATTCTAAGTCCCACCGACAGGATGGATCCGTCATCTGTGGGAAATGATTTATGAAAAGCTAAACAAGAAAAAAAAAAGGTTAGGCTAAAGGGACAAATTAAAATCATGTAATAAACCAATTTTTTTAACCATTTAGATTCCACATCCGAATTCATCTTCATGGACCAATTTTCAACAATTAATTTCAAATTTCGTTTAAAATTATTTTAGAATTTACCTATACAACTTACATATCAACATATATTTACTAACCCCTCGACCAGTCCTAACAGGTACTACCAGTCTCGGTCGGGAGTAATGGTGATTAAGGGGTACTCCACAGTACCAGAGTTCCAGAATTAGAACTTCACCATCGGATAGAGTTTAACGTCATACACAGGACATTAAAACTCTCAAATTGTTTTGATTGGATGGATTTTACGGCATGTCAACCCTTGTTGAGTTATTTTATGCTGAAGACATTTTATTTCATTCCTTTTTTATGGGTATTGAAATTTTGAAAAAAATAGGTTGACAAAAATATGTTTTAAAAAATTGAAATCAAAAATGAATTTTCACTACCCATCAAGAATGAATGGAACTAAACGTCTTCGGCATAAAATAACCCAACAAGGATTGACATGTAAAATCTTTAAAAAAAAGAAAAAGAAAAAAGACTAACCAAATAAATGGCATGAAAGTCCTCCATAGGCAATGTGGATTCGGACTATATGCAGTTTTTACTTGTTTAACTATTTTTGAAGTAAAATCCCAAACTACTCCGCACAGCTATCTCAAATAGATATCAGATTGCACGTTAATGGGTACAGATATTAGCGTCCCATTAAAGCTACCTTTAATGATGACCTTTTAACTTTTTCCTGTTGTGTTTTACTTTACATTTTGAATTGTTGAATTAGTCCAGTTTGCTCACAAAATCGCTTTTCCGTTAATCTCTATTCGCCTCTCTATCTTTCTTTCTTTCTCTCTCTCTCTCTCTCTCTCTCTCTCCCCTCTCTCTCTCTCTCTCTTTCTCTTTCTCTCTCTCTCTCTCTCTCTCTCTCTATCTATCTATCTATCTATCTATCTATCTTTTACTCACCATATCTATTTTTATTTTTCTATATCTTTTTCCCTCTGCCTTGATCTCTATTCGTCTCTTAACTCTCTCTCTCTCTCTCTCTCTCTCTCTCTCTCTCTCTATATATATATATATATATATATATATATATATATATATATATATATATATATTATATATATATATATATATAAAGAAAGTTTGGTATGTACGTGTCGACCTATAGCTCCGAAAAGAGGAGTCACTCAGATTCAAAATCTTGCATACAGATTAATATCCTTCTAACTAAGAAACAAACCAAATGTGGTTATTGATTTTTACTGACTAAGGGTTATAATTAATTAATCAAACAAAAATCAAACGATTTTCGGAAAGCAATTTATAGTTGCGCCTGCTGATGCACCTGTTGATACGCCAGCAGCAGGTGCTGGCCTGCTGCCTGTATCAGCAGTCATTCGAAATATCCGCTCCATTTCTACTAATAAGTCAACATTGTTGAATGAGATTGTTTTGTAATTTAGAACGAACTGTCAATTTCTTTTTTTCTTTTTTTTTGAGAACTAAAAAAAATCAAGTGTATCTTTTTAAATGTAAAAAAAATGAAAACCTTTTTATCAACATTTTTTACGAATACTTTCATATTTCTTAGAATAAAATATATCCATTTTTAATCAGAGAAACTCAAAACTTTTTTCAAAGAAACTCTTCATAAAATAATGAAATTTGAATTAATATGCGAAATATTCTACCTACAAATAAGTTAACGTTTAGTTATCAGCAATTACAAAAACTGAATTTAAAATTGTCTTACGCACGAAAAAGTTTTAGAAAAAAACAGTCAAGCGATTAAAAAATAGGGATATAAGAAAAGTGGATACCCACATACTATTATTTTCATATTTCTTAGAATGAAATATGATTAAATATATTCATTTTAATCAGTGAAACTCAAAACGTTTTTGAAAAAATAATAACGAAATTTAAATCAAAACGCGAAATATAATGTTTAGTTTGCTTCTTTGTTACTTTTGTTTTAGGGGTCAAAAAAAGAAATAAATTACAATGTTACATTTTATTTCTAACTCAACAAGCAATTAAAAACTGAATTCAGAATTGTCTAACGTACGAAAAAGTTTTAGAAAAAATAATTTAAAACAAAATATTATTCTCAATTTTGAAAAAAGAAACATGAATTCTAAATTCTGCTAAAAAATGCCAATATTATTAGACACGATTCCGTAAGTATGTGACCTCCAGCAAAGATCTAACTCACTATTCAATAGTAATGGATTTACGAGACTACCTTGCTAACCATTACACAATGATGGCACCTCATTTTCTTTACCCAACCTCTTTGTCACAGGTAGGATATTGTACAAGGTCGAAAGCAAAGGGCATCTAGCGAGTATTAAAATCGCTATTCAGTAATAATGTGAGTCTAACTTGTAAACCCTTAAACCACAATGGGATGTTATTAATATTTAAAAAAATATAAACATCAAAAGGAGACTATTCTTAAAATAAACTAATACTATAATACACAAACTGTTAGCTTTATTCAACATTAGATATCCAATAAACAAATAATTTTCGTTCTAATGAAAACTCATTTTTAATCTATTCAACCCATAGTTGGCTTCCTAACAGGTATTACAATCTGGATCAAAATGGCAATGAAGGAGTATTCCACACTTCCCAGAGCTCCAGAATTAGAACTTTACCATTAGATGCACTTATATACCATTTTTAGGAACACTCCCTGGTGTTCTTAAAGACGTTTTCGTCCGGTCATAGACCGGGTACTTTTGCTAGTATATATATATATATATATATATATTACTCACTATCCTTATTTCTATCTTTCTTTCTTTACTTTCTTATGTACATGTCCCTTTGTCTTTTCTGTACTCGTATTTACTCTCCTCTCCTTTCCCCTGGTTGTCGCGTTCTCATTGTTTCCTCTCTTATCCCTCTCCATTTTATTCCCTCGTTCCTTTACACTCTTACTCTGTCTTTCTCTGTCACTATTTCTCTAACTACTTCCATTGTCATTCGCTTATCCTGCCGGAACATCTGTTCTTCCGATGAATTATATTAGACGCTTCGGTGATCTTCCACTTTCAAGTAACGAAACACGACCGACAGAGACCGACGTAACCCTTGGCTCACAAAAGACGTTCGCCTGATCTCTTCAGCGATGGAATTCCAAGATACGACTTTTAATATTCGCAGGTTTTGTCCTGGCAAAATCAACTTTCAATGTGCAGCCATAATGTTATCAATGTTTTAGTCCTCTCATTCCATCATTTCTTATCACGTCACCAAGATAGAAGACACATCTGTAATAGTTACACAAGAATACTTATCACCAAAAATAGCAAATGATTCAAGACATTATATGACCTGATACTAGTGGCCTCTTATAAGGAAACAATGAAATAATGAATATCAAAGATGTTGGATGGAATTTATGATAGAATATATAAAGACCAATAACTAAACTCAAAGGTATAACAGTCCATCATGTTTACGTGAAGTTAATTTTTCTTTGTGGTTTTGGATCAGAATAAACATTCATAATGTTACCTAAGATATCTTTAGGATGTTGCTGAGGCGCGATTTATTTGAGTCTTCGTGTCTTATTCTCTGTTATAAGTCTGGAAAATTCAAAATCCAATTCCAAATCCCAAATATAAATCCAAATACATGACCAAAATATAAAAGACACCTATGTACAATTCCAAATACAATTCTAAATCGCAAATATAAATCCCAAGAAAACAAAAAAAAAACACCTACGTATAATCTTAAATACAATACCAAGTCCCAAATACATGTCCACAAATAGTTCCAACCCTAAATATAAAATATATCAATTTCTAGACATGGAAATTGGAGCGTAATATTGATATTGGAAGGCATACAAAGAGGAATAACAAATCTAATAAAAAGAGTAAAATATTACAGTTACAAGAAGAGATTGGAGAAATTAGGATTAACTTATTTGCTAGAAAGAAGAATGAGAGGTGAACTAATTAAAACTTTCAAAATAAGTATTGGAATTTATAGTTATGTTAGACATTTTTTAAATATTTCTCCTCGAATTGGAAATTTATGGTCAAAGCAAATTTCAAAAAGAAGTCCATTAACCAGTTAGATTTTTGTTTGTCTTTTTTTTTTGGCGGGGGGGTTGTGTTTGTTTTGTTATTTGTTGTTTGGTTTTTTGGTTTTATTTTATTTATTTTTTGTTTTTGTTTTTGTTTTTGTTTTGGGTTTTTTGGGGGTGGGGGTGCTATTAGACCAATATATTTTTGGAACAAATTGACAAATCAGAATAAAAATTCCTATTGTGTAAAAAGAATTTATATTGAATTTGATGATTTCCGAAACATTGGTAAGCAAAAGCAAATAAGAGAACATTTTTGGGAATTATCGGGTGAATTACTTAATAGAAAATTCAGTTGGTAATTTCATGTGTGAGTGATGATCATACACGAGACTTGGGAATTTTTGAAAACTGGCAGTACGTTATTTCCCAAGAGTGCGGGTCCTATATTTCGGAGTGAAACCGGACCCATATTAAGGGTGGGCTACTATTTGTCAAAAATAGATCTTTCCTTGATCGACTTGATGAAATACAATCCTCGCGCCTTCCTGTTTTTAAGACCGGTGCAGACGGAAGTTGTTTAATCGACAATGAAGTCAGTAGAAGTTTCTGTGGCACGGTGGCCAACGTGCTGGACTGCGATATCATACTAAACGAACTCGAACTCCAGTCGCGTGATGACGTTCACTTTCGGACTAATAACCTTGGGAAAGATATGAACCCCTTCCTGGTTAAATAGTACCCCTACTGTTCCCCAATAAGAAAGGCGTTGGCTTTGGCTTAAGTTGGTTGGTTGGTTTACGGCAGATCAAAGGCATATCAAAGGACTTTTACAGTACCTACTGTTGCTTAAGTGGTCACCCAATTAAGAATGGAACAGGCTCATCGCTGCTTAACTTCGGTGATCTTGCGGCAACCGGTGATTTCAGCATTACTTGACCGTAATAGCTTTGGCAGGTTGATATGCCATTAAAAAAATGACTCAAATCGAACAAATCAATTCAGTAGGATATTTTTGTGGCCATAGTCTGGTTTTTCCTTTTTTAGTATGAATTCATCGTCGTCTTTTTCTTTGTGTGTGTGTGTGTGTGTGTGTGTGTGTGTGTGTGTGTGTGTGTGTGTGTTTGTCTCCAGCAACATTTTTTCGAGACGCCTGTAACACTACATGCGATCTGATATGACTGCATTTGAATAGTTTGAATGTTTCATATATTCTTTTTATGGCTTCCATTATAGAATTTGCTCTATTAACTTTGACATATTGGTCAAATTTTAGTTTTCAGTCTACAGTTATAGTCGGACATTTGATATTATCTACAAACTTCCATTCACTCTTTTCTTGCATGTATTTATGTGAGTCTGGTTCATTATTTTTATTTGTTGATTTTTGTAAATTTACATATTTGTCTGAGTGGAATTTTAAATGCCACTTTTTGTCAACTCACTTAAGGTACCGAAATATTTTTGGATTATCTTTATATTTTCTTTTTTATGTTATTTCTAAATGAATATCATAGACATTGCTACAATGTCCAAGGATTAAATACAAATTGCGCAGTTTCATAAGTTTCACTGACTATAATGTTGGGGGAGTAATAACTAACACGGTTATTAGCTGAATTTTAATCTGGAATATTCATTGTATAAAATTCGATCTTTGTGGTTAATGGAAAATTTCTTTCGTTGACAATAAACTTAATCCAAATAGGATCAAAGGTATTTTCTATGGAGAAGATTATGTTGAAAAATATTTGTGCAAAATAATAGCTTCAAGTCTATTGTGATATCTAGTTAGTGTCGTCTCCGATAAATTCATCATGGGTAAATTCATTCTATGGTAACTTTAATGCCGATAAATGAATCAGATGGTAAATTTGTGGGGAATGAAATAAAATTAAAAGTAAATTAAAATTAAATTAAATTAAAATAACAATCGCCCATTAGGCACCGGACAAGAAGAATCATCTGGGCATGCGCAGAGAAAAAGGCCTCTTTCTGGTGCCAAAAATTTTGTTTAGACCAGGAACTTCGCTGGGTGCACACGCTCTTAACTGGCTCAGAAGAATATCTCCTCTCCAAAAAATAGTTGTGAACCTACGAATAAAATCTAACCCTAAAAGTAGCGATTGTCTTTGTCTTTTCATTTCTCTTCCTTACTTCCGTTTCAGCCAGACAATCCACAAGAAAGAAAACCACATATAATGGGGTTTTAAAAGAAACAAATCCGATTTCGCTGACAAACTAAAGCGACAATTCTTCCAGGCCGTGGTTATATTACTATTGCTGTATGGCTGCACCACCTGGACCATAACGAAGAGCCTTTAGAATAAGCTAGATGGGACCTGCACAAGAATGCTGCGTTCAGTCTTGAACAAGTCGTGGAAACAGCACCCCACAAGGAGGCAGCTGTATGGCCACTTGTCCCCCATCTCCCAAACCATACGAGTAAGACGGACTGCATGCAGGACACTGCTGGAGAAACAAGGACGAACTTATAAGTGACATACTCATGTGGAAGGCAACACATGGGCATGCTAATGTGGGCCGCCCAGCCAAGACCTACATTGACCAACTATATGAGGATACTGGTTGCTGTGCGGAAGAACTCCCAGAGGCAATGAATGATAGGAAAGGCTGACGAGAGATTGTCATGGATATCCGTGCTACTTGTGCGACATGATGATGATGATGAAAAGAAACAAGCGACACCAGCAGTAAACACGCACCAAAACGACCAAAATCCTAAAAATTTATTGCTAGCAAATTCATCGTGTGGCAAATCTAAAACCAGTGTTTCCCATATCTGGTTGGACATTTCTTGTATCCCTAGAAATCATGCTATCAAGAAATAATTTAATTTTCTGAGAAGTCGTGATTTAATTGATAGCAAGCTCCCATCACAAATTAACTTGTAGTGAGTCCGATCATCATTCGGATCCCAATAGAGTATCGCCCTTGAATAATTACAATTTTTAAGATTAAAAGTCAATTTTCTTCTGAACCAAAAGTACAAGGTTTTTATTTTTTCTACTGGAATATTAAACAATCAGAACAAATATTATTATGTACTATTTATTATGCAAATCTACTCCATTGAAAATATATAACCAAAAAGGACATAAACAAGACGTACATGTCAATTACGTGATTAACCTGAAGACAAATATAACACAGTGAATTCTTTTTGGTGGCGTCAACTAATTTTTAACGAAAGAAGAAAGTGCAAAAGTTATTTTTGTTAGTTAAAGGAAAGGGTTTTGTTAAAATAGGAAAATCAAAATATTGAATTTTTATTTTACTTATTATGTTTATAGATACGTGCAAAGGTCACTGTTATGAATACAAGATTATTTTCCCAAAGTTTTAATTAATGGCGGATGCACATTCTATAAGTTCAAATATAGTTGCGCAATTTTGGATTTTGTTTTTGTTTTTTTGTTTTGTTTTTGTCTTTTTTTTAGCTTGCCCAGCTTAATCCTGTGAGATTTTCCGCTGGTTTGTCTGATTTTTTTTAGATTAGGCTTGATAATTTGTATTATCTGGATTTTTCAGACAAATCTCCTCATTTTTATTGTTACTAACAAAAGTATGCGCCCCCTGAGCGCAAGAATTTTAATGTAATAAGATATATTAAATTAGAAATACAAACGAAACTAAATAAGAACGCATATAAAGATATTACACTTATTTTAATGTTATTTTAATTGATTTCTATGTACAATTAAGTGGATTAAATAAAGGGCTCCGTTCAAAATTCCGTGAAGGCTCCCGATTATGACATGAAGTATCCCGAATTCAACAAGAAGGTTCTCTAGTTTGAAGAGAAGGTTCCTGAGTTTGAGAAGGTTCCCGAGAGCAGTGACACATCTCTGTATCACTTCATTGAATAAACGGGTCCTTTAGAGTGGGTGCATAGGTGTGCCCGCACCAAATAGCTCAACGACATAGCAGTGTCGGTGACTACGCTAAGCTAAATGACATAAATATAAGTGATATCAAGCTACTTTCAAATAAAGTAGAACAACAACACCAAAAAAAAAAACGAATTAACGAATAAGACAATAAATATAAAAACAAACAAACAAACAACAACAAAATAACATCAAAGCAATAAACATTATTATACGGATTAGTTTGACTGAATAAAAACAGTTTTAACATTTTAGAATTGCAATAAAAAGCAGGTTCATCCTTAATAAATAAGGAAAAAAGAAATTTTCACCTGAGACTCATCAGAGGATTACCACAGAAAAAAGAACTACGATAGATAACGCAAGAATCTTATAATGAGAACGTTCCGGCATGAGGCTACTTGATCCAGAGTAATCACAACAATTTTTACCCCCATACTCATTATGATATTCCTGCGTTCTCTATCATTGTTCTTTTTCGTGTGGTAATCCTCTGATGAGACACAGGTGAAAACAAACATTTTTGTTAAAGATGAATCCGCATATGATTTAAATTATAAAATTTTGTACCCACAAAAAACAGTTTTAACATTGAAAACTACTTTACTAAATTATCATACATTATCAAGAACATCCAACGGTATGAAGCCCGCTCCCAGTTAGAGTCTCTTGGGTTCTTCTTTTTTTTTAATAAATTTCTGAAAACTATCGGGATCAATTAGTCTTGGGATACAAGTTACACGTGCACCAGTGTGATTCTTAAATTTAACTCTTTTATCTTCCACCACCCACTAGGCAAGTCTCTTAATGATCGTAAACAGAAATAAACTGTGATTGTTATCTTCGGCTAACGCGTACTCCTTGGAGTGATATGAACACCTGTTTTAAGTGTCCTTTCTTTCCACAAACCGTTGGACATGTTATTATGCTATGCATTCTACTAAACGTCGAAGTTGCGAACACATTTGTTGTATTTGCATTCGTTTTCGGTTTTGCTTTCTTTTCTCATCAATGTTTATGGAATCATTACCATCGCTTGTTGGACTGTTGTTTCAGTATTTTGGGGCTTGTTGTGCTATTTCTATGGCGATCATACCCCTCTCCTCCTCTCTCTCTCTCTCTCTCTCTCTCTCTCTCTCTCTCTCTCTCTCTCTCTCTCTCTCTCTCTTCTGTTCATTCATCTTCTGTGCTCTTCTACTTTACTACCCCCCCTCTCTCTCTCTCTCTCTCTCTCTCTCTCTCTCTCTCTCTCTCTCTCTCTCTCTCTTCTTCATTTATCTTCTGTGGTCTTCTACTTTACTACCCCCTCTCTCTCTCTCTCTCTCTCTCTCTCTCTCTCTCTTCTCTCTCTCTCTCTCTCTTCTGTTCATTCTTCTGGGCTCTTCTACTTTACTACCACCGTTATCTCTTTCTCTCTCTCTCTCTCTCTCTCTCTCTCTCTCTCTCTCTCTCTCTCTCTCTCCCTCTTCCTCTTCTGTTCATTCACCTTATGTACTCCACTACCTTACTATCCCCACTCTCTCTCGCGCTCTTCTTTCTCTCTTTCTTTCTTCAGTTCATTCACCTACTGTACTCCGCTAGCTTACTACCCCTATCTCTCTCCTCTCCCTCCCTCTCTCTCTCTCTCTATCTATCTATCTCTCTCTCTATCTATCTATCTATCTCGCCCCTCTCTCTCTCTCTCTCTCTCTCTCTCTCTCTCTCTCTCTCTCTCTCTCTCTTTGCGTTCATTCACCTTCTGTACTTCGCTATACTACTCTCTCTCTCTCTCTCTCTTCTCTCTCTCTCCCTCTCTCTCTCTCTCTCTCTCTCTCTCTCTAATGTCAGGTATTTTTCTATTTGTATCCTTCAGGATAAATGTGCATCTTTCAGTCCAATCATTCATCCGTTTGTTTAGCTCGTCCCTTTGGGCTCCCTATTCCATTTTTCCCGCCACAGTGTACACAGATGTCAAGAACAAGTTCTGCCCATTCTTTCTTGTCTCACCTTTCTTGACCTTTGCTTCATCTTCCTTCATTTTCTTTTCTTTTGTTTTTTTACAATGAAGCATTCGAAGAAACCGGGTTGTTTTTGTTTTTTTACCGCATTCATCCTACCCTGTCAATGTGGGGCTTACCCTGTTGCTCCTGCAGAGGTGTAGCAACCCTTTCCAAAATATCTATAACTAGCAGTGCCTGTAGATATACTGGATGATGATGATGATGATGATGATAATGATGATGATGATGATGATGATTTTTCTCAATCCGAAATAAAGGCAACAGTTTTCCATCCGATGCTATGCTGAGGTTTGTAAAGGAGTCAACTCCTGGAATGAATCAGTTCTATCGGCGTGGGCTAGAACACACTGACTGTATCCTCTGCGTAGGTGTAAGACCCCTGTAGCAGATTATCGGGATTACTTGTGTGGTCTCTTAGAAAAATCGGACCGGGAAGAGATAAAAACATTCAAAGGATTGTGGAGTCGATGAGACTGACTTTTCAAGGTTATTCCGACTTCTCGACTGTTAATGGTTCTTTGATCCGAACGGGCGTGACCTCCCAAATGACCGAAGAAGATAATCGAAGGAATAGAACAAAGAGAGAGACATAGAAGAATCCTTTTCCTTCTAAGAAGAAATAGATTCTTTGAGAAGAAGACCCTTCTAGATTTGTTCTGTTGGAAATATTATAAATAGCCTAACCTCTGTCTAAGGAATCAGTTGGGCTACGGAATTTGCCGGTGACAGTTGGGCTGAGATCGGGAGCTGAGGCGTTTGGGGGAACAATATGTTGTCGCTGAAACGAAAAGAGCTGTCCTGATAGTTACCGACTGGAAAGAAGTTTTTGCCACCCAAAGTTTACTGAAACTCCAAGTCGACCATATAAAGACATTACTTAATTATGAAGCTGACTCCTCTCTCTCAAAGTTAAGAAGTCGGAATTTAATCAAATAAACTTATGAAAAGTAACTTATTGTCCTCATCTTTAATTTTTACGCCAAAGAAAATACTACGCGAAAGATGTTCATGAATGAAGAAAGCCACTAACGTAAATAAACAACGACTCTCCCGACCCCTAAATAAGCTGTCAGATAACCCGTGGAGATAAAGTAAATTGACCATAACAAAGAGCACGTGGCTTGTAAAGTGATACACCCTTGACTTGGTACCTATCCGGTGACCACGAAAGAACTGCTGGAATCCTGTGTGTGCTGTAAACTGTAAACAAACAAAAGTTTACGCGTGTGGCAGCGTACCTTTGTTAAACGTCCCCAGACTAGAGACCAGCGCCCAGTGTATAAGCTAATAATGCAACCACGGAGTGCACGGTGTAAAGACGCTATTGTGCAGAGGCCCACAACGTTACACCCCTCCCCCGCCAAAACAAAACGGGGTGTTCTAAGTATGACACTAAACTGCATCTGATGATACGGCTTCAGTTTTGGATATCTACACGGTGTGTATTACCGCTTCATTGATATCACTCCCAGGTCTATTCTGACCTGGAGTGGTAGTGCCTGTCAGGATATCATCGAATACTATTCGTATTCGATAGGACTGTGTGCAAAAAGATATGCCTTCCACGTTTTGAACTCACTAGTCTGTTGCAACCATACGTAGGCAAGTGGCAATGGTAGCTCCTTCTGGCTAATGTCTTACGATTATCTTTCAGATACGTTTAGTTACGATCTTGGCTTGAACCAGCTATGTTTTTAAGGTTGAAAAAAAGAAGGTAACTGATAGTTTTTAAAATACATTTCACCGTTTATCAATAAAGGGCTATGGGTGCTTCAAGATCTTCCACGGTGCTTTCTTTTAATCAATGAACACGTGGTTCTGAAATTTCTAACCCCTAGCAGTATCGATGTTCTATTCGAAACAACACAATTCTGGCGTAACATGAAATGAGCAGAGAAAAGTCATTGTAAAGCAATTACAGATTCCCAAGTTTAAAAAAAAATGTTTCAACAGCAAATTCACTGTGTGCACCAGTTCAATCTATGATAATAACTGGTCGTATCTAAAAGAAAAAATAAGACATTAGATTGATGGAGCTACCATTACAACTTGTCTAACTTCACTTGCACCGCACAAGTGACAGTTTAAAAATATTTCTCCAGTGTATAAACGTACAGTGTACGAGGGTGAGCTGAAAAGTTCCTAAAAATTTAACATCATATCTACTGTTGATGATTTTTTTACCAATGGATTCTAAGTGCTGCAATACCGATGGAAGAGGTGTGGGGACCGAAAGAGGTATAATGTTAAAAAATAAACTGATGTGGTCACATTCCATGAAAATATCTTGGTAAGTCAATGAACTTTTCAGCCGATCCTTGTACATCATTCCCTAATATATAGGCATAAGATAACCCAAGATGGGTTGACATGCCGTTAAAATCAATCAATGAATCAATCCTGAATCTTTCCGTTTTGTGTTGTTTTGGTTCTTATTGGTTTTTTTGTTTGTCTTGTTTTAGGAATACCGTATGTCTTTTCAAGATCACGTAGAAAAAACAAAAGAATTATCTCCTTCTGCCTCTAACTAAATATCATTCTATTATAAACTCACGCACGCACACAAACATACAGACACATGCACGCACACAGACATACAGAGACACGCACACAGGCACACGCATACACAACACACACACACACACGCACATACACACACGTACACACACACACACACACACACACACATACACACGAATGCACTATTTATCTTATATCTCTTGTCAGTTATTACTATAGGATAAAACGTCTATTAGATAGATGTATTAGAAATGTTGTTTATCAAAGGAAAGTTGTCAGTCATAAAGAAGAGAAAGAACAGCTAATGGCGGCAAAGCATCAAAGAAAGATGATATATTAGCAATCTACTTAATCCCGTGTCTAAGAATGACATATACTGAATAAAAATAAAAAATAAATAATGACATATACTGAGTAAAAATAAATAAATAAATAAAAATAAGAATGACATATACTGAATAAAGAACTTTTTTTTTAAATAAAGAAATAAATAAAAAAAATGAGAGTTTGCTTCTTTTCTTTTTTTTTTGTTTCTTGTTTAATGTCCAGCGACCATTCTTAAGAAATGTACTTTTATAGATGTCTAAATAAAATGGGTTGCTTTTGTCTGGAGGCGGAGGCAGCTGCTGCTGCTACTACTGCTACTGCTACTGCTGCTGCTGTTGATATGTCTGAAATGACAGAGATGATTACTGTGCGCGTCTCATTTTTCTCATACATCATGCTAGCCAATTTTTGTATATGACCATCTCTTAGGAGTCACTCTATTTATAGATAGAGCGATATATATCTATCTCCCTTCATCCTTTCTCTCCCTCTCTATCTCTTTATACATTCTCGTCTCTTTATCTCTATTGAAGCAGATTGGCGTTATAGCTTTCGCGCGCTCACCTCCTCTCTTTATCTGTCCCCTACTCTCTTTCTTTCTTCCTTTCTAAATAATATTTTTCTGTGTAGCATGTCTTTTTCATACCTTTCTTTCTTTATAATGAAAACGGAATGGTTTATTATTCAGCCGAGGAATAAGAAATAAGAATTCGGCGTATAAGCGACACCAGATAATCACGATTTACATTTTTGCATTTCATCTTGGACGATTAAGGAATATGAGTATTAATATATAGATTCTATAGATTTGAATATAAAAAATGGGTCAAAGATTAATTCCACGTGGGTGACTACTTAAGCAACAACAGGCAGTGCAATTAACCTGAGTCCTTTGTTTATGAAAATGACTTGATTCGGCATTAAAAATGACCCAAAAAGGTTTTATATGCCATAAAACAACCAACCAATATACTGGAAAAGTAAGGATGAACTCATAAGTGGCGTTCTCCAGTGGACACTTACACACCAGTATGGGCTAGTCTTTTAGAAAAAATACTTTTTTATACACTTTGATATTTTATTATAATGGAGATTATATCTGCATGTCGGTCTGTAAACAAAACTGTCACCACCAACATCACAACTCCCTTAGGCATTCCTCTTAAAATATTCAAAACTTTTTTTGGGGGGAAGGGGATTATAAATGCAGTCAATTATCAAGTAAAAATTATTTCAACGCAAAACGTTAGAGCTATTAGCTTTTGGAATATTGTCTTTTCCGCCAACTTTTTGTTAACATTTCCATTAAAAACTAATACCATTTTTTCCCAGACCTTCATGCAAACACGGGAGAATATTCTTTTTGCGATCAATACGATTAGGATACCCCAGAGTTCAAACTAGGAAAGATAATAAATTTCGCTTTGGAAAAAATTCTTTGTCTCCGATTTTGAATATGATTGGGAAATGGAAGTTTTTCTTTCCCATGCAGAGTTCCAGGTATTTCAAGGAAATATTTCACTTTTACCCACAGGGATTTCTTGCCACCATTTCTTCCATTGAACAAAACCTTCAGACTTTTGTTAATAAATTTTCCACTAAAAACAAAATTACTATTTGCACAATTCCTTAGTGGTTACCTATCAGTTTGACTTCCGTCTGAAGTTCGGAAGTTAACTTTTTTTATTTACTTTCTTTACTAGAGTTTACTATCATTGTCTGAACGACCTACATTTAGAATAATTTAATAACGATACTTCTTCGACATAATTCAGATGTAATATCGTAAAACAAATGATTGTGAGGGAAATTAAATACACTCGTAGTATTTACCCACGGGTTATAAAATGGTCATTATTATAAATAAACGAAGTAGTGTCTCTTTTATAAAATGTTTAGGCTGATTATTTGTATTTAAATGATGTTTTATGTGTTTTTGTCATTTATTTACAAAGGGTTAATACCTTGTTTACACCAAGTGTGCTGTACAAAAGATGGTGGACAGATATGTAGTGAATTGTCATGTATGATCTTGCATTGTACAGCTGTGTGTGTAGGCGTGTCTGTGAAATGTTTATTTTGTTCAACAATATATATAGAGAGAGAGACAGACAGACAGACAGACAGAGACAGAGACAGAGGACAGAGAGAGAGAGTGTGTGTGTGTGTGTGTGTGTGTGTGTGTGTGTGTGTGTGTGTGTGTGTGTGTGTGTGTGTGTGTGTGTGTTGAATACTTCACCAAAAGTTTTCGTCCCTGGTATTTCCACCACTCCGAAGTGCCATTATTAGGGGTGAAAGTACGGAAACTTTGGTGGACTAATCAACACCCCGATATTAAGAAACTGATCAGAAATCTAGATAAGATCGAAAAGAAACTCGGCAGACATGAAAATGTCCGTCTTGTTCAACACAGTGTGCATGAAAGTAAAAATGCTGCCCAAGTATACCACACACACACACACACACACACACACACGTATATATATATATATATATATATATATATATATATATATATATATATATGCCTACAAGTCTATATATCTGTTTTCTCATCTTACTTGATAAAATAATAAAAGTTTTCTGTCTGAAACACTAAACAAACATGTATTTTTACTGGTTATGTATGTATGTATGTATGTATGTATGTATGTATGACTGAAAACTGTTTCTAACTGATTGGACAGAGATCAGCAACCATGTTTGCTCGCTGCTTCTTTATTTTCTCCTCCCCCACCCCACCAAACCCCCGGGGTGAGAAATCAGCCCTTCTTGTCCATCGCAAAGAACTTTCTGCAAAAACAAAAAACAAAAAAGATCGTTGAAAATGATGGTTAATCTTTGCCGCCGGTTTTAACGCACTCGACTCAAAAAGAAAAAGAAAAAAAAAACAACCCAAAAAATTGATACGACGAAAACTACTTCTCAGATTCAAGTGGCAATTTTTTTCTTCATTACAAATACGTCTATTATCATCTTGCAACACCCACTGGTTAAAAACAAGACCGTCCAAATCGCCCAATATGAAATGCAAATATGTAAATCCTGATTACCTGGTGTTGCTTACCCGCCGAATTCTTATCTCTTATGAGTGACGTCACCTCAGCTAAATAATGGACCGTTCCTTTTTTTATAATGAAGAAGAAAGGTAAGAAAAAGGATATGCTAAACAGAAATATATAATAAAAAAGAAAGAAAGAAAGAAAATAGTAGGGGAAAGAGAGAGAGAGCGGGAGTGAGCACACGGAAGCGATAACGCTAATCTGTTTCAATTTAACATAATGAATAGATGAAAAGAAAGAAAGGAAATGAGTGAATGAGAGTTAAATCAATATCATTATACGTTTTACATATTGTACTACTTTGAAATAGCTCCTAAGTATACATATCAAACGTTGTAATTATTAAATTATCATACTGTTATATATCCACAGGCCCAGCTACCATATATATATATGTTCATCATATATATTTTTTCATCTCAAAATTTTTTTAAATATATATATATATATATATATATATATATATATGCTACATATACATACCGCCCTGTCAGTGGGGCGTTAGAATACACCGACTGAACCTCTGCAGAGGGATAAGACTCCCCCAATAGGGCCACCTGTTGGACGTGGGTGGCAAACCGTGATGCTTAAGGATGGAACCCAGGTAGCTGAGAAGTCCATGACATGCAACACTCCACTTTGGCCATTACTGGGCTAGACGGGCGGTCGGCTGGTCACGTCAAGTCCTAGCCCCTATATGATTGTCCAGACCCTATTGCCCTTATGGCAAGCCCCAACCCATTTTATCAAATGGGTGCTAGAAGGCTTTGACTGAGGGTCTTCATGTCTTGGGAATGACGTTAAACTCTATCTGATGGTGAGTTTCCAGTTTTGGAGGTTTGAGTAATGTGGAGCACCCCGTCATCACCATTGCTCCCTGGTCCGCTCTGACCCAGAGTGGTATTATCTAGGGTCCCATCTATGGGTTAAATAGAAAAATATGAGTTTATAAAAACTGTGTGTCCATTAAGAATGACTTTATTTAAAAACTTTGCCGGCATTAAATGACCCACTGAGGTTGATATGCCGTAAAACAAAACAAATCAAACCAAATACATATATATATATATGTATATGCTACATAGAGATTTTTTGAAAACATTTATGAGAAGAGAAATGTTATCACTAAGATACATAAGTCTATAGGCATGTTATTGGAATAAATATTATATAAGACTATGCATAGAAGCTATATACATGTGTGTGTGTGTGTGTGTGTGTGTGTGTGGTGTGTGTGTGTGTGTGTGTGTGTGTTTGAATCATACGTCAAATATAGGTATACTCACGTACGATATATATATAGTATATCGTAGGTATTTGTGTGTGTACTTTTGTGTATATCTGTGCATACTCACATAACTACTTATGTATGTCTGTATACATGTACATATTGAAGAAATACATATACATGTTAAACATTTACATTCATTTATTGAATATATATATATATATATATATATATATATATATATATATATATATATATATATATATAAACAGAATAGAAGATAAATAAGGTATTGTTTACTTTTAAACATTTTTGGTAAATATCTGTCGGGAAGCGAAATTCAATTCCGAGTCACTTTCATCATTTATGTTATTAAATTCTCTGATGAACAGCGCATTGGGAATATATGTATATATGTTTGGCTACGCGTATGTCTGTGTATAGATAGGTTCATATATCTTAGTGTCTATGTGTTTGTTCCATTGCTATTGGTTAATAGGTAATTCCACAACCGCAAATTTAGTCTCTACTGAACAAAACACTTCATCAGCCTCACTTCTGAATACACACAAGCAGCACAATGCACCAAGTTATTACAGTAACATATACAGTTCTAGCGTGACTTGCAGCTTCTCGTCTATGCGTATAGAACTTAATAGATACTTGCACGGAAAAACCACTAAAGAAGTTACGACAGAAAGACGCGTTAAAGATAAGGACTAGCTGGCAGATAGTAAATAAAAACGAAATAATAGACAGAATGTCGTCCGCTTGAGAATGGCGAACTGCTCCAGCTTTCTGATTCTTGGCCTTTTTTCTCCCCCGACCCTCTTGTCCCTACTCCCTGCAAACCTCAAGGTTTTCAGCTGTTTTCAGAATTATCCAGTTCCGTTGTATTCAGCCCTGGGGAGCCCTGTGCCGCCACGTGCCACCGAATCGTTCCAACAAATGGACGCCAGATTCTTAAGTTATGCTCTTGCGGCTTGACGTTGAAGAAGGGGGAAGGAAAAGTCGGGGGAAAAATACTCTATCGCTAAAGAGTTCGCAGAAGCGGAAGTATTAAATACAAAATACGTTGATTGTCGATGGGACGATATATCAAGATATTTGAGGATCGAATGGTTCTTTTTGTAGACGGTTTTATACTTAGTTTTATGCTGTGTGAATACTTTGCAGGAGATCACTTTGGAAAGATGAGTGGGGCTTCATTATCGTTTAGAAATAACACAGTATCTTTCAGCTATATTTTAGCTTTCTTCACTATTATAGAGTGTGATAAAAAAATTGATATCTATATATAAATGATGGTGGGAAATAGTTTGCTTAGATGAACATCTATATATTAATATTCGTGTTCCTTAATTGTACGACCGTTATCACTTTGCAACACCCTCTGTCTAAAAGTGAGACAGTCCAAATCCTTCAAAATGAAATGCAAAAATGTAAACCCTGATTATCTGGTGTTGCTTATCTGCTGAATTCTTATTTCTTATGATTGTAGTCACCTCAGCTAAATAATGGACCGTTCCGTTTTTATCATAAAGAAAGGGACGAAAGAGGACATATTACATAAAAAATATAGAAAGAAAGAAAAGAAAGAAAGAAAGAAAGAAGGAGAATTAGGGAAAGATAGAGAGAGTGGGCGAACGCGCAGAAGCGATGACGCTAATATGTTTCAATCGAACATAATGAAAAGCTGAAGAAAAGAAAAGAAAGAGAAAAAGAGTGAGAGAGAGTTAAATCAAGATTATTATACTTTTTACCTATTGAACTATTTACAATAGCTCTTAAGTAAATGTATCAACAGTTTAATAATTGAATTATCATAATGTGGTATACCCACTGGTCTCGCTAAAAAAAATTATATTCTGTAAACGTTTTTCGCGTTAATATTTATGCATTAATACTCTTGTTTCTTAATCTTCCGACCGTTATCATCCTGTAACACCCTCTGGTTATAAAAGAGACTGTCCAAATCGGACAAAAAATGTCAATCCTGATTATCTGGTGTTCCTTATCTTATTTCTTATGAGTATAGTCACCTCATAATGGACCATTCCATATTTATTTTAAAGAAAGAATTTAAAAAAAGACATACAACACAGAAAAAATATAATAAGAAAGAAAAAAATGAGAGTTGGGGAAAGATAGAGAGAGGGGGTGAGCACGCGGGTGTCATAACGCTAATCTATTTCCATCTACAATAACGAAAAGATGGAAAGAAGGAAAGAAAGAAAAAAAGAGCGAGAGAGGATTAAATCAAGAATAATATACTTTTTGTATATTGAAGTAAATGCAATAGCTCTTAAATTAACGTATGAAACTTTGTAATAATTAAATTGTCATATTGTGGTATATCTACAGCTCCTGCTAGTATCTTTATGAATGGTTATATTCATATATCCTTTGTATATTTTGCTTACAATTTTGGAAGTACTTATTATTAATAGATATCAATTAGGAATTATTCACCTCGCTTACATTTATTGTGTTAGTATAGCATTCAATTCTAGACTAACAACAACAAGAAAGGAATTAATATTTCCTCTAATTCAAACAATTTATTGGCTAGACATAAAACAACAAACAACAATATAAAGTCCTTCCTGTATATAAAGCTGAGTTTAAGGGACTTACCGGCGCGTTGGAGAAGATATCTTAGGGTGGTTTCTTTGAGCCCCTGAATTCGTTGCCTCGTGGTACCGCGGGTGGAATCTGTCTGGGGACTTTTTGGATATTGCGCCAAAACTCTGGGCTATCACGTGATTGGCATATCCAATCACAGAGCCTCTCCCTCACTCACTCTATATACAGGAATAACCATTTTACTGACCCAACACATTAATACGTTTACAAACATTGGCTTGGTTAATTATTTGTTTGCTTGTTTTGTTTTGTTTGTTTTTTGGGTTTTTTTTGTTTTGTTTTGTTTTTTTAGAGCTTTTTTTTCTTTTTATTTCTTTGTTCTTGTAAAGTTACTGTCGAGTGATTTAGTTCAGTCGGTAGAGCACCCGCCTCGGTAATCACAAAGTTCCGGGTTCGATACCGGTCCCCACCAAATCAGCGCATGTGTAGCACAGAATGGGTAATCTGATATGTGCGGTAAAGTAGGGAGCTGACGGTAAGCGCGGCGCTCGACCTCAGCGAGACAATCTCGCTGTTCTAGCGCAAGTGAAAAGGGGAAAAGCCTCCTTGTTCTGTTGATACCCACAATAGTCCACTCCACCAACTTTATTTTTACTTAATTTCAATTGATTTTGTTCTCTTAACAGATTCAATGCAATCCAGATTAATCCTTATATTTATACTAGCAAATATATGCACCCTCCGGGTGCAAGTATTTAAGTTTTAATGTAATGAAATATCGTATTAAATTAGAAGCGCTAATGAAACTAAATAAGAATGCAGATAAAAAGATTTGAAACAGTGGGAGTATAATCGAAAAATAGAACTGAAACTTACTCTTCCATCAATCTCGTCTTTCATTGTTATTTTTTAAATTTAAGTATTTAGTTAAAAGTGAAGAATAAAATGACAGTTATTTTTTCTTGTTAATGGATTTCATTTAAGATTCATTGAAGAGATGTTTGCTTATATACATTAAAATAAAACCAAACAGTTAGAAATCAATAATACTAAGCCAATATTTATTAAATTCGATTTTTTAATATTAATATGCAAATTAGCCTTCCTGTTCACACTGTAAACCGCTATTTTGTTGTATATATAAATACAATTGCATGTTGTCAGTATGTAGACATAGTTAACAGTATTAATAATGTAAGACAATTTTATTAATAATTGAGGTTTAGATAAAAATAAAATCATGGAGAATGGGATGTAAATAACTAAGAGAATTGTGACTTGAGTAGGAATATAGTTTCGGTTACAGACAGAAAAACACACAATCTCCATTATAATAAGAAGTCATTTGAATAATTGCATAAGCGAGAAACAGTCAATAAGAAAGAGCAGTTGACTCTATGTCCATGCTACCCAAACTTAGATATAAATGTTCTAACCACGATATTGAGCACGTTCTACTTATACGTATAGTTTGTATATATATATATATATATATGTATTCTCCCAAATATATATATATATATATATATATATAATACGTATATATATATATTATACGTATAGTTTGTATAATTATATATATATATATAATATATATAAAAAGTCGACGGCCTAAAGTCGGTATCAGCCATGCAGCGAGGGAGTCTATCCCCTTTTCAATAGCGCTAGACAAGGAGATTGTTTTAGCATCTTGAGGTGGAGCGACACACCTGCCATCAGCTCCTTACTTTACCGCACAGATTCCTGTGCTACTCATACGCTGAGTTGGCGGGGACCGATTTCGAATAGGAACATTGTGATTTCTAGCCGGCCCATATATATATATATATATATATATATATATATATATATATATATATATATATATATATATATATATATATATATATATATATATATATATCCCATATATATATATATATATATATATATAATTAGTCATCGAGATAGCCTAAGTCTGTATCAGCGAGAGAGTCTATCCCCTTTTCATTAGCGCTAGACCATGACATTGTTTTAGCGTCTGAGGTGGAGTGTCACACCTACCATCAGCTCTTCTACCGCACAGATCCCTGTGCTATTCGAGTTGGCAAGGGCCAGTATCGAACAAGGAACGTTGTGGTTCGAGACGAGAAACAGAAGAGGTAGAAAATCGGTCTTTTTCGGCCAGGCTTTGTGGGAGAGAGACTGGGCTTTCCCGGTTCCTCCTATGGGCTTCATATAGTTGTAGCGAACATGATTTACGACAGAGTAATTTGACCGTACTCTCTCTCTCTCTCTCTCTCTCTCTCTCTCTCTCTCTCTCTCTCTCTCTCTCTCTCTCTCTCTCTCTCTCTCTCTCTCTCTCTCTCTCTCTCTCTCTCTCTCTCTCTCTCTCTGAAAAAGAACCCACGAGCCTAGAAATAAATAAACAGCCCTTTATGATTATACAACTTAATAATAATAAATAACGACTATTACTACTACTAATGACAGCTACTACTACAACTCAAACTTGGCTCTACGCGACATATATTGTTCTGGTACATACGGACTGAGCTAAACTGGCCTTCAGTAAACAAACATTTTTTTACAATAAGGTTCACGCATTTATTGATTAGTTAATAACACGGGCCGGTCATCTCCGTGGGTTTCCTAACCGTCATTCATAGATAGGAATTAATTCTCTGCATCTTTTTAAGGAAACAATAGAAGCCTTTATAAAAAAAAAAGTCTTCTAATGCATTATCGCCCTTCAAACATACATCCGTTTTGTGGTGCTTCTGCCTAAAACTCAAAGCGTTAACTTTCCAAGGAAAATTATATAGCAATATGTAAGCACCTAGTGTAATGGTTACACTCGTAGGAAATGGACACGTGGACCCTAGTTCAAATCCTGTACGAGGCTGTTTATATTTTAAATAGCACTAACCGTTGGGAAAGGTATGCATTAAAATACTCTCCTCCCAGCTATGGGTAAATAGTAGTGCAGACTGGGCTCTTTAACCTTGACAAGGAAACGAGAGAATGAGAAAAACTGAATTCGAATCTGTTAAATTCCGCTTCAGAAACTGACCTTGTGTCGCATTCTGCTTGGGTGGAGGGATCGGTAATATATATATATATATATATATATATATGAGATTTGATAATTTGATTTAGAAGCATTGTTGAGTAAAAGTATATTATTATTCATATTTTTTTGCTTGAAGGCAATTACAATGCGTATATCGTATAAAATTCGATAATTATTGAAAATAATCATGACAAGCGAACTCGGCAAATATTGTGCCCCACGTAGAACATCGAACAGCTGTTTCAACTTTATTAAGTCTCATCAGCGATGTATACTTACGATTTCCCTCCGACAGAAAACGAAACATGGAACTCAGCACGCACTGTCGCAATTGAGTTGTGGGGGTTGGATTTTAGTGTTAGTGTGTGGTACATGGATGGTAGCTTCAGTATTGAGATGCGTGCATATTTGGCATCTCGTTTATCACTTCAACACCCCTTACAACAATTTAGACAATCTGAAATATATCTCAATCCAACAAGGCTTCCCTTCCACACAAGCTAGGAAACTAGCTGAATTAAAATGGATCATTAGACTAGACACGCACAGGAATGGACTTAACACAGACAACGGCACATTAAAGGCATACTCATATATCCAAGACAACCCCACACCACCAACCCCATGAACCCTATCAGATTACTACACACACAGTACAAAATCACCAACTAACCAATCAGCATCAAGCACCTCCATATCATTCAAACGGAGCAGCAAGCAGCCAGAAAATTACTACCATTCACGGTCTTGAAGAAGGGATGTCACTAAATTTACCACTACGTCTAAATAAAAGAAACTCAAAACAAACACCGAGTTTTCTGATATTTATTCCCAGATTAACATATTATGGTAACTACATTATCATAATAAAGCACTTTAATGCTTCACACCAATGCCCAAACCTGGTATATGTACTTCCAAAAAACGGATACAGATACAAAAATATATCTCAGATATATATACTCACTAGAAGCATACGGAGACACAAATTCAACAACATATATATATATGTGTGTGTGTGTGTGTATGTGTGTGTGTGTGTGTGTGTGTGTGTGGAGAAAGGTAGACAAAAACGGGGTGTTATGCAAACTGGATGTTTATTGTCGACGATGCAACGTTTCGGTCTATTAGACCTTCTTCAGGACTTGAATATAGTTCTTGCTTCAATGATGGACATTCTCAAAATGGTGAAAACAGTAGGTTGTCAGTAGGGGCAGGGGTGGTTGGGGGTGGGTAGTGGATTTTCTTCTCTCTTGATGAGGAATGGTGAATGGTAATGCAGGTGTTAGTCCAGAATATTGGATTGTAAGGATTGGTCAAGATAAATATGTGTGTGTATGTGTGTGTATCTGTTTTAATTGTTTTTTTTTATATATGTGTGTTGGGGAACTGGATTTGTCATTAGTTGTATATGTGTGAGTTTTTTCTACCTTGTCTACCTGTGTGTCTACCTTTCTCCACATATTTTCGGATTAACCTCCTCATATTTCTCCCATATATATATATATATATATATATATATATATATATATATTCATTCATCTAAAGCAATTGTTTTCCCTAAAACTGATACTGATCTCGGCTTATCAGATGGCAAATATATTTCCAAACCATATTATATATTTATCTTCATCATTTGAGTCTCAAACCCCTCATTTTATCGTTAAAAACAAACTGTTGCATTTTATGATTAGAAAAAATGATTCAATGAAGAAATTTATTTTTCTACCAATCGTTTATTGTTAGTGTTTTGAACTTTGGGATTAATAAAAAATCAAAATAACAAATAAATAGTAAAAGATACAGATACAAATGTTAATTACAAATCTTTGAGCCATTGGTGCAATTCATTTTAGATATATTTTAGGGTTTAGCTTTTATATATATATATATATATATATATATATATATATATATATATATATATATATATATTAATTTTACGGATATATTCTAATTTAAAACAATTGGAGGAAAGATATTTTTATTCAATTTACAGATTTTGTTTCTTATGAAATTAAATATAAATGAGTTTTTATATTTAAACATCTGAACCATTTACTCTCCTTTCAAGTTGATAAGAAATGACAAATAATGGAAACTAACTGGAAGAAGGAAGTGATAAAATCTTTAATCATTTTTTCTTTTTTATTTACGCATTGGGGTCTTTTGGGGTCTGTATGTTTAGAGTGAGGACAAACTAGAACTTTCTTTTTTGGAAAACATTTTTGATTGATTGATTTTAAAGGCATGGCAACCTGTCTAGAGTTATTTCATGGAATTGGGTTCATTGTACGTTCATATTTACCTTTTTTGTGTAGTTGTTTCTTCAGAATTTTTTTTTTAACATGGTCTTATTGAATAAATTACATCCCGTGGACTTTTCATTGCCATTACTCCCAGGTCCACTGAATCCGAGTGGTAGTACCTATTAGGGTTCCATTTATGGGTTGATGTTTACAAGTTTTTTAGCACACGGTAATATAGAATAACTTAAATCCCGAAGCAAACTTAATAGAATGAATATCAGAATGATAATGAGATACAAGAAAGATATGATAAAGGGTTTATGGGGGAATGTCATTGTGTGTAGATAGAGTCTTTAGTGTACGTAAATGTAAGAGAAAAAGAAGGTTTGAATAAAGACTTACATATTTAAGAGATGCCACCGTGGTCCATGTAACACGAGTTTGTTGAGGGTACAAAGGCCCCTGTCCATTGTGGACAGGAAGCATACATATATGTGCTACTTGATTGTTGAGGAAGAAAATATAGTTTGACTTTGCCGCGCTTTTTTTATATGCTATGTTGACCACGCCACCTTGGGGCCATTCACAATACTATTCGGCAGACACGAGAGGCTATTGTCTTTAATATCTCCAAGCTGCTTATGCTGCTGCTATGTATGTATTAAAACACTAGAGACGTAAGATAGAAATAACATTTGCATTGGTGTGTATAAATATATAATATATTGTATACGCTTGCATATGAGAGAGTATATTTATATATTTTTTGCGGTCGTTTGTATTCTAATGCATCTGTGAATGCGTTTACATTTTTAATGTATATGCATGTCTGAAATGAATGTGTGTGCAATTACCCATTCCTTTTCTCCAAGGACGTTCTTAATAAGAACTTCAGGCTGTGGGCTTTGCTTCACTCTTGGCCTTATCTTTAAGATGATTTGGCATTTTCTTTCTGTCGAAGTAAAGGTCAAGTTGCGTTCTCATCATAAATTTGCAGATTTCCACTTGCTTTTGTCTCAACAAGTTCGCACAAGAAAGGAATTCCAGCAGTGATTTTACATACAAATATTCGAAGTTTTACGACGTATGTTCGAAAAGTAAGATACAGACAAGTATAAATCGACCGGAATTTAAACATTGTCAAAGCTGTAAATATAATCCACCAGAAAGGTATGAAATACTTACTGTAATAGCCAAAACAATCTTAGTATCAAGTGTATATAAAAAAATTACTGAAACCATTATATATTATATAGAAGAGAAAAGATGGGTATATGTAACGATAGACATTCACCCGATTCAAAGCGTCAGCGTTGCGTGGCGTGTCTGACTGCTATGTTCTGAATCCATGCTCGATGTTAAGATATTATTGGTCAGTCTGTTAGGTACCAGTTCACATAAAAGAATGACAAAATCAGACACGATGTCACATAAAAATGTCACTCAATTCATTATCGATATTGCACCTTCTCTCTAGAACTGTCTGAAAAACAGGAAGACGTAAAGTAGTATTCTCGAGTTGATGAAGCAAATGAATATCATTTGATAAATCGTAGCCTACTCCCAAATAGGGAAGGTGCTTTAGCCCCCGAAATTTAGATCGTTACTTGTCGTTGTTCTGGTACCTAATTGATTGACCCTTTAAAATTGTACAACTCTCGTGAACACCTACACATGGACACACCAATGTTGGCCGACCAACAAAAATTTACAACGGCTTTGTGCGGACATTGGATGCCGGGATGAGGACTTGCTAGGAGTAATGACCGACAGGGACGGATGGTGAGACACAGATAGTCAAGGGAGTCTGTGTTGTTAGCCCGACTTGATGATGAGGATGAACACTGATGATATATAAAATGCGGAATTTATAGTATTGAACATGGATTAGTAAATGTCTGTGTTTATGGTTGTTTACTTGTATTTTGTTTTCCTTTTTTCTTGTTTTTCTTGGGGGAGGGGTAAGTGTGCTTTTTTTTCGCACACATAGAATATTAATTTAAATGTAAAATTATTTTTTCTCTTAGTATGAAAACAAATAATGTGTCGGAAGGAAGACAAAGAAAGAACATTAAGAAAACAGAAAAGAAAAAATAAGTAAAACACTGATTAGTTGGACTGAGGGCAGAATCCATAAATAATTATAAAGTGTCCACACACACATACAAATTTATATATATATATATATATATATATATATATATATATATATATATATATATTATATTGAGAGACAGACAGACAGACAGACAGAGAGGGGGAGAGAGAAAGAATGAGAGATGGAAAAAGAGACAGGGCAATACAGAAACTGACACACATTATAGACAGACAGACAGACAGACAGACAAACAGACAGAGACAGAGACAGACAGATAGACAGACAAGCAGCCAGAGATAAAGACAGGCAGACAGACACGCACACACACACACATACATACACACACACCCATATATAATAATCTTAACTCTCTCTGATTCTTTTTTCTTCTTTCTTTCCTTCTTTTCTTCTTTTCATTGTGTTCGATTGAAACAGATTAGCGTTTTCGCTTCCGTGCGCTCATTTCCTCTCTAATTCCTTCCCTACTCCCTTTCTTTCTTTCTTTCTTTCTTTCTTTCATTTTCATATTTTTCAGTTTCTTCCGTTTCTTTCTTTATAATAAAAACGGAATGGTCAATTATTTAGCTTAGGTGACGATAAAACAATATCGGATAATCATTGGATGATTTGGACGGTTTCAATTTTAGTCAGAGGGTTTTGTAAGATGATAATGGTAATACAAGTAAGGAACACGAGTATTGATATATAAATTGATTTTATTTATGTTTTTCATTCATCCGGATTTATTCACGTCGTAGCTTTTGTGTGTGTGTATGTGTGTGTGTGTGTGAGAGAGAGAGAGAGAGAGAGAGAGAGAGAGAGGAGTGTGTGTGTGTGTGTGTGTGTGTGTGTGTGTGTGTGTGTGTGTGTGTGTTCGCATGTAGGCGAGTGCTAATTCCTGTTTGGACTTTGAAAACGTCATTCCCGGAATGTGAATGAATATGACACTTCTAAATTCCTTGACCCGAAATGAACCAAAATCATCGCTCATTATAACACCGGCTTCATTTGTCATTAAGACACATCTCGACGCACGTGCCTCGTATTATACACGGGCATCTAATCATTTAAGTTGAACATTTCTCGTATTTCTTGCAATTCGCATCAACAAGAATTCGGTTTAATACACGAGAGTTGTACGCATCAATCCGGAAAAAAATTATGTATTTTTACTGTGAATCTACGTCTCTTTGCATTTAGACTGAATACCTTCAGATGTATGCATTTGTTATACAAGGTGTGTCAAAAAAAGTATTGAGATTTTTTGTACTTTTTGATACACCTTGTATTCTGAAACACGTTCCATTAATTCTTCATTTCTATCTTGGTAAATACAGCTTTAAACTTGGTACTTTCTAGACACACCTTGTATACCACTTTGTTTCTGTGTATATATTATGAGGGGGTTGTGTCATCATATTTAATAGTCTATTTTACTTTTCTTTCGGGGTAGCTGGTTGTTATTTCTTATACTCTTCTATTTCTTGTAGTTTGTAGCTATCTTCATGGCTTCTTCTAACTGGTCTTTTGTGGACTGGTCTAGTTCTGCTAAAAGTCTGGTTCTTTAAGATGCTGGTCTGATTATGCCAATGTTGTCATTAGTTCTTAGAGACAACGCAAGGCATATATTTTGTTGTGATCACATTTTTATTAATTTTAGAACCAGTATTTTACTGTCCTGCTATATAATGAGGGGGTGGTGCCCTCATATCTAATAGTCTATTTTACTTATCTTTCAATGTAACTGGTTGTTATTTCTTATTCTCTTCTATTTCTTGTAGTTTGTAGCTATCTTCATGGCTTCTTCTAACTGGTCTTTTGTGGACTGGTCTAGTTCTGCTAAAAGTCTGGTTCTTCAGGATTCTGCTCTGTTGTTGACAGGTTTGATTATGCCAAGGCTGTCATTAGTTCATAGAGACAACGCAAGGCTAGTATTTTTGTGATAACATTTTTAATAATTTCAGTACCAGAACTCTGAACGGAGAGCGAAGCCGGTCCGTGCTTACATTATGATTGCTAACGGCTTAACTGACTCTAAACTAACTAAACTTCGAGGTTACGGGGCAGGAATCACCTAACGGCTCAGATTTAAGTTTCAACAACCCTAAATTCAAAATATGTCCCTACACTAACCGTCTAAAAAACGACGGTACCTATCGATATACAACACGTTTTAATACATTTTTATGTGTGAAAGCTTTTACCTGGTATTTTAGATACCTCGCCTGGCACCTATATATATATATAAGTGTGCGTGTATGTGTGTGTGTGTGTGTGTGTGTGTGTGTGTGTGTGTGTGAAGAGATGGAAGTGAATCTGACGGCATGTAGTATATATATATATATATATATATATATATATATATATATATATATATGTATATATATATATGTATATAGTATTGTAAGAAATTTGAAAAAACACAGGTTTAAAAAAATGAGTGGTAAGTTTATTAGCCGACGCTGCAGTGTTTCGATCTGTTAAGTAGATCTTCTTCAGGGTATTTGTTGATATAAGGAAAAGTAAAATTCTGTGATAATTTTTTTTTACTTTTCCTTATATCAACAAATGCCCTAAAGAAGATCTACTTAACAGATTGAAACACTGCAGTGTCGGCTAATAAACTTACCACTCATTTTATTTAAACCTGTTTTTTCAAATTTCTTACTATACTACATATATATATATATATATATATATATATATATGTGTGTGTGTGTGTGTGTGTGTGTGTGTGTATATATATCGGTGGAGATTCACTAGGGTGAGTAAGATGCAAATCAAATCGTGGAATGTACCCGCTGTGGCTGGTAGTATTTTGGTCGTCGGCGTGCTCTACATCTTCTCAGGTGAACGCACATCGTAGTCTAATTCAGAGACGTATACTTTACGAGTTTGAATTAGGACATAATGCCGTGGAAGCATCCAAAAATATTTGTTGTATGAAAGCTTGAAGACGTAGTTCATCACTGTACATTAAGCAGATAATTAAAGAAATGTCACTTGAGTTGCAAGGACCTCGAAGAAAAGGCAAGGTCTGATAGGCCTAAAATCATGCTTTAAGTCAAATACGATGAGGAGCACTTGGAGAGTATCAGGCGAGTTCAGCATCTCACAATAATCTCACAATAAAGTGTGGCTAGATGTCGGCAAAAATATCCGGAGCTGCCGTATAGTGCCTAATTTTACCAAAAATATTGCAATATATTTGACTCTTCTTTTATATTTTATAACAGAGCTTTTCAGGGTCGATATGGACCCCCGTGTAAATAAAAATGATATCCCGTAAATAGAAATGAAAAATATCAAAAATATTTAATGAAAATGACATCCAATATTTGCATAGTGAGAGAGATCTGCTTGCCTTGCGTGGCACAAATTGTCAATTCTTGGTGATAGTTTTGACAAAAATACCCGCAATTCACTTTGAATAACAAGTCTAGACCTGTATTTGGTCATCTTATTAGTAATTGATAAAAAATACTGGTTCGTATGAATATTTTGTTGCAAAAGGTAGCAGCTTTTTGGCTGCTTTTTTGAGACAACAATGAATACTCAGAAGCCACGTTTAGTCAAAATTTTCGGAGTAGTTGCTGGTTATATTGAATTTTCATAGGTTAGTACTAGTAACTAGAAATACAAATACTATATTAATCGGATAATATAAATTTTCAATACACTGTCGCAGCGTCTACGGACCTCTGCTATTGACGTCACGGACCCCTGTGGTCCCCGGCCCACAGTTTGAAAACTACAGTTCACTGAAACATTCATTTAAAGATATAACAATATTCGATTTGTAGAGGCACATGGTGCAATGATTAGAGTCCTAGGAAATGGACTCCTAGACCCGAATACAAATCCTGGACAAGGCTGTTTGCAATTCACATTGCGCTAATACTCTTTGGAAAGGTATGCATCCAACTATTTCCCTCCCCCAGCTATGGTTAAATAGTAGGGCAGACTGGGCTGTTTAACCAGTCTCGGAGAAAGAAAAACTCTGAATTAAAATCTGTTCAACGCCGCTTAAGAAATAGACCTTGTGACATATCCTACTCGTGCAGAGGGTAGATAAGCAGAAATATCATATAATATATATATATATATATATATATATATATATATATATATATATGTGTGTGTGTGTGTGTGTCTGTGTGTGTGTCTGTGTGTGTGTGTGTGTGTGTATATATATATATATATGTGTGTGTGTATATATATATATATATATATATATATATATATATATATATTCGATTTTACTCCAGCCAGTGTTTTCGAGGTTGTATGCTTGTCTCCGTAAATATTAGTTTTATTACGTCCGATCATTGAATAAAAAAAAATCTATTTACCTACATTTACAAAGTCATAAATTGGGCAAATAAAAAAAAAAGGAAAATTTTATCGCCGAGAACATAACTGTCTTTTCAAAGATCTCTTTAGGCCTCAGCTGATCGTCTTAAGTACCGACTGAGTATTTGAGGTTAGAACTGGCTTACCATAGGACTCTCATACAGTCATTTCTTGTTTTTTGTTTTTTGTATTTCCCCGCCCGGAAAGTTACGAGCTAGA
This sequence comes from Doryteuthis pealeii, assembly GCA_023376005.1. Classification (NCBI taxonomy): domain Eukaryota; kingdom Metazoa; phylum Mollusca; class Cephalopoda; order Myopsida; family Loliginidae; genus Doryteuthis; species Doryteuthis pealeii. The sequence goes on from CM042139.1 coordinate 51,804,539, forward strand.
AATAAAACGTGACCTCTATTCCCGAAAAGCAATTTGTTAGGGGGGGGTGAAATAAATATACAATGAAAAAATTAATTTAAAAACAAAACAGATATCGTTTATTGGAAGTTTGTCATGAAAAAAATACCGTGTCCCACTACTTTCTATGAGTTGTGATCAAAGTTAATTCTATCTGAATCTTCGTCGATACTTATACACACACACATATATATGTATATATATATATATATATATATATATATATATATATATATATATATATGATGAGTATATATATTTATCTATATAATATATATGTATTACATATATATATATATATATATATGTGTGTGTATATATATATATATATATATATATATATATATATATATATATAGAGAGAGAGAGAGAGAGAGAGAGAGAGAGAGAGAGAACAGAAACAAAATGATGAATATTATGTTCTTAATCGTATTTACTCACCAATATTTCGAGTGTTGTCCCTCTTTCTTAAAGGTTTAAAATACACTACAATGTCATATATATACATATGTATACATATATATATATATATATATATATATATATATATATATATATATATATTAAGAAAATTGAAAAAATATACAGGTTTAAATAAGTTAGTGGTAAGTGGTATTTAAACCTGTGTTTTTTCAATTTTCTTAAGATACTACATACCGTCGGATTCACTTCCTTTTCTTCACACACACACATATATATATATATATATATATATATATATATATATATATATATATATATATATATATATATATATATATATATATATATATATATATATATATATATATATATATATATATGTAAAATGAATGGAAGTGAATCCGACAGTGTGAAATAAATATTTAGAAAAAACAAACACACGATGTAAAATTCGCTGACAGAATTCTGTTTCGACCCTTTATTAAAGTGGTCTTCATCAAGAGCGAGTTGTGTATGATAGAGAGAACGTTCTCTCTATCATAAATACTTATATATATTACGATAACTAGAGCTCAAATCTGTAAAGAACAGAGAGTCTCTCTTTACGCTAAAGATGAAACTCAATTAAAGTCCTTTCCATACACACACACACACACACATATATATATGTATATATATATATATATATATATATATATATATATGTGTGTGTGTGTGTGTGTGTGTGTGTGTGTGTAATACCCCGAAGATTCGCGCTATTGCGAAAAACTTGAGTCGGTATATTTTAAACGATCCGTATTTTAAACCATTCGATTTTAATCATATATATATATATATATATATATATATATATATATATATATATATATCACTTGATACTAGTGACAAAAGATCATACAGTGACGTTGTTACAAAAACCCACTCACGATTATTTTGGATTTTACAAGGTCTTTTTGGACCCGTCTCATAAACAGAAAGGTGTGAGTTTTTTTAGTGTTTTTATCTGTTAATGACGGATTAATATTATTTCTTTTATATATCGTAACCCCGCAAAAAGAAATAGTGAAGGGGTTATTCTTGTTTGAGCCCGAATAAATACCCCGGATTCCCTTGTCCTCCAAAACTCAACTCCTAACATTTAACTCGCATCTGAGGCCTGGGAAGAAAGACGTGCACCACGTGCGTAGCCACTGCTGAGGACGCGAAAAGACAATGTATTTCGCTTCCAATCTCGTGTTGGTAAAAGAGGGGGATTTTAGTGTTCGCCTTGTCCCTTGTCCCTTGACTAAAACGGACACGTGACGTGGTAGAGCCCGTCCTTAAATGTAAAAAGGGAGACCATTTTATTTTGTCTACAAACAGTTCATGCTGACTAAAGATACGAATTTATATAGTTTACATGTCTTAAAACACAAAATTTACGCAGTATTTAGAGCAGATAGTCGGACATGTTCACACAAAAAATGCAACAAATTTGTGGTGAAAATATGTCCTCATTAGGAGTAACAAAATTACACGCATTCCAGTAATTTAAAATTTTTAAATGTTGAGCTTCATTCAATTGTCAACCAACAGAGATTTTTAAAAAACAATAGAGAGTTAGTGAATTATTATGAACTCGTATTTTAGGCAGTAAAATTAAAGTAAAAATGCAACTAATTTGTGGTGAAAATATGTCCTCATTAGGAGTAACAAAAGTATACACATTCCAGTAATTTTAACTCGCACGTGACTGTTCATGAAGAAATTCAAATTTTCATATGACTGAGGATTTTAACTTTAACCAGTCATCTGTCAACCAGTACCAACCGAATGTTCGCCACCTTCTGTAGGTTAATTGGGAAAACCATTGCATTACATATAGTTATTAATATACTTTTAGTTTCAGATATACAAAGATTGCCATGTGTTGGAAAAAAAAGATATAACACTAAAACAGAAAGAAGATATTAAAAAGTTATTGAAAGAATAGAATATAACATAGGAAAAATGTAGTAAGTATCCCGGTTCAATCAACTAAGTTAGCAAAAAGAGGATATAATTGTCTTTAAGAATATAAAAAAAGAGAGTTGGTTGGCTGGTTGGTTGGTTGGTTGGTTGGTTGTTGAAATTTACGGCATGTCAACCCACTGGGTTATTTTATGCCGAAGAAGTTTTGTCTTATTCATTCTTGTCCTTTTTTAATCTCAAAAACACATCTTTTAAACTATTGTTTTTTCTATTTAACCCGTAGATGGGACCCTAACAGATACTACCACTCCGAGTCAGAGTGGATCTTGGAGTAATGGGGATGAAGGGGTACTTCACATTCCCCAGAGCTTCAAAGTTGGAACTTCACTATCAGGTTACTAGTGACAAAAAATCATACAATGACGTTCTTACAAAAACCCACTCACGATTATTTTGGATTTTACAAGGTCTTTTTGGACCCGTCTCATAAACAGGAAGGTGTGCTCTGCCACGAGGGTTCCATCCTTAAGCATTACGGGTTGCCAGCCACGACCAAAAAGTGGCCCCATTAGTGGGGGGTTTTACCCTTCTGCAGAGGTCCAGTCGGTGTATTCTAAAGCCTTAGTCGATTGTATGATCTTTTGTCACTAGTATCATACCCAGGACATTAAGACCCTCAGCCACCGCCTTATAGCATACATAAAAAGGGTCTTGCTATAAGGGCAATAGGGTTGGAACAATAATATAGCTTGACGTAACCAGCCGAGTGATTAGAGGGGCGTCTTCAACCGCCATCTAGCCTAAGGGCCAAAGTGGGGTATTGCATGTCATGGACTGCTCTGCCACAAGGGTTCCCTCCTTAAGCATTACGGGTTTCCAGCCACGACCAAAAAGTGGCCCCATTAGTGGGGGGTCTTACCCTTCTGCAGTTGGTGTATTCTAAAGCCTTAGTCGACAGGGCTTAAGAGATTTAAGAAAAGCTTCAATAATAAGCGAGAAAAATGAATCGACCAGCAAGAAGATATATGAAGAACGAGTGGTTATAAATGGAGAGAAAATATGTCAAATATTGCAAATATTGACGAGAGACATCAAAACAGCCAACTTTTAAGTAAACATTTCAAAGAGAAGCCAGTAAATTAGGTGAATGTGATTTATCAACATCATCTTATTCCAAACTGGCTGTGAGCTGTTTTGGTTTATGAACAAACTGACAAAAAGATTCACAACTTCAGAGATAATACCGACATAGTTGAAAAGAGCACTTATAAGAATTAAAGACTGTAGGAAAAGTAAGAAATGACGAAAGAAATCTTCTTAAGAATAATCTAAACAAAAGAATAATATCGGGGAAACCACGTGCTCTGAGCTGATAAATCTGTGAGGAAAACATATTGTTGCTTATCATCCATTTATATTCATTTTGTTATATATTGTTAAATGGTCGTGGTATTAAAATCATTAACTAAATAATACTTAATACAAATCCCCAAGCTGCATACATTAGTGGTCCTCATAGATAATTTTCGTACTAATGCAGTATAGCGCTCAAGAGATAAAATTATTAGATTACGTATAAAAAGCATTACATTTCGTTACATTCTAATGGTACTAATGCAGAATAGAATTAGATTACCTATAAAAAGCATTACATTTCACGGAAATACCCGAATCCTTTACAACGCTCGGGTTAGAGTAAGGGGTAGAGTTAGTGTTACGGTTAGGCTACTTCGGGGGGTTCTAATATCTAATGCTATTCATATATAAAATGTGATTCTAATGATAACATCCCTTGCGCGCTATTCTGCATGAGTACCTTAATTTTGAGCTTTTTAAATGCTGAGCTTCATTCAATTGTCAACCAACAGAAATTTAAAAAAAACAATAGATAGTTAGTGAATTATTATGAACTAGTATTTTAGGCAGTAAAATTAAAGGTTGGTTGGATGGTTTTTGGTATTATTGTATTCATTTCTTGGTATAATCCATAAACAGCTTCATATATGAAATATATTACAAATTGAATTTGAATTCTGGGGAAAATACATCTTCTAATTCCTATAAATGCCTGACCAATGTCAGCCATTTTAATTTGCAGTTCGTCTGCTGGAAAGATCTAGCTCAAGGACTGGCTGTAAATGCTAAAAACTGGATATTAACCAATTTGTGAGTTTACAAGTTTCTTCTTCGGTATTGCCGTTTAATATGTCAAACTTTTGAATAGGTAAGTCAACCCTTTCTGGGTTAAAATAATTGAATAATGTCGAAGTCAGTCTTTTTTGCAAGCAATTATATTGTTTCAAGAAATTTCGTACTTGATAATCATTTGCAAACAATTAACTAACGATAAGTCTTTGTAAATAGTAACAATTCCAATTTTGATAATTTGGCCACAGTTTGTCGATTGTTAATAATTTGTACAGAATTATATGGTTTCAAATAACTATTTAATAGTAATCATATTTGCGCATAGTTATATAGTTTCAAGTAATGCTATCTAATACTCGTAATTTGTACACATTCGTTGAAATTTCTTGTAATAATAAGCCTATGTAATTAATTATAGCTTCAAGTAACTATTCTTAATACAAATAATTTTCACACAGTTATATGGTTTTAAGTATTTCTATCTCCTATTAGTCATTTTCAAACCGATTTATTTGACCCATAAATAAGAAAGACCCTTACATGTACTAAGACTCTAACGTGTATTTCCACTTGCATTATTACGTTCACTTCCGACCTAATACCCTTGGAAAATGTATGAACCTCCTCAAACCCTCGGCTAAGGTTTGAATAGTATCATAAAAGTTCTTCTATAAGGATGGTTTTGGAATTAAATAACCCCCGAATGTTTATTTGCCGACTAATATTCTATTATCTAAAAAAATCTTTTAAAATGATATTAACGTTTATTCAAGTTTCATTATGTTAAAGATAGGGAGTAATTTTACTCATTGAATTGGAGGTCACTATACGACAGCCGACAGCGTTAGTTGTCGGACATGTGCAAATGTATCGCAGATATCGTTAAATACACAAACCATTTCAAATTTAATTTCGAAGGAGAATATATGACTATTTCTTGTTTGTAAATTATTTTTTCGTCTAAACATTAATAACTTTTATTATCTATTTTTTAAAAACTATATATAAATGAATAATACCGACCAAGTATTTATTAAAACTTCTTTTCAAAAACACAGTAGACCATCAAAGGTTGTGTACTAACTTTCTGAGTACATGTATGATAGTGGTATACTCTATTTTATGTAATAATGGTATTGACTATATATCAGATACTCATTGATATACCTACTTAATTCCTGAAATTACTGTGACATAAGGAGTGATGGAGTTTCGGTTACAGACAAATAGAGACTGAATCTCCATTATATATAGATTTCAGCAGAATTTGTTAGTTCTACAAATAGAAATGAGAATATCGAAATCAGTGGACAAAGCAACGTTGCCAGCATAATAGCAAAATATTTTAAATGTTTTTCCAAGTGAATTCACTAAATTACAATTACTTGTAACTTTTTTTGTTTTTCCAGTGACTCTCGTTTCTCTCCGAGGTAAAACACATCGATTTGAGTCGTTTTAACTCGAGGCTAACAAACATGTTTCAGACACAGTTTTTGTAATCAATACTTGAAATTCTCATCCAATGAAATTTAATCAATTTCTGTTTGATATAAATTAATTGTGGGTAGCTGCTTAAATATTAGTATTAATAACTTGCGACCTAGATATTTCTGTGCAATAGAAATCTGTAAAAGTCTTTTTTATGCTTGGGTTAAATGGTCACATCAGCAATTTATTCTGCCTGTAAAGCTGTATTCTGTGCTCGAAGATTTTCACTTTTTAAAGACATTTTGTGTTCCAACATTTCAAAATGTGAATGTATTTGATTTACTAACATAATTAATTGATTAACTAACACAACCTGTGGATATACCACTGTATGATAATTTGACTATTACACCGTTTGGTATGTTTAGTTAAGAGCTATAGTAAAATAGTTTAATATGTAAAAAGTATAATAATCTTGATTTCACCCTCTCTCACTCTTTTTTCTTTCTTCCCTTCCTTCTTTTCATCTTTTTATTATGTTCTATTGAAACAGATTAGCGTTATCGCTTCCGTGCGTTCACCCCCTAATTTTATCTGTCACCTACTCCTCTTCTTTCTTTCTTTCTTTGTTATTATATTTTCTGTGTAGCATGTCCCTTTTCTTCCCTTTCATTCTTTATAATAAAAACGGAATTGCCCATTATTTAGCTGAGGTGCCGACACTTATAAAAAATAAGAATTTAGCCAATAAGCAACACCAGACAATCAGGATTTACATTTTTGCATTTCATCTTGGGCGATGTGGACGGCCTCATTTTTAACCAGAGGGTGTTAACGGTCTTACAATTGAGGAACATGAGTATTAATATATAGACTGGTTTTAGTTTTGTTTTTCATTCATCCAGATTTATGTGCTAGAAGGCGGTGAGTGAGGGCCTTAGTGTCCTGGATATGACGTTAAACTGAATTTAATACTGAATTTCTAATTCTGGAGCTCTGAGAGTGTGAAGTACCCCTTCATTGCCATTACTCCCAAGTTCACTCTGATACCTGTTAGGGTCTCATCTATGGGTCAAATAGAATAAAATCAGTTCACAAAAATGTGTTTAAAAATTGAGTTCAAGAAAAGAATGTTTAATACCCATCAAGAATGAATAATATAAAACGTCTTCGACAAAAAAAAAATAACCCAACAAGGGGTGACATGCCGTAAAATCCAAAAAAGTAAAAGAAAAAAGAAAGACATTTCCTAGAATGTTAATCATTATACACGAGCGCTTCACATAAAATGCGTGTATCTGTCGAGAATATTTTTGAACTAATTTTGAAACTTTTATCAAACTGCAATAATTTGAATGTCATCCCGAGTAGACATAAATCAGCGGGAGGCGTTATGTCACTCTGATTTTGGTGGGTGATTGGCCTGAGTCGGAAGATATGCCAATGTTTTAGACTGTCTAAAACAAAAGGAGATGGAAGAAATATATATATATATATATAATATCGCACTGAAGGAAAATAAATATAAAAAGAGCAATATATAATTTTAATAAAAATAAGATTTTTTATAAAAAATAAAATTAAAATAAAAATAAATGGAAATTGAGGTAGAGAAATAATAAAAAAAACTGTTTGAGGAAAAATAATAAAAAAATACGACGTAAACAGATTAATAACATTGATAACCGGGAAGTCTGGTCAGTGACTTGCATTACAAAGGCGACCAATTTCCGAATAAACAATATCAATGAAAGAGAGAGAGGGGGAGAGAGCGAGAGGGAGGAAGAAAGGGCGAGAGAGAGGAAGGGGGAGAGAGAAAGTCACACGGGGAAAAGATAAGAGCAAAAAAGAACAAATAAATAAAATAAAAAGGAAGAATAAAAACCTAAAGGGACCTTCTTCACGATTGTCTGTTGAAAAGGGTCAGAAAGGTATTGATGAATAAATATAAATAACACAAAATGTCGCAACCAGAAAATGTTAATGTAAAATTAAAAAAATAAATACGAAATGTTTAGGTAATAAAGAGAGAAGGTTAATATATATATATATATATATATATATATATATATATATATATAATTTATATTTTTGCTTGAAGGCAATTACAATGCGTATATCGTATAAAATTCTATAATTATAAAGAGTAGTCATTACTAGCCAACTCGACAAAGAATTATGTAATGCTAGAACATCGTACAGTCTGTTTCAACTTTACTTAGTCTCATCAGCGATGTATACTAACGATTTCCCTCCGACAGAGGGAAATCGTTAGTATACATCGCTGATGAGACTTAATAAAGTCGAAACAGACTGTACAATGTTCTAGCATCGCATAATCGTTTGCCAAATTCACTTGTCAGGATTATTATCTATAATTATCGAATTTTATAATACGATATACACATTGTAATTGCCTTCAAGCAAAAATATAAATAATAATATATACTTTATTTAACAATGCTTCTAAAAATCAAACATCCAAAAATCTTATATATATATATATATATATATATATATATATATATATATATATATATATATATATATTTGCAAACCCCTCTGCTCGAAATTTTAATTCTGTACGACTGGTTACATATTACAGTAACATTGGTTGGTATTGATTATTGCTAATTTTTAAGACACCCTCTCGATAAGAAGAAGAATTAACATTTTTATGTTAAAAATATATCCCTTTATTTGTACCAATTTAGTAGCTGTATTTTAAAATGTTTCATTGTTTATTGAGGACAAACAACCAAAAACATATATATATTAAGTTTTCGTAGCCACTTTGAAGAAATTCAGAAAAATCTTTGTGATAAGAATGTGCATAACACCGCACCAATGAATTCTCATATATATATATATATATATATATATATATATATATATATATATATATATATATACCAACCCCTCCGCTCGGACAGGATGCGACACATGGTCATTTTCTTCAGCGGAGTTTAACAGGTTTAAATTCAGTGTTTTTCTTTCTCCTAGACTGGTTCCCTACCCAAGGTTAAAGAGCTCAGTCTGCCTTACTATTTACCCATAGTTGGAGGGTCAGTAGTGGAATGCATACCTTTCCCAAGGATATCAGTAGTATGTAAAATGCAAACAGCCTTGTCCAGGATTTGAACTCGGATTGAACAGTCTATTTCCTACTACTCTAACCATTACACCATGCGCGGGGCTTAATATTAGTATTTACCTTTGACAGTTTTAAATTCTGTGATTTCGTTCTTCTAGTATGGTTGCCTAACCAAGGTTAAAGATCCAAGACTGTCCTACTTTCTACCCAGAGCTGGACGGAGAATAGTTTAAGTCATACTTTTCCCAAGGGTATTAGCGCTATGAGTAAAGCAAAAGCCTCTTCCATTATTTGAACTCGTGTTGCCGTGTCCATTTCTTACAGCGATAACCATTAGAGGCATTTAAAGTAAGTAAAAATATGGAAACAACAAAAAGACTGTATAAAAAAAAGAATCTAAAAATGAAAGAATAGTACAAGGAAAGTAAAAAGTATGAACAAAATATGAAGCTGGGCATAAAAATTCATAGGCTGAAAAATTCATATGATGACGTCATATTTGCTGTTGATGGCTTTTTCAAGCCCTGAAACGCCGATGGAGAAAGTATGTTGACCGAAAGGGGCACTATATTGAAACAATAAACCTCTTACGATCACATATGATAAATAGATAGAAAATAATAGAAATATAAACTGGGAAGGATTTTAATAAAATGTGAAGAACAAAAGATACTGAAAAGAATCAAAGAAGGTCGAGATTAAATGATGCATTTTAAGGAAAAGATTCTTCAAATATGAAAGACAGAATTGAAAATGAAAGTAGACAAGGAGCAAAGATGTTAGAGAAGAAGAAAAAAAGGACAAAGAAATAAAAATCAGGAAAAAAGGAAAGACGGTGATATTAAGAAAAATAGAAACATTCAAAAGAAGATTCTTTAAAAAGAAATCTCCATAGCAATTTCATATAAGGAGTTGATCTTTAATAAAAAGCGAGAAAATGGTTATTTGCTTTTTTGATTGATGATGAATGTTTAACAGATCAGCAGCCAACTAGCAGACCATAAACAAATATCTGTCCCCCATAAAAAAAAATCGAAATTCCTTTTGGTACATGATTGCAACCCACACACCATTTTATACTGTGCATGTTAATTATTCAATAATTAAATATTTATTCATACTAGCAGGACTTGTGGATATACCACAGTATGATAATTTACGTATTACAATGTTTGATATGTTTACTTAAGAGCTATTTCAAAATAGTTCAATATGTAAAAAGTATAATAATCTTGATTTAACTCACTCTCATTTTTTTCTTTCCTTCCTTCTTTTCCTCTTTTCATTATGTTCGATTGAAATCGATTAGCGTTATCGCTTTCGCGCGCTCAATTCCTTCTCCCTATCTTTCCCCTGTTTTCTTTCTTTCATTCTTGTTATATTTTTCTGTGTAACATGTCCCTTTTCTTCACTTTCTTTCTTTAAAATAAAAACAGAATATTCCATTATTTAGCTGAGGGGACTACACTGATAAAACATAAGAATTCGGCAGGTAAGCAACAACGTATAATCAGGATTTACATTTTTGCATTTCATCGTGGACAATTTTGACGGTCTCATTTTTAACCAGAGCGTGTTGCAAGATGATAACGGTCATGCAATTAAGGAACACGAGTATTTTAATTATTCCTATTTTTATATTACAATAAGTATCATTACACACACACACACATACACATATATATATATATATATATATATATATATATATATATATATATATACAGAGTGTACGGGATAAATTTGACATATTTATATTTGGTCATTTTTCTCCATAGGTAGGAGGTATTGACGCACACTACGTATCATTTAAAAGCTTGGAGGCTTCTGCTTTCATATACGTGATGACAGATAGAATGGATGACTGGATCCCACCTGAATCATGGAAGAGAATAACTTGTATCATGATGAACTGCGCCGGCTATCAAAATAAGGAGAGTATGGTTGCTGCCCAATGCTCATTGAATACTGTAAATACAATCAGACATGAATTGGAGAATTGCAATGGAGACTGCGAGGCTGTGGCTAGATGAAAGCAACATAACAGACGATCTGATTGCGTTCGTAGAGCAGAATTCCTCGAAAATCAGCACGACCCTCAGATGCCTACGTGGAGTTGCTAAACGATGTATTCAAGTCCTGAGTAGCCAATGGTAGGCCATATGTATGGCAGGAGAATTCGGCCACCTGCCACACCTGCGAACTTTTATCACTACATCAGTCCAATGTTTGGCCTCTGAACTCCCCAGATGGATTATTATGTATGTGGCACAGTTGAGAAAGACACCAATCTCCGTGTCAGTACTACAAAAGCCCAGTTAATCGACAGAATTAAGGTAGTTTTTGAGACCCTTCACAGGGAAACTGTTACATCAGCTTGCTCCAGGTTCCAGAACAGGATTGAGGCTGTGATCGACGCTATTGGTGATTATTTTGAGTGAAACTTGTTGGGAGTGGTGTAATTTCCGTGTCTGTTGAATGGCTTTACAATCCATTAAATTTTTGTAGTTACCAAGCACTTTTTCTATTTCCTTATAAAACTATGTTTCTCCCAAACACCCTGTATATATATATATATATATATATATATATATATATATATATATATATATATATATATATATATTAATCATTAACATTGATAATATAGTTTGGTACATTTATATGTAAAGGGTGCTCAATATAATTGGTAGAATATTTATATCTAAGTTAGGGTAATGAAGACATGAAGTCAACGGCGCTTGGTAACTGACAGTTTCTCGCCTATGTGATGTTCAAACCAAGTGAATTATTTGTGTTCGTATTTTACTTATATGCTATTATGTGATGTATAATGCGGATGTCATGATGAGAGGGCTAGTTTGTGAGTCATAATTGTACGGATGGTTTTCTTTGTGTGGGATTCTGGGGTCGGTGTTCTTTTATTACGTTTGATTTATTTTGTTGAGTTTGTTTGCTTATTTGTTTGTTTGTTTGTTTGTTTTTGTTTATTATTTTCATTCCTTTTGAGGTTTTCACATCAGCGTTAGCTGATGATATTTCAGTTGAGTCTGAGTGACAACAAGTCTCCTCAGGTCTCCAGGACTCTTCTGAGTATTCTATCCGATTGCAGCAATGCAGTAGTCTGGATGGTCTTAATTCTTCCTCTGATTTCCAGGTCCTCCAGTATTTTTTATCAAGTTTTTTGGGACGGTACCAAGTGGACCAACTACAATTGGTATCACTTTCACCCTCGTATTCCACAGTTTTCTTCTTTTTTTTTTCAATTCTCTGGCAAGGTCCAGGTATTTGTCCATCTTTTCGTTTTCTTTGAGTTTTACCCTGTGAACTGCTGGAACCCCAAATTCCATCAGTTGGAACGTTCTTTTTTTTTTTTTTTTTTTGTAAATCAACACTAGGTCTGGTCTCCTGGATGGGATAGGGTGATCCGTCTTTATCTCGAAGTCCCAGAGAATTTTATGCGTTTCATTCTCAAGAATAGATTCCGGTTTATGCATATACCATTTTGTTGTATGGTCAAAATTTAGTTTTTTGCATAATTCCCAGTGGATCACCTTCCCAAACAACCATTATTATTATTATTATTATTATTATTATTATTATTATTATTATATTTTTAAGTCTTAAGTTTTAAGAATCTATAGATTGAAAGGTTTATCTCAGAGCAAATATAGACCTCGGTAAATTGGTATTCGGGTGAAAATTGGGATGGAAATGTGTTTATTCTCAACGTTAGAGCATCTTAAGCGTACCACTCTTATAAAGCTCTCATTATGATGGACTAGCAGGAATATATGCCCTCCTAGCGTAAGTATTTAAGTTTTAATGAAATGAAATATATCAACTTAAATCAGAATGCATATAAAAAGATTACACTTATTTTAATCATATTTTGATTGATTTCTATATAAAATCATTCCGAGGATTGATTTTAATACATTGGAGAATAAAACAATAATATTAGAGATCAATAAAACCAAGTAATTATTTATTAAATCCAGTTTTGTTAAAACCAGTATGCAAATTAACCAGACCATATATCATGTAAACCAATATTTCTTAGTGATATATAAGATACATTTCAGGATTTTAAATGCACTAATAACATGAACTGTTTTGAGGCAAATCTAACTTAGATTTTCGTAGAGATATCGTTAATGAATAAGTTTTATTCAATGTATGTGTTCTTCACAGGAATGTTCTATTGATGCTACTCCAGGACAAAGTTGAGTGGATTTATCTATGTACCTATATATCTATCTATTAGTAAATAAGCATCTACCTATCTATTAATATGTTAACATTTATATGTCTATATTTTTTACTATAAATTAAATGCTCATTGATAAGCCTACGCAATTCCTAGGGGTATTGCGACGTAAACAAAGAAGTAGTATCGGTTATAGACAAACACCGAATCTTTATTATAATAAGATGTTTTTTGTTTACTTACCGTTTCCTGAATTATTCATGTTGTGTGTCACATATGTATCCCATTACCGTACTTGGTTAAATTCAATACCAATTATCTAGCAAAATACGACAATGTATAACAAAGGAATATCCGAAAATTGTTTATGCATTTTTGCATCTATTGTACACATGTTGTACTCCTATACATAAACTTTGCCACAATATAAGTATAATTCTTAAGCTTTTTTGCCAAAACATATAAAATCATTAAAAAATATGTTCTCAAATTTTTTTCAGCTGTGCTTCACTTTTTCTTTATTACACGAAGCATACGTAGACTGTCTATAATAATGACATATCTATATCTATATCTATATCTCTGTGTACGTGCTTGTGTTGGTGTGATGAGTATTTCATTTATATGTATATATGTATTCTTATATTTACTTTCTTATTATTTTCCCACCATATATATGAGTGTGTATGTGTGTGTGTGTAAAGAGAGTGATATATATATATAGAGAGAGAGGGAAAGTATGTGTGTGTTTTGTGTATGTTTCTATGTCTACTGTAAATGATAAAACGAAACAAGAATAATGAAAAGTAAAAGAAAAGAAACTATCAGACAAACAAAAAGTCCCTGAAAATATTAGTGAATCACCAAAGTTGAAAAGTGTTGAATCAGTTTCGATGACAAACTATTCTCGACATAATTTGACCCCACTGAATGTTTTTGGCGCCAAATAGAAATATCTACACAGTCACTTCTGACATTTCTTGATTTCTTTCATGTTCGAGATTCCCATTTATCACATCACAAGGCTTTTAGGACGAAAAGAAATAAAAACAAGAGCATTATAAATCAGGATACGATCTAAATCTTTTTGTTGTGTTATATAAAGATTACCTAGTATTATATGATATAGAAGGCGCTCGAATTGTAACGGTTATCGTCGTAGGAAAATGGATTCGGTGACATGATTTCAAATCCTGGATGGAACAGTTCGGGTTTCTCTTGTTCGCGAATTCCCTTGTGAAACATATAAATCCCTATATTCTCCTTCCATCTAAGCTAAGGGTAAAGAGTAAGCAGACTGGGTTCTTTAGCTTTGGTTGGTTGGTTGGTTGGTTGGTTGGTTGGTTGGTTTTTACAACCCTTTTTGTCAACCCTTGTTGGGTTATTTTATGCCGATGACGTTTTGTTTTATTCCTTCGTGTTGGGTATTCAATTTCTTTTTCAAATTCAGTCTTTACACACATTTTAATACTCAATTTGTATCCATTTAACCCATAGATGGGAGTCAAGGATTTGAACTCGTGTCGCCATGTCCATTTCCTTCGACGACAAGCACTACACCACGGTCACCTCCAGTAGATAGATGGAATAGGAATAGACCGAATATGAACAGACCGAGATAGATAGATAGATAGATAGATATGATGAGACTGGGATTGGTATATAGATAGATAAATGTTAACATATTAGTAGATATATAGATGCTTATTTATTAATAGATAGATATATAAGTACATAGATAAATCCACTGAACTTTGACCTGAAGTAGCATCAATAGAACATTCCTGTGAAGAACACGATCACAATCAATGATTTGCAAAACATGTAGTTAAACCATCAGTCTGCAATTAATGTTCAACTTAAATAGTCGTAGACATTATCTGAAAATGACATTCATGGCGTCAATGGTTATTCAAAAATCAGTTTTTATTTCTTCAGATTTAAAGACAATGTACGAACTCGAACATTTTAATAGTGCAGTCCTGAATAAATGTTGTATACCATCATTTTACTTAGACGGTAGATATATTATGAGGGATATCTGTGATTTTATTCCTCATACTAAATATTAGACTTCGCCTGTATATACTTTTGGGAAGGATATTTCTTACTTGCTTCATGGCTTGGTTTGAGTAGCTCTTAATTGATGGCTGGTTCGTCAAACTGTAGATCCTGTCGTCTTAGCTGTTTCTGACTGTTTTTTCTTTTTCTTAACTGGTGTCTTAAGATGTTGTCGAGATGCTTTGCGCTGTCATTGTTTTTAGTAGCCAACTCAAGACGTTTCCTGGGGTACGAGGGGACAAGTTTTCACTTGTCCGGAGAAGAAGTGAATCTTCCAAAGATACGGAAAGATTCGCTTCCAGCTAGATCGAAGAATCTTGTCTAATATCTATTTCCACTTAGAAACTAAACGTATAAAATACAGCAGCAAACGTCCTTACACAAGGTGAGTTATATTTTTTGTTTCTCTTCGCTCATCTAACAATAAGCCATCACTGGCAAGGCAGTCGTCGGTGACTACTTTACAGATATTTTTATAGAACGACCTGTCTTCTGTCTTTACAGATGTCTGTGGAAAGAGCAAATAGCTTATCACTGAAAAAAAATTGGACCCGACGAACCAAGTTCAAATACTGCACAAAGCTGTGAGCGTTTCACTTCAAGCGAATGCCTCCGGGAATGAAACATATCCCTCTCCGGCAGCCATTGTTAAAATGTTAGGGCAGATTGAATTCACTAGAAGGCAACCAACCAAGGAGAAGGAAATTCTTTGGGGAGGATTGTTCGAATAAATTGTTGCACTACTCTTCTGTTATCTGCTCATCAAAAAGATGTAACTGGCGTCACACAAGCCTTCATAACCAAATCTCTTTTGTAATTTCAGATTTTTTTTAAATTAATGAAATTGATCACTAAGCCTATTATAGTAGCGACCACCCCAAGCGGAGTTTCGAAGGTTTGAATTCAGAGTTTTCCTTCTCCTAGACTGGTTGCTTAAGCAAGGTTAAAGAGCCCAGTTTGCACTACTATTTACCTATAGCTGGAGGGAGCGTAGTTGGGTTCATACCTTTCCCAAGGTTATTAGCGCTATGTAAACTGTAGCTTCGTCCAGGATTTGAACTCGGATGGACTAGTCCATTTCCTCAGATAAGTTAACACTTGCTATCAATGCCGATAAACGAACATTATTCATAATTTATTATTTATTAGGCGGTAGAAAAATTACAAATAGTAGAGTAACATGTGCTCTTTAACCTATGTCTACGAAAACAGAAAATTCTGAATTCAAACCTATAAAACTCCGCTTGACCTTGTGTCATATCCTGCTTGTAGGGAGAGGTTGGGTAAATACATACTTATTCATACGTAAATAATCTCCCCATTTTATGGTATGTATGTTCTTAATAATGTAAAACAAAGCGGCAATTTTCTTACTATAATTCAGAACTTAATTAAAAGAATTAATATTATTTGGATTTTTCGGACTATTGTACTCAACTTAATTGTTATATACACAATGTTTTGGCCGATGTGCCCTCTGCTCTTCTTTGTGAGTTACTTGTCAAACTCGGCACCCTTCTCTTCGAAATGTGGAAACCTCTTCTCGAATTCCGGAGCCTTCAGTTCGTAATCGGGAGCCTTCACGGAACTTCGAACCGAACCCTTTATTCAATCCACCGGGATAGACTGTTCTCATTCCGTCAACATGACCGGATACAAGTGTTAAGCTGTGTTAAGTATTCTATGTTATTATCACCCTTGGCTAGGATTGAACCTGCAACCTACAGATGATTGTCACTTAGAACTATATTAACTTAAGGTTAATTTCTGTCCAACTGGACAAGACAAAAATTCAGAAAATTTTTAAAAATTACAATAAAAACTGAGTTTACAAGATGGCCGTTACTAATATTTGCGATATATTATTATAATGGGCATTGTGTGTCTGTCTGTAACCGAAATTATCAGTAGTTAAGTCACAATTTCCTTATTTATTCGCGTCACATTATCCATGAATTTTATTTTTATTTAAACCTTAATTATTAATAAAATTGTTTTACATTATTAATACTGTTGGCATTATCTACATACTAATGACATGAAATTGTATTTATATATACAACAAAATAGTGGTTTACAGAGTGAACGGGGAGGCTAATTTGCATATTGATATTAAAATTTTTATTTTAATAAATATTTGCTTGGTATTATTGATTTCTAATTGTTTGGGTTTTTTTTAAATAAAAATGAGCAAAGATCTTGGGGATAGATCTTAAAAGAAATCCATTAACAATAAGAAATAACTGTCATGTTATTCTTTACTTCCTATTTTCACTAAATAGTTAAATTAGGAAAATTTAGCAATGAAAGACGGGAGTGATGAAATAACTCATTTCAAAGTTGTTCTATTTTTCGATTATACTTCCCTTTGTTTCAAATCTTTTTACCTGCATTCTTACTTAGTTTAATTAGTCTTTCTAATTTAATATAATATTTTATTGCATTAAAACTTAGATACTTGCTCCCGGAGTGTGCATATAATTGCTACTTGTATTAAGTCATTGAACATCGATGAGTTACCATTAAGAAAAGCATACGTTTTTAAATCAGCATTTCAATTTTATAACATCTGATATCGTATTTACACAATTTCTTCTTTTCTTTCTTTTATTTAACAAACAGCTGAGTGCATAAGAATTTCTGATGAACCGGCTTATTTTCGAATCTCATTTTCCAAGAGACTTGTGTCGAATATTCTAAAAAACACCAAAAACCTTTAAAAGAAAATATAAAAATGAAATTCTAAAAATTGCTACGTAAGTATTTTGTACATTATTCAGTTTTCTAAATCCGGGATTCTCCAAGCAGCTGCACAACTGAGAAAGGGTTGTTCACATTTTGAGTAGATGAAAGCTACAAGAAACTAAAAAACAAAAAATTCTGTCAACATGACACTATGTTTTAGATATTTATTTATGAGATGTTTATTGTGAATTTTTTGCCATTTTTAACCTGCATTCACATTATGAATATGTATGTAAATGGTTGTGTGGGGGTGAGCACATGTAGATGTGTGTGCGTGCGTGTGTGTAGTGGTTCATTTTGTCAGTAGAACTCTTTATGTTAAAAAGCCCCTACATATAGCCCTGTTTACATTATTAATAAACACAAGACCCTTTAATAAAGTTTAAACGGTAGACTGTGAATTCAGAGGCGTAAAATTGTACCATAGTCTACTGGATAGATGTTAGTGGAATAGGGAATGAAGTTCAATGTATACATTTTTCATTACTCAACTGGGATTAATAATTTTAATAAAAATTAAACTCTAAGGAAAACATAACTTAATAGGTTAATTCATTTATAATTTTTTTTTAAATTAAAGGACAACATTAATTAATGTTGTATAGATTTCAAGTTGTTGCGTAGTGATTCAGTAGTACACTTTTTTACCTCAGATTTGTTATTTTAAGGGAAGTCAGATTATAAACTTATCATGATCTATACTCAAATAAACTGAAAATTACTATTCGCTGGTAATTTTACTGAGAAGAGAAATAATATCAAAGAAACAGCCCAAATTAATAAAACAAACCCAACTAGCACCAACCTATACAACCTTAAGAAAGCCCAGGTAGCCTTAACCAAAACATACAAAAAGGAACAAATAGAGTACATACAGGCACAAATAAATAATATCAGACAATCGGTAGAAGACAGACAGATGCGATTAGCCTGGCAAACAGTAAACGAAATTAGTGGTAGAAAAAGCACCTCTAAATCAAAACTAAAGGCAACCAGCCAAGAAGATAGACTAAAAAAATGGAAGGACCACTTCCAGAAACTGCTAGGAAGCCCCCCAGAAATCATAGAAAGTAATATCCAAAAGATTGTAGATAAACAACTAGATATCAAGCTGGGAGATTTCACAATAGATGAAATCAACCAAGCTTTAAAGAAGCTAAAAGGTAGAAAAGCAGCAGGACTTGACGAAATACCCCCGGAGGTGTGGAAGATAGGAAAGTTCAATGACATACTGCTTAGGCTATGCAATGCAGTATATAGACAAAATAGAATAGATAAATAGACGAAAGGCTGCATCCTCCCATTCCCTAAAAAGGGAGATCTCGGAATCGCTAAAAACTACAGAGACATAACTCTCACTGCTATTGCAGCCAAGATATATAATGCCCTTCTACTTAATCGCATCCGGCCCGAAATAGATAAAATCCTTAGGAGAAACCAAAATGGATTCAGCAGAAATCGATCCACAACCTCTCAGATCCTGACTATTCGACGGATCATAGAAGGGGTACGAGCAAAGAATCTAGAGGCAACGCTATTATTCGTAGATTTCTCCAAGGCATTTGATTCCATACATAGAAGAAAAATGGAACAAATACTATTAGCATATGGCCTCCCCAATGAAACGGTTTCAGCTATAATGATGCTATACAAAGACACTAAAGCGATGGTATGCTCACCTGATGGCGATACAGATTTCTTTGACATCGCCGCTGGAGTCCTTCAAGGAGACACACTGGCACCATATATATTTATAATATGCCTAGACT
Organism: Doryteuthis pealeii; assembly: GCA_023376005.1. Taxonomy (NCBI): domain Eukaryota; kingdom Metazoa; phylum Mollusca; class Cephalopoda; order Myopsida; family Loliginidae; genus Doryteuthis; species Doryteuthis pealeii. The sequence goes on from CM042139.1 coordinate 51,824,385, forward strand.
ACGTACTCCGAACATCGTTAGATACCATAAAAGAAAAAGGTTTCACACTAAAAAAGGCAAGAAGCAGGCGATATCCCGCACAAACAATCACAGATGCGGACTATGCTGATGACCTTGCACTTCTTGCAGATACTCCGGCACAGGCTGAATCACTGCTACATAGCTTAGAGGAGGCAGCAAAGAATATAGGCCTCTATGTGAACTCCGGTAAAACAGAGTTCATGAATTTCAAAAATAAAGGAAACATCTCCACACTCGACGGCAAGCCTCTTAAGCCAGTAGAACAATTCACATACCTAGGTGGTAATATCTCCTCCACAGAGAGCGATTTTAATACACGAATAGCAAAGGCATGGGCGGCCACAAATAGATTATCAGTCATATGGAGGTCCGATCTCCCTGGCAAGCTGAAGCGACAGTTCTTCCAGGCTGTGGTTGTGTCGGTGCTGCTGTATGGCTGCACCACCTGGACCCTGACAAAGCGTCTTGAGAATAAGCTAGATGGGAGCTGCACAAGAATGCTGCGTGGTCTTGAATAAGTCGTGGAAACAGCACCCCACAAGGAAACAGCTGTACGGTCACCTGCCCCCCATCTCACAAACTATCCTAGTGAGACGGACAAGGCATGCAGGACACTGCTGGAGAAGCAGGGATGAACTCATAAGCGAAGTTCTCCTGTGGAAGCCAACACATGGACATGCAAGTGTGGGGCGCCCAGCAAGGACCTACATTGACCAGTTATGTGAAGATGCTGGCTGCTCCGCAGAGGAGCTTCCAGGGGTAATGAATGATAGGGAGGGTTGGCGAAAGATTGTCATGTATACCCGTGCTGCATGCGCGACATGATGATGATGATGATTTGACGATATTTCTATTTCAGAGTAACAATAAAAAAAAACTCTCCACTGTTGCGGATTTAGGCCCCTGAATTCATAGTTTATCCTTTAAACTACTTTTCAAGTTCTTTATTTATATTAGACATTTTATTCGTTGTGTTTGTCTTCGTAGATATTGTAGCTGTAGATCAACTGAATTGCCTCGCGAGGCTGCAGATTGAACTCACAATCTCCGGATTGTGAGTGGTGACTCTTGTTAAGCCTGAGGCGCCTCAAAAGGGGAATGCCGATTGGATCCACACATTTTTTTTTTACTTGTCATTGCATAAAATCTGGTTTTTGCGTGGCTTCCCACATAAAAAAGACCTTGTGCCACATCCTAACCTGGTAGGAGTTTTTGGTAAATACAATAACTGTTCTTAGAATAATTCAGCTGGCTCCGGCCAAGTTGACACTGTGATCTCAGGGGACAGTTCCTCCGGGCAACATCTGCCCTCTTGATTTAAGGGACAGGACTGTGTTGATTGCCCGGTGCTTGAGGCGCCCCAAAGGGGAATGCTGATGGGATCCACGCATGTTTTGACCTGCAGTGCAAAGCTTCTGTTTGTGCGTGGCTTCCCACTTTAAAAAAAAGTGTCACATCCTGACATGGTGGGAGGATACAGTAAATAGCGAATTACTGTTCTTAGCTGTGAGAACTGGTTGTCCGTGGCGGTCTTACCAACGACGCTTGTGTGAAAAATGTTTTAATTACTTGAATCAGATATTAAATCATTTACTCATTTCTTCTTTTATTTTTAACGTATCTTTCCAGCCAGTTTTATTTGTTTTTCTTCGATTCCATTCATTTTGCATAGAATCTTTAATTCATATATTACCACAAACTATCATCTGTTGTTATTTGCTGTTATTTGTTGTTGTTTGTTTGTTTGTTTTTTTTTACTGATCTATTTGGTAAACCAAATTTCATAATATTTTGGATATTATCCCTCGTAATAACCTTGAACAACTTAAATTCTCTGTCTATTTATTGTGTCACGTGGTTAAGTGTGGAAGAGAGGTAGTGAGAGGAAATAATGAAAGATCAGTTTTGAACGAAGCTGTGTAAGGGGACAGACGCAAGATACGTGTCTGATCCTCAAGACATTTTGACTAGGAGATAAAATAAATGAACTCATGATGAAAAAAAGAAAGTCTTGTTTTGTTAGTTAAAAACCGTGAACGGCATAAGACAAGATATCCTCAAGCGAATCCCAATTTGTTCCAGACTCAAACAGCGAGAATGCCATTCAGCCCAATACCATATTCAACAACCAGATTCCAGCCTCGAGAAGTAAAACAGGACTAGAATAAGATTACTATTAAGACGTCATCATTCCTTTCAAATAGTCCCGCTACGCTACAAGGCCTGCGCCAAATCATAGCCCCGCCATCACCGATTCCAAGTCAGTCCAGCACTGAATCCAAACCAGGCCTGCGACTAAAACAAATGATGGTGGGGATATACTTATTTATGGGAGATAAATAATTTACCGATTGATAGATATTAATGGACTGATAGATAGATAGATAGATAGATAGATAGATAGTAACAATCCTCACCTTCTATATAAGCATAGTTTGTTTGAAATCAAAATTTATTCTGCTTGGTTACTATTATGACTGTGTAGATAGATAGATAGATAGATAGATAGATAGATATGTTTGAGTGGGTCGTGTAATGATTTTTATATAATATAATTTTTAGTTACAAGTAACATGTACCAGTTTAGAAATAGTTGGAGATAATTTCAATTGATAGATAGGGAAACAGGTACCTTCGAAATCCATGCAAATTGTCGAACAAATAGACAAGAAATAAAGAGGAAAATAAGTCGAGCCTGTTGAGCCATTACGTTGATGGCGTATTTCAAATATTCATGCTTTATTCTAATCACACAATATAACTGCTTACTTCCTTCGGAAGTGTTCAGTTATATCGTCAC
>CM042139.1:51829705-51860503 GCA_023376005.1 Doryteuthis pealeii
TAGATAGATAGATAGATGAACAGATTGAGAGAGATGGATAGATAGATAGTTATAAACAAAGTAAGATAGATAGATAGATAAACAGATAGAAAGATAGTTATGAATAGACTTAAATTTAATTATTAATTCAAAATTCAACTCTTAAGTATGTATATATATACACATATGCACACCGAATACAACCATATACATGAACACCCACGCACACACGAACACACGCACACACAAAAAGTAAACATAGGCACATATACGTAGGCACACACATACACACACCCAAAAGTATAAATTTAAGTAGAAAACATAGAATCTCTTCAAAACAAAAATCAAATTACAAACACACACACCTGATATATCAAATGAACATCTGATGAACTTTATCAAGACAACCCTAATAAAAAAGAAATAAAAAAGTTATAAAACTCAGCTAATGATTTTATTAGCAAGCCACCCAAAAAACAAAAACACCTGTTTAAAAGACTAATGTTAAAAATGAAATTCCTTTCCACTCCCAAAAAACAGGAAAAGGGAGTGAAATACTCATGTGTATATATATACACATGCATGTAAGAATTCATTTTCATATTATCAATCAAAGCCTGAAGAAGATACCAGAAGATCTGAAACACGTGTTGCATATGTAAAACAAAAATAATTTTTTTTAATTTTCTGAGAACAAAATACATTTTGCGGACCTTCTTTTTTTATAAAATATTGAATTTTCTCCCGTTGGAACCAGAACAACATTTTTATATATATATATATATATATATATATATATATATATATATATATATATATATCAGAGCTGATGAATGTAAGTTTTTTTTTGATTGGCCAACACTGGTGGGTCCATATGTAGGTGTCCATTGGACAATATCGCTTATGAGTTCATCCTTAATTCTTCAGCTGGGTTCAGCGTGTCTTGCTCGTCTTACTTAGACGGTTTTTGTGATAGGAGATAAGTAGCCATACAACTGCTATTTCGTACGATGCTGCTCCCAGGATTTGTTTCGTTGGAGTTCAAGTCGTACAACCATACAGTAGTACTGACAGGGAAATTATTCTTTATCATTGTTTTCGATATTTACTGTTCCTTTTTGTCGTTGTTGTAACCTAACAAAGGATACTAAATGAGAAATAACCAAACGGAGGCTGGAAATGAAATGAAATCTTTATAACATTAACAAAATACAATACTCGCCACCGGTGTGAAGAAGGTAAACCACTGCTAGTAGTATAAGACTATACTCAGTCAGCATAATACTCCCGTATTTATCAGGATTGGGATATACTCATTAATGTTCATAGGTAGGGTATATAATACACACTTTTTAGATTTACTCTGCAGAGAGTCAATATCTCATTCTTGTCGCCATAAGGTAACCTAACAAAGGATACTATATGAGAAATAACTAAAAGGAGGTTGGAAATGAAATGGAATCTTTATAACATTAACTAAATACAATACTCACCACTGCTAGTGGTATAAGACTACCCAGTCGGCATAATACTCACGTATTTATCAGGATTGGGATATACTCATTAATGTTCATAGGAAGGGTATATAATACACCCATTTTTGGGATTTACTCTGCAAAAACTCACTATCTCATCCTCGTCGCCAAAATGTAACCTAACAAACGTTACTAAATGAGAAATAACCAAACGGAGGTTAGAAATGAAATGGAATCTTTATAACATTAACTAAATACAATATTCACCGACGGCGTGAAGAAGGTAAACCACTGCTAGTGGTATATACTACCCAATCAGCATAATACTCCCGTATTTATTAGGATTGGGGCATTCTAAATAATGTTCATAGGTATGGTATTGTCGTAACCTAACAAACGTTACTAAATGAGAAATAACCAAACGGAGGTTGGAAATTAAATGGAATCTTTATAACATTAACAAAATACAATACTCGTCAACGGCGTGAAGCAGGTAAACCACTTCTAGTGGTATAAGACTACTCAGCATAATACTCCCGTATTTATTAGGATTGGGACATGTCCATTCATGTTTATAGGTAGGGTATATAACAGTCGTGGAAATAAAATCAGAGTTGCGAGAAAGGTAATTGAGACGAAGACTAATATTAGTCAAAAGTAATAATTATAATAACTTTAAACATTTCTGAAAAATGAGTTTCACGTAAAATAGTTTAGTGGGATATTATCAAATCAAGCTGACAACATAAGTGCCGAACATGAATAGATTTAAGATATATGTGTTTGTATTGTGAAAGAGAGGGAAATAGAGATATGAGGAGAAAGAGAGAGAGGGGGAGAAAGGGAGATAATCACGTGCGTTATGCAAGAATTTTAATATCCTTACTTTAACATCAACATAAATTTTGTTGTTTTATGAGGAACAAGATTAATGAGGTGGTTTTTATTTTGTTATTATACGAATACGTTTAGATAATTAAGAAAAAAAAGAAGAAACAATTTCTAAAGATAAATAGTAGAGATGTTGAATAGAAGAATGTGTGTTTTCTATAAACGAATTATGCGAAGCGCTGTATGAAAATGAGTGCAGCCTGGTAATTCTTTAAAGATGTATTCAGTCCAAAATAATTATTCTTCTGTGATTGAAAATTGAATTCCAGAATCTCCATCGTCAGTTTCAATCTCGTATCTTTGGTAAATTTTTAAAGCCAATACATTCGATTGAAATGTGAAGGTCGTAAAACAAAAACATTATCACAGAATTACGTTTTCTGTGTTGATTAACATTATTTAAATGCAAATGAACCTGTTTCATTCCCATCGTTTAAACAACAGTGTAAAAATGAGCTAACTATAATTTAAATACTAATTCATCTATCGTATAGACTCGTGTATCGGTCGAATTTTGAAGACTTAGATGAGTATATCATTGTAATATCATGAGATGGAAAAATGAAAATTGTTGATAATAGTGGAAAGTTAATTTTTGGAATGGCGTATGAAAGGCTACCTGTCGATTTCTGATTGTGAGAGAAAGAGAGAGCGATATGAGTTGTAAATATGGAATGAGCGGCTGAAGAGAACAGACGTACGTTGAGTGTCTGTTCTCCAAAGCGTTTTCACTTGGATGTAAAATAAAGTATGAGCTCTGAAAAAATACAAGAACGTGTTGTGTTTGTAATTAAAAACTACCAACGGCATGAGTTAAGACATCCTCAAGACGACCCAAGTTACAGACACAAAGAACAGTGAAAATGTAATCCAGCCCAACAACAGATCCACCAATGGCCACAGACACACCAAGACAAGAGAATATTTGAACAGTAAGATGATAAGTATATAATTATTACTATTACGATTACAACCAAACATCGTCATCATGGTTTGACTTTGTGAAAGAAAGTTAAAGGAGTGGTCCACGTTGACTGCAGGCATGTTCCTGGCTGATTATGCCTATGTGAGACAGGCAAGCACGGTCGGAGAGGCTGCAGCTGAAGGCCTGATCGTGCTTTTATGGCATTGTGTTGGCGTTCTTTCTCATTTGCCCTTTTGTCCTTGTGTGTGTGTGTGTGTGTGTGTCTGTGTCTGTGTCTGTGTGTCTGTGTCTGTGTGTCTGTGTCTGTGTGTGTGTGTGGTGAAAGTTCTCAAAAACTGCCTAGAAGAGCATGATAAAGTGTAAGATAAGGAAATATTTTCTGATCTGAAACAGATTAGCGTTATAGCTACCGCGCACCCACCTTTCTCTATCTTTCCACTACTCTCTTTAGCATGTCCTTTTTCATCCCTTTCTTTCTGTATAATAAAAACGGAATCGTCCATTATTTAGCTGAGGTGACGACACACATGAGAAATAAGAATTCGGCGGATAAGCAAAACTAGATAATCAGGATTTAATTGGACGATTTGGGCGATCTCATTTTTAACCAGAGTGTGTTGCAAAATGATAACGGTCAAAATCGAATGTTTATTATATTAAAGTACGGAAGCTTTAAAAAAAACTACATTTTCATCGCCGAAAAGAATATGCTGAGTATTTATATTTTTAATCCTTACAACAAAAAGCAAAACTTTAGGCAAAAATAATCACCCTTAACTTCTTATATTTAACCATGGTGGTTACTAATGAAATTAACAACATATAAATTCACACTGGTTATGAAATTTTTGGTTTTGTAGAGACTAACGACTCCTTCCATACAACAACCCCCCTCTAAAAACCAACAAAAGAAAATCTATAAGATACAAAATAAAAAAAACAAATGACAAAAGCAAACAAAAGAAAAGGAAAAACAACAAAAAGAAGGTTGCACTATCATCTACTTATAATGGAGATAAGGTGTCTATTTGTCTATAACCGAAACTACGTCACTGTTCACGTCACATTACCCAAAATTTATTAGAATAAATACACTTGAAATTTGAGCATGCAACTTTAGATGATCCTCATTGTTTTTTAAGACAAGTTTTAATAAATACATGCCTGGTATATATTTATATATAGTTTGTTTTATGTTAATATATAAAGTTATCAGAACTAAGTTTCCATTTCAAATTGTTTTTTGGTTTTTTGGTTTTTTTGTTTTTTGTTTTTTTTACTCCTTTAATAAATATGATGATTTTACTTATGATACAAACTCTCTTACATTGAATTTTTAACTTTCACACCCCCAGGCAATATCTTTCAAAAATTAATTCTTACACCCCCGGAAAGCGTTTTTTTTTTTTTTTGTTTTTTTTTTTTTTTTGTTCTTGTTGGGGTCTTTTGTGCTAGTATTGTTTTTTTTGTTTTTTTCAAACATTGTTTAGCATCAGCTGCTTCTGTCTGTTAAAGTAGCGAATCTGACAATCTGAGGGCCCAGCTTAAGGCTAATCAGGGGGAAAAAATGTTGAAATCCTCTGACACCCTGAGTTTAAATTCATGTCAAATTTTGACCCCAAATTAACACCACAAACCGAACTTCTTGTCAGGAAAGAAAGCAATTTAATATTACTAGCAAAAATATGCGCTCTCCAGTCGCAATTTATTTAAGTATTAATGTAATAAAATATTATACTGAATTAGAAAGACTAACGAAACTAGATAAGAATGAATATAAAATTATTACACTTATTTTTATTGCATTTCAATTGATTTCTACATAACATTACTCATAAGATTGCTTTAAATCGGTTTGAGATTAAGATAATATTATTAGAAATCAGTAAACCCAAGTAATTATTTATCAATCCCAGATTTGTTAAAACCAGTATGCAAATTATCCACACCACATAATATGTAAAATTGTATTTCTTACTGATATATAATACACATTGTATCAATAACATGGGCTTTTGTCCGGCAAATCTAACTCAACGGGACTTTAATATCAGACATTATTTAATAATCATTAAGAAGATAACGTAAACAACTAAGGGACTTGTGACGTAGTTTCGATTACGGACAGATACACACCTAATTTCCATTATAATAAGATTTTGGTTTCCATACTTGAACATAAATGTTAAATTTTTTATGTGACGAAAGAAAACACCCGAAATTTTTATGAAACTAACATAACTTGTAGATATACCACAGTATGATAATTTAATTATTACAACGTTTGATATGTTTCCTTAAGAGCGATTTCATTATAGTTCAATATGTACAAAGTATGATAACCTGAATGTAACTCTCTCTAAATCTTTTTTCTTTCTTTCCTTCTTTTCATCTTCTCATTATGTTGGATTGAAACAGAATAGCATTATCGCTTCCGTTCACTCACCCCCTCTGTCTATGTTTCCCCTATTCTCTTACTTTCTTTCTTACATTTTTCTATGTAGCATGCCCCCTCCCTCTGTTTCCCCTACTCTCATTCTTTCTTATATTTTTTCTGTGTAGAATGTACTTTTTCTTACCTTTCTTTCTTTATACTAAAAACGGAATGGTCCATTACTTAGCTGAGGTGACAACACTGATAATAAATAAGAATTAGGCGGTAAGCGACACCAGATAATCAGGATTTACACTTCTGCATTTCATCTTGTACGATTTAGACGGTCTCATTTTTACCGGTGTAAAAGATGATATAACGGTTGGAATGTTACATATTATGTGGTGTCATGTGTTGTTGACAAGACCCTGGAGTTAGTTTGAAATAGGTTCGTTGGAGTTAAAAGCGAAGGTGGGTAGATTTCTGTTGGATGACCCGAACTGACCCTTAGAGATGCGCGAATCTCGCGCGCCACGAGAAAAACGTAACTAGTTAGAATCAGTTTCAACCTGAGATTGACGCAGAGTAGACGTGCCACTGCAAGGTTGATTCTCCCGCGCAGCGAATAAGAATGGGTTATATAAATCTTGATCAAGAAAATAAAAGTCTTGTGAGTTGATTAATTGCATGACTAAGAACTAGCCCTTAAAAGAAGCCCTTAGTAAGAAGATAGAAGACGACTAGGTGACAACCGGCCAAAAGAAAGAAGAGGAAACATGGCTAACAGAAGCAGTAAAGAAGAAATGAAGTAACACTTAAGTCTCAACTCTGTATCTGTCTCTCTCTATATATATCACCCTTGTCTCCTCTCTCGATTGTATACCTGACGATCTTCGATGTTGGCTATACAATAGGAAGATTAAGGAACACGAGTATTAATATTTATATAATAATACAGAATATATATCAGAATGTGAGAAATCTAAACAGCATTTTTCTTCTATTCGCGACCTAATTCCTTGGCAGTCGTTCTACAAAACACATAAGTATATTCTTTTTCTTTTCTTTTTCTTTTTTCTTTTTTTTTTTTTTTTTTTTGGCATTTAATCGATGCAGCATTGGAATTTGTGGAAAATCTTCTTCCCACGCACAACAGAGAAAACGGAATAAAGACGTTGAAGGTATTCTGTTGACGTCCTCCAAAATAAGTTTCATTCTAAATCGAATTGTTAATAGTCGTAAATTCTTTCCAGCTTCTTTCGCTGACTGCGATTTTCTCTCATTGTTGACACCAGTGTCTAAAAAGTGACTAAAATAAATGGATTTCCGCAATTTTCTTGCAGAAATCCATTTATTTTAGTCACATTATTAAATAAAATATATTAATTATATATATTAACGATGAATAAAAAAAGAATGCGTTACAAATTAGCACTAATAAAATAGAAAGCACTGATAAAGTGCTTTGTAAATCTACCAATCTCATATATATATATATATATATATATATATATATATATATATATATTCTCATGGTCCTTAATCGTACGACCATTATCATCTTGCAACGTCCAAATCGTCCAAGATAAAATGTAAAAATGTAAATCCTGATTATCTGGCGTTGCTTATCCGACGAATTATTATTTCTTATTACCTCAGGGTAGTTGCAGTATCAGAAGCGTGGAGAATGAGGAAGCTGAAAAAAGGGTCTTACAGTACATATGTTTTTGTTTTTTTTTTGTAAACAAAATGTTGTTATGTGATAACTTGTTGTTTGGTTGTTGTTTTTTGTTTGTTTTTGTTTTTTTTGTTTTTTTTAGTTTTTGGGGGTTTTTTTCAGTTCTAAAGCTGTTTCATTTTGATTGACTAGTTAGATAGTCATCGTTTGTGGAATTGTTAATGAAAATGGAACAACTTACCTTATGTTTTGACGCATGCGCAGGAGTCGTAGCAAATATGAAAATGCGCGCGATTAGAATCTATTTTATATATGTACTGAGCAAATTTCTGATTGGCTGTTGCATATTCCGGGGCCATTATATAAGAATCTATTCGATAAATTACTCATACAAATTATAACATTTTTAAATAAATATTATAGTGGAAAAATGGCAAGTCTTAGAAAAATGTCTTCTGAAGTAATCTGCTAAAAATTAAATCTAACAAAATACTGACGTTAATTTTAAGTTATAGAATTCTTAATAAATGACATTTTTTCTTTAATTTTAAGGAGTAAAACGTTGCATTCCAGTAATATTAATAAGAACAGTGGCAAAAATCAAAATATATTTTTTTAAACAAATACAGGTTCTACTTAATGATAAACTTGATTTTTTTTTTGCAAGCAAATTTTATCCATAAGCGTATGGAAACACTTTTTCTTTTCAATGCCCGATGAAAAGCATTGGACATCGATTTTTGAGTTGTTTCCACCATGAAAGGGTAAGGAAAAAAAAAGAGACAAGGGCATGGAATCCGTGGTCAGTTATCCGGTTCTTGCGAAACAATGTGTGTTTCGCGACCCCTTGGCTCTATCAAGGGTCGATTAACTATCCAAGTAGCAAAGGGTCAATTAACTATCCAAGTAACAAAGGGTTGATTTACTATCCAAGTAACAAAGATTCGCTATCAAGTAGACTGTTCAGGTAACAAACGCACAGTACGGCTTGAAAAACGAAAAACTGGTGATCTTTCTGGTTGACGTTTATTTATACTGTGAGAAATACCCGCTCACATCCGGTAGTAGGGTATAAATCTCCGTCAGGCGCCGATCTCGCCTTCGGTACTTCGTAATGGACACCGCCACTCCAGCCGACGCCATCCACGTGAGTAGAGGGCCCCCCTCAATATTTTTTCCACAGTTAAAATGGAAGATTATTTGAACGAGAATTGTTCAAGTTATTAGACTGTGAAATTTTATCTTTTTTTAAGCACCCTGTATATTAGAATATACAAGAGGGACCTGTGGATATACCACAGTATGTTTATCTAATTATTACAACGTTTGATATGTTCACTTAAGAGCTATTGCGAAATATTTCAATACGTAAAAAGTATAATAATCTTGATTTAACGCTTTCTCACTTTTTTCTTTATTTTCTTTTCATCTTTTCATCATGTTCGATTGAAACAGATTAGCGTTATCGCTTACGCATGCTCACCCCTATCTTTCCTCTACACTCTTTCTTTTTTCTTTCTTATTATATTTTATCTGTATATATAGCATGTCCCTTTTCTTCTCTTTCTTTCTTTATAATAAAAACGGAATGGTCCATTATTTAGCTGAGGTGACGGCACTCATAAGAAATAAGAATTCGGTGGATAACCAACACCGGATAATCAGGATTTACATTTTTTCATTTCATCTTGGGTGGTTTGGACGGTCTCATTTTTATCCAGAGGGTGTTGTAAAATCATAACAGTCGTAAAATTAAGGAACACAAATATAAATATTTTAACTGTCAATGAATCTGAACTTTTTTGTCCCCGAGAAACAGTGGGTATCCCTGCTAGTATTGTATAATATTCTTTCAAAACAAACATTTCAGTCGTTGTTTGCTTCTCGCTGTCTGTTTCCAGAGAATAATGACTTCTTCCAACATTTGCTATGACTACAGCAAAATGTTTGCTTTGTCAATAACTCACGACTCTTCTCATTTAATCCGCTTACCAAACCCAACCCACTTACTCTCCCTTCTTCGATCTCTCTCACTCCTTTCCTCTCTTCCTCCTCTCTCTCTCTCTCTCTCTCTCTCTCTCTCTCTCTCTCTCTCTCTCTCTCTCTCTCTCTCTGTCTGTCTATCTATATATTTTTAGTCTTTTTATGAATAACGTTTTTTTCCCTTCATTTGCCATCTCACACTTTACCGACATCCACATCAATCATCCTCTGAATTTTATTTCTGTCCTATTAAATACAGATGCAAGCAGTAATCCCCAAATAGGATCGATATCATTAATCGAAAAAAATCCTTATTTTTCTCTCTCTGTGGACCAATATATTCGACTCATAAAATACTGTCTCTGTCCCATAATAGTTTTCACATTTCGCGTATGAAATTTATACGTAAATGTAAAATCTATTTCGAGGAAAAGGCGGTACATAACAATTCGATGCTATCAAGTTCAAACATGAACCGCCCTGTCGATGGGACTTTGAATATCTTGCCTGTGGCCCCTGCAGAAGAGTCACCCCCCCCATAAAAGGTGTGTATTGGGTATAACAATAAACTGTATCTGATAGCGAGGCTCCCGTTCTGAGTGCAAAATGAAACAACGACTCAAAAATGGAAATTTGAATGTACAATGAACGTTATTCCCTAACCTCGTGACATAATATACCACTAGACGGATTGAAATGCCGTTAAAATCAATCAAGCAATCTTTAAATTATTTAACTTACAGAAAGTCTGTATGTTTTTGTTTTAAGAAAAGTTATATGTAAATGTATTGTAAAGCATATGTATTAGTACATTGTACATTTCTTGATTTTATGGCGTACCTGTGCTTTTTTAAGTCATTTTATGCTAAAGTCAATTTGATAATTATGTATGACACTAAACTACATCTGATAGTGGGGCCCCAGTTCTGGAGATTTTATGGGTGTACAGTACCCCATCATTGCCATCACTTCCAGGTCTTCTCTGACTCTGAATTAACCTAACTGGTTCGATTACCAATTCTGAAAAATTACATACGGAGTAGTGTAAGATAATGAAAGCGAGGAGGTCAAGTGGTGGTGGTTGACGTGTGACGCATTCGTGGAGAAAGAGCGGAGTAATGGAAAACCCATATAAGTGATACGTATAAGGGATACGTGTAACTGATACGTGTGAGTGACCTTCGATCTGATCGGCGCAAAGCCGGACCAGAAAACGAAACGTGATATAGAATACATATAGAAAACAGTTAGAATTTTATTCTTGGCCAGGAGTTTGAACGAGATAGACGCATCCGTTCGATGGCCATTTCTCCACGCGTGTCTGCATGAACTTGGGATGAATTGAATAAAGTCGTCTAAAAGAATAGAAGTCTTGTCTTCATTGCTAAGAACTAACAATGAACACAGACAAAAAGAAATCTCAAAAAGCAAGACCAAAGACCTAAGAGAAGGAATATCGTAGAAGAACATAGATAAGCCAGCTCAACGGCCCAACAACCTAGATCAACACGCCCCATAGAAGTACAACAATATAAGATAAATATGTATATACAACAACGGTCCTGCTGAATACGAATAATTTTAAATATCTATTGACCTAAAGATGGGTCCTTAACATGTATTACCCCTGCAGATTAGAGTGAACCTGGGAGTAATAGCAATGAAGGGCTATGCCACACTTCTTAGAGCTCCAGAACTTAGGTCTCACCATCAGATGCAATTTTTGCCATACCCATGATACCCCTTCTTGGAGGGAGGGAGTATCATCCCTCTACAGGAGATACAGTCAGCGTGTTCTATGCCCAGCCAACAAATAGATCTGTTTGAGATAAGGAAGTATGTACTTATTTAAGATTATTGGGAAGATATATTTTTGTAACATACATTGACTTCTGCATAAAACCAACCAACTAACCAACCAACCAGCCAAAGACAGATGCATCTAATGCAAGTTCATATCACGATATACGAAAAACATGTATTTCTATAAGTCATTAAAGGTTTACAAAAATTGTTTCTAGATATTTGACACCTGCTAATATATATATATATATTATATATATATATATATGTGTGTGTGTGTGTGTGTGTGTGTGTAATATGTAATATCATGAATATATGTGTGCGTGTGTGTGTGTAGAATACATATATATATGTATGTATTCTACACACACATACATATATATGTGTGTGTGTATGTGTTTGCGCGTAGAATTAGGAAAACAGACACACATACACACATACAGATATACACGTATATATATATATATATATATATATATATATATATATATATATAGGGTGTTCGGAACAAATTTGACATATTTATATTTGGTTATTTTTCTCCGTAGGCTGGGGGTATTGACGCACATTTCAAAGCTTTGACCCTTCATTCACATACGTAATGACAGATAGAATGGATGGCTGGTACCCACCTGAATCATGGAAGAGAATAACTGGTATCATGATGATCTGCGCCGGCCATCAAAATAAGGAGATTATGGTCGTTGCCTAATGCTGTAAAATGCTGAACACTGTAAAAACAACCAGGCATGAACTGGAGAATTGCAATGGAGACTACGAGGCTGTGGCTAGAAGAAAGCAACATAACGGACAATCTGATTGCGTTCGTAGAGCAGAATTCCACGAAAATCTGCAGAAAAAAGTGTTGGAGGACCCTGGCATTGGAATTTAGTCTTTGTCACGTGAATTGAATGTTTCAGTCTCTACCATGAAGCTTGCACGCAATGAAGACCTTTGCTACTACTCATACAAGAGTCGAAGAGGTCAACTGCTCCCAGCAAAGGTCCGTGAAAATCGTCTGACAAAGGCGGAGAAACTTCTGAGCAAAGTGAAGTCTGGTTCTTTTCCGATGAGAAAAATCTTTGCCGAGATCAAAAGCACAACACGCAGAATAACAGATGCCTTGCATACAGTCCAAAATTCACTCCTCGTGTCATGCAGACTAAATTTCCCCAAACTGTGATGGTTTTCGGATGTGTGTTCTCTGAGGGTGATGTGATGCCTCCGCATTTTTTAAGAGAGTGTATCAGGTAGTATTCAGATGCCTACGTGGATTGCTAAACACTGTAGTCAAGACCTGGATAACAATGGTAACCAACGGTAGGCTGTATGTATGGCAGCAGGATATGGTCCCCTGCCACACCTCTGGGAAAAGTCAAAAGTAGTTGTCGGCAAATTTTTACGACTACACCAGTCCCAATGTTTGGCCTCCGAACTCCCCCAGATCTTAACCCCGTAGATTATTATGTATGGGGTGCTGTTGAGAAATACACCATTCGCCGTGTCAGTACTACAAAAGCCCAGTTAATCGACAGAATTAAGGAAGTTTTTGAGACCCTTCCCAGGAAAACTGTAACATCAGCTTGCTCCAGATTCTGGAGCAGGATTGAAGCTGTTATCGACGCTATTGGTGATTATTTTGAGTGAAACTTGTTGACAGTAGTGTAATTTCCATGCCTGTTGAATTTCTTTACAATCAATTAAATTTTGTAGTTACCAAGCACTTTTTCTTTTTCCTTATGAAACTGTCAAATTTCTCCAAAACACCCTGTATATATATGCTAATCTGTGGTTGGTTGTGGAATGTGGCCGACTGTATGGGGTACCCAATGAGACTCGAAGACTATCTTGCTAACATTTACACAGTGCAAGGTGTAATGCTTATATAATATATATATATATATATATAGAGAGAGAGAGAGAGAGAGAGAGAGAGAGAGAGAGAGAAAGAGAGAGAGAGAGATTGATTGATTGCTTGACCAAGGCTAAAGAGCCCAGTCTGCCCTGAGAATAGTTGGATTCTTACATTTCCCTAGGATATTAGCTACATCTATATATACAAGGTGTGTCAAAAAAGTATCGAAATTGAAGCTGTATTTACCAAAATAGAAATGAACAATAAATGTAACGTTAATTTTTTTTCAGAATACAAGGTGTGTAAAAAAGTACTGATTTTAAAGCTGTATTTACCGAAATAGAACTGAAGAATGAATGGAACGTCAAGATTTCAGAATACAAGGTCTGTCAAAAAGTACAAAAAATCTCGATACTTTTTCGACACACCTTATGCATATATATATATATATATATATATATATATATATATATATATATATATATTATATATATATATATGAGTGTGTGTGTGTGTGTGTGTGTGTGTGTTTAAATGAGAAAGAGTTGGATCAATTACGAAAAAGAAGATAATATATATATAGATAGAGAGAGAATGAGAAAGTTCTGTTTACAATGTAATGTACTGTGCTTGTATAAATTGTCATTACTTTGTGTTTGGCTGCACTCTTAATTTATATCAACCGACATTGCAGCGTTGTTGTGAACATTCCAAACTAACTAGATATCTTTAATAAAGACACCAAGATCCACGAAGCTCTTTTGCTAAATGGGAATAACAAGCTACCCATATCTTCTTGTCGGTGCTGACTAAACACAGAGCACTTAAGGGAATAAAAATGTCTTCTTCTTTTTGCGTAGGGTGGGGTGTGTGTGGTGAACAAAATCAATATCAGCTAATAAGAGAAGACGAAAAAGACTTTATGTCTTCAAGGGTGATGATATCCATGACCAACTTAACGAAGTATGGCAGTGTACATTTCTGCCTCCAGCGTCTGTGAATAGATTTGTTTACTTACACACACACACACACACATATATATATATATATATATATATATATATATATATATATATATATATATATATATATATATATATATATACATGTATATATTTCGAATAACCACTACCCTTCATGTTGATTCTACACAAATATATACATATATACACGTTGGCGCTATTGGAACGAATCTTACATAAAACACAACTCATACCTTATACTATTTCTAATTGTCTGAAAAGTTCAGGTAAAAACAATTGAAACAAGATACCCCTCAGTCAGCCTGCTACCTCCTCCCCCCCCCAAAAAAAAACAATTACACACCAACACCTACCCACCCGATATCCTACATACAAAAATCAAAAATCCAATTTACTTTTAGTTAAAATATTAAATTTCTTAGTAATCCTTCTTAGTAAATAATTTGCTAAATATTTTTAACATATAAACCACCTTACAATAAAAAATCCATTACATACAAAAAAGTTACATCTGCGTTGACCAGCAATATAACAATTATTATAATTCTCCCGAGTTCAATATAACTTACAATACCAATTCTTATACGTTTTTGTGCCGCTCCCATCTAGCTCATTCTCTAGTCGCTTCGTTAGGGTCCAGCTGATGCAGCTGTACAGTAGCAATGATACAACTATAGCTTGGAAGAACTGTCTCTTTATCTTGTCAGTGAGATCTGATTTGCATATGGCTGACAATCTGTTTATAACAGACCACGCCTTTCCTATGCGCGCATAAACATCGCTTTCTGTTGATCAGATATTACCGCCTAGGTGGGTGAATTGTTTCACCGAGTTTAGGATTTTACAATCGAGTGTGGAGCTGTCTCCTTCATTTATATATATATATATATATATATATATATATATATATATATATATATATATATAATATATATATATAAAACCCTGATTAATTCATCAATTACAGTCACATCAAACCTGAAACAAAATTGTTGTAAGAGAAGATATATCCGCTACAAGATAGTTGGACTCGTCCAACGAAACATATAAAGATACAAATATGTGAACTTATTCGCAGTCGAGTTACATAGTAGTATTCCTAGTCGTGTAGCGAATCATTATGTTGAAGAAATATGCATTGGCTCTATTATTTATATTCCTGTACAAAAAGTAATAACAATTTTTTCCGGATTTTTAATGTTATTATTTGATAAATACAGTCGCAACAAAAATGATTGAAATTCAAGACAGACAACACAGATAAGCATTTTTTCAAAAAAATCGGTAAAAAATACAAATAAACCGTTACGGGGAAAAACAGGAAATGTCAAATTTTAAGCTATACAAAATTGGAAAAAGTAAAAAAATTCTGTCTACACTAATCAAAGAAGTTATCTATTATTCACTTAATACGAGCAAACCATTTCCAGAACAGAAGGGATGTGACAGGAGAAAAAGAGGAACAAATGACTTACTTTATATTGATCAATACACCATTAAAGAAGTTAAAACTAGGTGCAAAAATAACGCAATGGCATGAATCGACTACAAAAAAGGCCTATGACATGGTCCCACATACTTGAATTATAGAACGCTAAGCATTTATGAAATATCCGACTAGTGTGTAACTTTCATAAAAAAAGATGGGAAACTGGAAAGATCAATTCACGGCAGGAGGATCATTCCTGGCAGAAGTATAAAAAAAAATCCACAGGCATTTTTCAAGAAGACTCATTATCGCTACTACTATTTGTTATAGCAATCATGCAATTCAACTATATACTATAGAAAATGTACAGAGGATACAAATTCACTAAATTACAAGAAAGAATAAACGACCTTATGAACAAGGATGGTATGAAAATGTTTGCAGAAAACTAAAAAGAATTGGAAACCCTTGTAAATACCATAATAATATATAGGCAAGATATAGGAATGGAATCTAGCATTGACAAATGTGCCATTCTAGTGATGAAAAAGAGAAACAATGAACGGAATACAACTACCAAATTAGAAAAATGTATGAATACTTAGAGTAAAAGAGGAATACAAATACTTAGGATGTTTATAAGCATCAAACAAACAGTAATGAATGAAAAGTTTTTTTTAAAGAATCCCTCAGAAGAACAAAACAATTTCTGAAACAGAAATTTCATCAAGGGAATAAATACATGGGCCGTCCCCACACTAAGATACTCTGGACCATTCTGAAAATGGACAAGAAAGGAACCTCAACTGATTGCCAAAAATACAAAAAAATTAATGACCATGCACAAGGCATCACACCCGAGAGATGATAGAGACAGACTATGTGATTCAAGAAAGGAAAGTGGAAGATGTCTTGCCAACATAGAGGATTGAGTAGATGATACAATCCAAGGAGTCGAATTTTACACAAAAAGAACTGCAACGTATGGACAAGCAGAAAAACAACAAAAGCAAGAGAAGAGAAATGGGAAGAAAAACTATTATATGGATACTTCAAACGACAAATTGGGGAGATTGCACAGGAAAAGACCTGGACATGGTTAATAAAAGGTGAAGGAAACTGAGTCACTCAAAATTTTTAGCCCAGAACAATACCATAAGAACAAATTATATCAAAGCATTATTAAGCAAAAATAGATATGTAACAGCAGAACAGCAAATGTAGGGTGTGTGGAGACAAAAATGAGACTACCAACAATGTATTAAGCAAATGCAGCAAACTAGCACGACGAGAATACAAAGCTAGCACGACTGGGCTGGAAAGGTGATCCACTGGAAACTGTGCAAGAAACTAAATTTTGACCATGCAACAAAATGGTATATGCATAAACCAGAATCTGTTCTCGAGAATGAAACACATAACATTTTTTGGGACTTCGAGACGGATCCCAGCTAGAAGGCCAAACCTAGTATTTATTAATAATAAAAAGGTAACTAGTCAACTGGTAAACTTTGCAATCCCAGCAGATCACAGGGTGAAGATGAAAGAAAATTAAACACAGACACATATCTGGATCTTGCTAGGGAATTGAGAAAACTGTGGAATATGAGGGTGAAAGTGATACCAATTGTAGTTGGTGCACTTGGAACGGTCCCCAAAAGCTTAGAAAAGAGACTAGAGGAACTAGAAATCAGAGGAAGAATTGATGCAGACAGCAGCATTGTTGAAAGCAGTTAGAATACTCAGAAGAGACTTGGAGACCTGAGGAGATGTGTTGTCACTCAGACTCAAGTAAAATACCACCATCTTACACTGGTGTGAAAAACTCATAAGCAGGGAAATAATAATGATGATAATAGAATACCTCAGGTGAACAAGAAAACTCAACAGCAGAAATCTGATCAAAGGAATTAATACCTGCGCTGTTCCCATTATAAGATACTCTGGGCCATTCTTAAAATGGACAAAAGAAGAACTCAGACAGATTGACCAAAGGACTAGAAAATTAATGACCATGCACAAGGCCCTACACCCTAGAGACGATAGAGACAAGAAAGGAAGGGGTAAGAGGCCTTGCTAACATAGAAGACTGTGTAGAGGCCACAATCCAACAACTCGAAGACTACACAAAAAAGAGCAAAGACAGATTACTTATGGTGGTCAACAATAGTAGATGTGACTTATGGACAAACAGAAAAAACAGAAAAAAATAGAAAACAAAAATGGGAAGAAAAACAATTATATGGACACTTCAAACGACAAATCGGAGAGGTTGCACAAAAACCTGAACATGGTTAAGAAAAGGAAACCTTAAAAGAGAAACTGAATCACTAATAATTGCTGCACAGAATAATGCCATAAGGACAAACTATATCAAAGCGAAAATTAATAAGACCCAACAAAATAGTAAATGTAGACTATGCGGTGATAGAGATGAGACTGTAAACCATGTACTATGCGAATGTAGCAAACTAGCACAACGGGAGTACAAAACTAGGCACGACTGGGTTGGAAAGGTGATCACTGGAAATTATGAAAAAAATTAAACTTTGACCATACAACAAAATGGTATATGCATAAACCAGAATCTGTTCTTGAGAACGAAACACATAAGATTATCTGGGACTTTGAAATAAAAACGGATCACCTTATCCCAGCCAGAAGATCAGACATAGTGTTGATTAACAAAAAAGAAAGAACTTGTCAACTGGTGGATTTTGCAGTTCCAGCAGATCACAGGGTGAAGCTGAAGGAAAATGAAAAGATGGACAAATACCTGGACCTTGCCAGAGAAAGGTATGGAATATGAAAGTCAAAGTGATACCAATTGCAGTTGGTGCACTTGGAACGGTCCCAAAAGGATTGGAAAAAGGATTGGAAAATCAGGAAATCAGAGGAAAGATAGAGACCATCCAGAATACTGCACTGCTGCAATCTGCCAGAATACCCAGAAGAGTCCTGGAGACCTGAGGATACTTGCTGTCACTCAGACTCCATTGAAAGGCCATCAGCTGACGCTGATGTGAAAAGCTCAAAAGGAGTGAATAATAATAATAATAATAATAATAATAATAATAATAATAATAATAATAATAGAAAAATACTTGTTAGTAAAAATATAAGATATGTAAATAATAAGTGTTCCTATGATGACACTTAATTTTTTCACTGTCTGTTCTCTTTGTCTAATAGTATATATATATATATATATATATATATATATATATATATATAAACTATTAGGCAATCTAATGTCTAATAGTATATATATATATATATATATATATATATATATATATATATAATATATATATATATATATATATATATATAAACTATTAGACAAAGAAACAGTCAAAATATTTTACCATTTATATCAATCCCATAAATTTTAATGAAACTTCGGTGAGTTATGCACAAATAGGAAGTGATTATTTTAAGAAATATTCTTTTTTATACCTTAGAGTATTTTCTAGACAATTATGACTTTTCGCTATAACTAAAGAAACGTTGACAACAATAATCAAGGAAAATAATTACTTCCTATTTGTGTCTCAACCATTTAAGTTTTTGTGGAGTCCACGTTTACTTCTTCGTCGGTATATCTCAGGAGTCTAGTTATATGTGTACATTATATATACTAGCAAATATATGCACCCTCCGGGTGCAAGTATTTAAGTTTTAATATAGTAAAATATCATGTTAAATTAGAAAGGCTAATGAAACTGAATAAGAATGAAGATAAAAATATTTGGAACAGAAGGGGTATGATTGAAAAATAGAACAGCTTTGAAACTAACTCTTCTATCATTTTCTCTTACTCCCGTCTTTCATTGGTAAATTTTCCTAATTTAACTATTTAGTTAAAATAGGAAGTAAAGAATAATATTACAGTTATTTCTTCTTGTTAATGGATTTCTTTTAAGATTTATCCCCGAGATTTTTGCTCATATTCAATAAGATAAAACCAAACAATTAGAAATCAATAATACTAAGCACATATTTATTAAAATCAAATTTTAAATATCAATATGCAGATTAGTCTTCCCGTTCACACTGTAAACCTCTATTTTGTTGTATATATAAATACAATTGCATGTTATTAATATGTAGACCTGGTCAACACCGGGGGTCCAGTGGCTTCGACCCTGGATCTTTACAAGTTAATAGCGTCGATCCCAGGGGGCCATCCCCCCAGGCAACACCTGCCCCCTTGATTTAAAGGGGCAGGGCTGGGTTTATTGCCCAGTGCCTGAGGCGCCCCCTTGAGGGGGAATGCCGACGGGATCGACGCAATTTTTCACCTGCCACTCCATGAGCTTCGGTTTGTGGGTGGTCCCACGTTAATAGGGACTTTGTGCCTGACCCGTACAAGTGGGGTACGCGGTAAATACCATGTAGATATGGTCAACAGACTTAATGATGTAAAAAAATTTTATTAATAATTGAGGTTTAAATAAAAATAAAATCATGGAGAATGTGATGTAAATAACAAAGGGAATTGTGACTTGTATAGTAATATAGTTTCGGTTACAGACATACAAACCCACAATCTCCATTATAATAAGATATATATATATATATATATATATATATATATACGTTTAAAATCGAATGGCCTAACATTACTGTCTATAGTTTCTCGCCGTAGCGCGAATCTTCAGGGTATTTTTCGTCCTACCTAATGGCAACTGATATATATATATATATATATATATATATATATATATATATATGAGGAAAAGGGGGTTGGAATGAATCCGACAGAATGAGGTAAAATATAAGGAATGAAAGAACAAAACTCAGACAAAAGGTATATTTCGCTGGGTTATTGAACTCGGCTTCATATGATCCTGATAATTCAATAAAAACTGATGAAGCCGAGTTTAAAACTCCCGCGAAATATACTACACATTTTTGTCTGAGTTTTGTTCTTTTATTCCTTATATTATACCTCATATATATATATATATATATATATATATATATATGTTATAAAAGATAAAGTAAAAATATTGGGTTTCTTTGAAGCATGAACAGATGGTGGATGTCCGGGTTAAAATTAACTCGTGTTTAAGAAATACTTTTGACTTACCAATTATGTCCGAATTCAAAGGTGATACTGTAGTGTAGACCGAAGAATAAAATAACGAGTATATATATATATATATATATATATATATATATATATATATATATATATATATATATATATATATATAATCCGTTGCAGGCTGACCATGAACGGGTTAAAATTCTTCCTGTTTGAAAAAGAGAATTTGTCTATTTTTGAATTTGAAATATGTCTTCTTCTTTCAAAAACTGTTACACTAAGATATACATTATGTCGTTGACCGAGAAACGCGTAGCGAATGTGCTAATGAAGGAACGATCGTATGACTTGTACGATTTTTGGCACATCAATGTTTTCGTTTTGAATTTAAATTATTTTCAGCTTCTCTCTCGATGAGTCCGGAGTAAAAAGAAGCTCTGAAGATGATTTTTATAAATCGAAATATTGTTCAATATTGGCTGTGAATATGATATAAAATATTTTCATTTTAACAGCATTGTGTGTTTTCATGTCATTTTATATATATATATATATATATATATATATATATATATATATATATGTATACACAACAGTATCACCTACACCTTTGAATTCGAACACAATTGGTAAGTCTACAGTATTTTTTAAACATCAGATTAGTTTAATTCAAACATCCACCTTCTTTTTAGGCTTAAAAAATAGTACTTTTACGGAAAAATTACACACACACAAACACACAAACATACACACACACACACACACACACACACACACACACACATATATATA
This sequence comes from Doryteuthis pealeii, assembly GCA_023376005.1. NCBI lineage: Eukaryota > Metazoa > Mollusca > Cephalopoda > Myopsida > Loliginidae > Doryteuthis > Doryteuthis pealeii. The sequence continues at coordinate 51,850,926 of CM042139.1, forward strand.
TATATATATATATATATATATATATATAATCTTTAATTTCATGTAAAAAGAAATGTGAATTTGCTCTGTTGCATCTAAGTAAGTATCAAAATGAATTCAGTCAGTTTTCTTGTTGAAGCATTTCACTGGGGTTAGCAGGTTACAGACATATTTTATGTGTCTGTGGGCATGTCATCTATGGCATCTCATTAAAATGCCACATGCTTTTTGAAATTCCAATTTAAACTTTCTTTATCAGTGCGAAAGGATCAAATTAAGAATCTGACGCTTTCAGAATTCAACAACTGTAAACTCTTATCTCCTTGCTCGGCTAGTATTATCATTTTAACTGCTGAATTTACTCACCATCAGTTTTGCTTTAGACAGTTTTCCATGTTGTTATGAATGTATGCGTTCTCTCAAATCTTTTCTAAATCAAGTTTAACACACACACATACACAGACACACACATACGCATCACACACACACACATACGCACACGCCAAAGTGTGTTCCAAAATTAATGCCTCCTATTTATTTCTACGGAATCCCCGGAAAATAAATTGGAGAGCGGGTGGCGTAACGGTTATAGTCTTAGTAAACGGACACGATCAGCCGAGTTTGTATCCTCGACATAATTGTTTCACTTAGCGCTAATGCCTTTGGGAGGGGCATGAATCTATCTTTTCACACACACACACACACATATACACATACACACATATACACACACACATCAAATGTGTATAACTAGTTGGACAGACCGGGCTCTTTAGCCATGTTACCGCAACCGGTCTAAAAGAAAGAAAACACTGAATTAAAACCAGCCTTTTTCCACTGAAAGATTTAACTCGTGTCGCATCCGGCTTATTTTCATGGTATTTTTTAAACAAGAGGAATTATTGTTTACACAAAATTGTCCTCATTTGCGTTAGTATGCACACAATCCAGCCGCTGTAATCTTTATCTCGTATCAATTAATTTTCCTTGGTTATTTCGAACTTGGTGGAAAATGGCATCGTCGACCAGAGTTCAAATCCTGGATGAGGTTATTTGCATTTCACATTGCGGTAAGGTATACATCCACCAACTCTCCCTCCAGCTATGGGTAAAATAGTAGAATAGATTGGGCTCTTTAACCTTGGTATGGCATCCAGTCCAGGAGAAGGAAAATTCTGAATTCAAATACTCCGTTTAAGAAATTGACCTTGTGTCACATAGTGCTTGTGTGGATGGGTTGGTAAATATCTATAATATCGATTGTCTTTCCTCTTGACCCGGGTACAGAGATTGAACTCGCAACATCTAGTTAGAAACTCTTAACCAACGCCTTTAACCTCTCATCATTTTTAAGAACCGTAAAACTTAATGTTATGTTCTGTCTTACTCTTAAACCAGAGTAGCTATGCTTATTATAGTATGTGTAAACATTTTTGTCTTTTAGAAAGGATTAAAATAGACATGTCAAACCATCGGCTCGTAGGCTGCATGCGGTCCTCATCAAGCACGGATGCGGCCCATACACAGACAGCGCTCTCATATGGTACTTTTACAGTACTCCAGGGTTTGTTTTTTTTTAAAGTTTTTCCCAAAACTTATTGCGCGAAAATGGTCGTTTATTTTCATTAGAGCAATGTGTTGTTAAGAAACAAAGTCTGTTATCAACGCATTGTCGCTCACTTCCTCCTTTGAGTTGAGAAAGAGGAGACTAACTCAGTTAATGAAAGGGATTGAGTCTTTTCTCTTGCCTTCTCCTGCTTTCAATCAACACATGGCTATTATTGAAAGTGACAGTGACACTTGTATATTTTATTATTTGAACTCGGTCAGTAATAGTCTTTTTTCCTTTCTTTTTAATAAAAATGTTTTTTTTAGATATGTATTCATTGGCTTTTAGTTGATAATAATTAAAAATAGCAATTATCACTTTGTTCTGTAAATTTAGAAGAAGGGTTTAAAGACGTTCTTGTCATGTGTGGCCCTCATGACAGACATATGTAATCCATGTGGCCCTCATGACGTACATGTCTAAGAGGCTACTCAGTTTGACATGCCTGTATTAAAATATATTATTTAAACAAAAATGTTGCTTCTGATTCATTGATGATTTGTTTTCCTCATTTAATTTATTCCTGGCATATTTTATTTTTTTAATTCTGTATGACTGGATCCACTTCCCAATCTCTATGCTTCTTTTCATCTTTACATCATTGGATCAGATTAGCGTTATCGCTTCTGCTCTCTCTCTCTCTCTCTCTCTCTCTCTCTCTCTCTCTCTCTCTCTCTCTCTCTCTCTCTCTCTCTCTCTCTCTTTCCCCTATTCTCTTTCTTTCTTATTATATTTTTCTGTGTAGAATGTACTTTTTCCCTTTCTTTCTTTATAATAAAAACGGAATGGTCCATTATTTAGCTGAGGTGACTACACTCATAAGAAATAAGGGATCGGTGGATAAGCAATACCAGATAATCAGGATTTACATTTTTGCATTTCATCTTGGTAGATTTGGACAGTCTAATTTTTAACCAGAGGGTGTTGCAGGATGATAACGGTCGTGCTTTTAACGAACATGATTACTAAGCTATCTATCTATCTATCTATCTATACATATATAAAGGGCAGTTTGTGTGTATGTACGTCCGGTGGAAACTATGAAAATAAAACAATTAACGACAAAGTATATATATATATATATATATATATATATATATATATATATATTCACTATCACCAGGGCTTGGTTTTTGAGCAAAAATAATGAAGATTTTATTTATATTTGGGAAGATATATAAAAATTAAATTGTATAGTAACAGAAGGTAATTAAAATATGATGTTGTTTGATTGAATTAATCGCCTCATTCACATTGTTTTTTTTAATTGTAAATTATTGAATTAAAATTCTTACTATATTGTTATATATTTATGTGGGGATTTTATGGGACATCCAGTGAGGATCTAACTTGTGATAAGTAATAATGGATCTGCGAGACTAACTTTTTAAAATCCCCCCACTACCCAGGTGACGCCGGGTAACCACTTCTAGGACATATGTAAAGGGCAGTTGTGTGTATATGTATGTCCGGAGGAAACTTCGAAAATAAAACAATTAACGACAAAGTAAATATATATACACATTAAATATCAGCAAGGCTTGGTTTTTGAGCAAAAATAATAGAGATTTGATTTATATTCGTCAAGATAATTAACAAATAAAATTTAAATGATAACAGTATGGATTTTTTTTTCATTTAATATTTTAGATAGTAGTCATTAACATTTCTTTTCAGGGTAGCTGGATCAATGCAAGGTCTATTTTTTACATAGGGATTTAAATGGGGCATCCTACGAGGATTCAACTCACGATTCAGTAATAATGGATCTGCAGGACTAACTTTTTAAAATCCCCCTCTAACCAGGCGACGCCGAGTAGCCGTTGCTAGTATATAGATAAAGAATAGTCAGTAGGCTGGTAGACTGCAAAAAGCACCAGTTCTTTGATCAGAAAGTTAAGAGAGAATTCAATTAAAAAGATGCCTGAAAGGAAATAAAAGATTTTGAAAAAAAGATGTAAATATATTTTCTTTTAGATTTCTTAAGATCTGCTTTATTTAACATACAGACCTCAGGTTGCTTTCACTACTTACTTATCATTTACCAAGCTTAGCTTAGTTTGGCACAGGGTCAGTGTAGTGTTGCGGGCGTCTCGAAAGAAAGTTGATGGAGATGAAGAGACAAAGACGAGATAAAGACGAGATGAGACGTCACACAAGTGGTCACAGAAAAATCCCACTCACTTTATTATTAATGTTGCAACTTCCCTCTAGACCGGTCTTAAAAACCGGAAGAAGTCAGAGTGGTATTTTCAAGTCGATCAAGGAACGATCCATTGTTTCACAAATCCTAGCCCTCCCCCCCGCCTCCAAATGGGGGTGGGATTTCTTAGTCCCGGAATTTTAATCGTTTTTTTTTGCTGCCTTAAAAAATCTCCAAGTCTCGTATTTGACCGTCTCTCCCATCTTTTGTGATTATATTACAATATGACAGTGTTCAATGTTAAGCCTAATGTGTACGGAGCTGGCTGTTGAGAAGGTATGAATAACAATGAAACAGAAAATATTTCAAGCAGATTTAATCATATATAGAGAAAAAGACAACTCAAAGAGATGACGAGATGTAGTCGTTCATGTCAGGAAAAGGAGAAGTCAGATACTTGGTCACAGAAAAATCCCACTCACTTTATCGCTAGCATTACAACTTCCCACTAGACCGGTCTCAAAAACAGGAAGAGTTTTATCTGAATAACGGAATCAGAGAGACAAACTAGTGTAACATTAAAAGGTGCGTTAATTAAGAACAGCTAATAGAATGGTAGACTTCGCATACACTGTACAAATCGTTATTTAGATTGACGTTGTAAGTATTATGTAGCGTTGCTAACTCTCAAAGAAAGTTAGCGGAGACAAAGAAACAGAGATATGGTAAAGTCAAAAGTATTCACAGAAAGAATTCACTCACTCTATAATCGATGGTACAATTTCCTTCTGGGCAGATTTCAAAAATAGAACAGATAAAGTAGTATTTTCAAGTCGATCAAGGACATATCCATTCTATGACAAATCGTATGCCACCCCCAATGAGTGAGGGCAATTTCGCTTAGTCTCGAAACTTGGGTCGTGAATTGTCGCTCTTTCGTAATTAAGTATTTTTTAAATCCCCAATTTTTTGTGTATGACCGTCTCTTGCACCCACAATTAAAGTTCTTGGGTGCAAAATCTTTATTAGTATTCCATGTAAATTTGAACTCCTTATTCTTGGGGGTAATCACATGGTGCAGTAACACACTACTTCTAGGTGCTCTCCCAAAGCTTACAAGACTCTACGGAGGTTCTGCTCTTTAAACAAACTAAGAATCATATGCAATCCCGACTCGATCTCCTTCCCGGTGACCGTTAAACTTGAACTTTTATCTTCAGTAAAATAAACAAAAACAGCAAGTAGAATAAGTGTAAAGTGACTATTGTGCTGGTAGAGTAAAAAAAACGGATTGTCTCGGACTCTTCTCTGAACTAATTCAGATTTTGATGATTACTCTCTGGGCATGTTTTAGGCTTTTACTCAAATTAAATAAGAACGCCAATTTGGTCACTGTTGGATTATCTAGTGGTATAAGATGTACTCAGAATTCACACTCATATTTATGAACTTTCCCAATATCAGCAGCATGCATTTCCGGTAAAATTGGCCTATCAGAAACGAGTCCAGAAAAGCATTTGAATATTTAAGATCTTTTGCAACTATCTTCGAATCAGTTGCTAACTAGATTTTTTGCCAGAAGAAAAAGAGGGAAGGAGAACTACAAGTAGCTACAGTCTTGTTCTACCTAGGATTTCAAAGAATGCAACAGAATCTCTGCTACTGGAGCTACACTCTCGTTCTACCTAGGATTTAAAAGAATACAACAGAATCTTTGCTACTGGAGCTACACTCTTGTTCTACCTAGGATTTTAAGGAATACGATAGACTCTCTGCTACAGGAGCTACACTCTTTTTCTACCTAGGATTGCAGAGAATACAACAGACTTTCTGCTACTGAGACTACACCGTTTTCTCCTATTGGATTTACCAATAGAAGAACTAAACGCCTAAAATGGCGACTAGAATCTTAACAGTCGCAGAAAGACGTCTAACACAGATCCAACAGGAAGGACTCAATTTTGAGAATTCTCGTGGTGGGTACGAGAATTGCAGGATGTTTTGAAAAGGGCCAGTTAGTAACCAACAGAGGACAAAGAACGACTTACATTTCAGAGCTAGTAACCACTCTATTGCATCAACTTTCATCAACTCAAAAAATACCACTTGACGTCCTCCTGATTTAAGGCCGGTCGAAACACAGTAATAAAGTGAGTGGAATTTTTTTCTGACCACTTGTCTGACATTTCTTTTCTTATGAAATCGTAGTTATCTCTTCATCTCGTCTTTGTCTCCGTCTACTTTTTTCAAGATCGCGCCATGCAACACTATGTGTTGCATAGCGAGGTTGATTAAACGAGTTGGTTGTAGTAGTAATAATGCTATACTTATCGTCTTACTGTTCAACTATTCTCTTTGCTGAATCGGAGTTGGGCTCTGCTGTTCTGGACCGGAGTACCTGGTATTTTTTGATCGGTTGTTGGGCTGGAATTTTCGGTTGGATGGTATTCTCAATATTCCTCGAGTCTGGAAATTACCTGGGAATCTTTTGGGATATCATATTTCTGATGTTGATAGTTTTTAATAACAAGACGTACTTGTTTTTTTTCTGAACTTATCTAATTTATCTCAACTGAAAATGCCTTGGAGAACAGACACTCCAGTTACGTCTGTTCTCTTCAAAACACTCAATCTAGACTGCCAACCCTTCACTCTTTCTTTCTCTCACTCTCCTTCTCACCTTGTGTTGACCAATCAGAAATCGACAGGTAGCCTTTCCAACATCATCCCAAAAATTATAGTAACTTTCCACTATTATCTCCATTTTGTTCCATTATATTGCATGTTTCACCACTTAGCTATACCGCAAATGTCCAAATTGAATAATTTATAAAGAAATCCTCTCTCTCTCTCTCTCTCTCTCTCTCTCTCTCTCTCTCTCTCTCTCTCTCTCTCTCTCTCTCTCTCTCTCTCTCTCTCTCGTGCCCCTTTTTGTTTCTATTTTTCTCCTATCCGAGTCTTTTTTCCTTCATTCTGCTGTTTTTTTTCTTTCTATTTAACTGTTTAATGTTATCCAACCCTTTGTTCATAATCTTCAATGTATTATTCTTCTGGCTGCTTCAACGGTTATTCTATTCCTCGTGTGTTCACACTAATCCTTCTCCTGTTTTGGTTTACATTTTCTTCAGCGTCACTCGCAAAAAGAAAATATCTAGTCCGCTTGAATAATCTCAATTCAACCGTACGCCTGATACTAACGCATGACACATCTATGAATAATGTGCCGCGATGTAAAGTCATCAAACTTTCTTTGTTCCATTTCCAACCGAAAAATTCCATAACTGAACGAGAAAAACAAAACAAAATAAATGATCCACTACAGCAAATACACACGCGCAGATTCTACTCCTTTTTTTTCTTGATTTTTTGTGGGAGGGTATTTTTTTCATTTTTCATTTTCCTACATCAAGGTAAAAAGTTAAATATTCAGTAGAATCCAAACCGAGGTCACAAATGTACATAACTAATATCCACAAGAAAGTTTTTTTACTATACTAAGTAAAGGTTGATTGGATGGTTGGCTGGTTAGTTGGTTCGTTGATTGGATTTACGACATGTCAACCCATTGGGTCATTTTATCCCGAAAACGTTATGTTTTATTCATTCTTGATGGGTACACAATTGTTAAAATTCAATTTTTAAACACACTTTTTAGAACTCATTTTGTTCAATTTAACCCTCAAATAGGACCCAAACAGGTACTAACACTCCGTATCAGAGTGAACCTGCGAGTAATAATGATAAAGGGCTACTCCACATTCACCATCAGATAGTTTAACGTCATACCCAGGACACCAAGGCCCTCAGCCACCGCCTTCTAGTACATATCTGATAAAAACGAGTTGAGGTTGCTATAAGTTCAATAGGGTTGGGACAATCATACAGGTTCTAGGGCCTCTCCGATCGCCTGTCTACCTAAGTGAGGGACCAAGTTGAGTGTTGAATGCTATGGACTGCTCATCCACCAGGTTCCATCCTTAAGCATTACGGGTCGCTAACCACGACGAACAGGTGACCCCATTTGGGGATTTAACCCCTCTGCAGAGACGCAGTTGGTATATCCAAAATACCCACCCGACAGGGCTGCAAACTCAGGGTGCAAAGGTATATATCTTAAATTATATCCACAAGAAAGTTTTTTTTACAATACAAAGTAAAGGCCTGGAAGGTATACAATTTGAGTTTTTAACTCGAGACTAGTGATTTAAATTATGACTAATCTACAAGTATTGAGAAAATATTTAGTAAGAAACTTTTTAGTGATATCGAATATGATTGATTGATCTTAATGACATGTCAACCCGTCTGACATTATTCTAGGTCAAGAGGTTAGAGAATCGCATTCATTGTAGAGGTATATTTACATATTCTTAAGAGATTTTTGCGAAGTTGCACATAGTTATATGATATAAAGTATTCCTATCTAAAATAAATAATTTGCACACAGTTATATAGTTTTAAGTATTTCTGAGTGATATTAATAATCATTTTGTTTTGAGTGATCATAAGTATATGGTGTGGATAATTTGCATACTTTTTTAACAAATCCCGGTTTGATAAATAATTGGTGTTATCGATTTCTGATATTATCGTTTTATTCTCAAATATATTAAAAGCAATCCTATTTATAATGTTTATATAGGAATGAATTAATATAAAATAAAAATAAGAGAAATCATTTTGTATGTATTCTTATTTCGTTAGTCTTTCTAATTTAATATCCATATATTAATTCTCGTGTCCGTATGACAATTATCATTTTGCAACACCCACTGGTTAAAAATAAGACTTTCCTAATTGTCCAATATGAAATGCAAATATGTAAATACTGATTATCCGATGTTGCTTATCCGCTGAATTCTTATTTCTTATGAGTGTCGTCTAAATAATGGACCATTCCGTTTTTATTACGAAGAAAAAATGGAAGAAACAGGACATGCTACACATATAAATATAAAAGAAAGAAAAAGAGTAGAGGAAATATAGAGAGAGAGATGTGAGCGCGCGGAAGCGATAACGTTAATCTGCTTTAATGGAACATATTAAAATATAAAAAGAAGAAAATAAACAAAAAAAGTGAGAGAGTTAAATCAAGATTATGATTTTATATATTGGTATATCTACAGGTCCTACTAGTGATATCAAAAATTAAATACTTGCGCCAGAGGATATTAAAATGTCACTTTTATATATATCAGGTTATCTTACACTAAAATATTGTCCTGGGTAGGAGGATGTTTTGTGATACCACTTTTTATTGTGAAGTATACGGGGTTATTTTTAAAGAAATAAATTGCTGTGCCTTTGCGTTAGATACGACAGTTCAGTGGGTATTTTTCTGTTTTCTATTGCTTGATGTTGTCAAATTAAAAGCTTCCGGAATGACTTTAACAAATATTTTTATATTAGTTTCCGAAATCATTTCAATATGAAAAGAAAGAAAGAAGTTATTGTGTCAAATATTTTTTTTTCAAGAATTATTGCTTGTTTGAATCCCCTAAGGCAAATAAAGGACCAGGACTAAAGACTTTGAAGTCATCTTAACATTTTAACATTGAGTTTTCTTCAGCTTCACTGAATGGAGGCCATTAATGGCAATGAAAATTATGGCTATAAATTTGATTAAAAAGTTGTGGAATATTATCAACATTTTTTGTTTACGTGTGGTACTGGTGATAGCGTGGTATCGGGGGTTAGCAGCTGGCGGGAACAGGTAGACCACGTGGTGTTTCAGAGTTATGTCGGAGGGTACAGAAAACAACACACGAACAAAGTAGTACATTTTCAGTCAGGCCTCAAGATTTTTATTACTCGCTCGCCTAGTGCTGGGTGACCAGTAAGAGAGAG
>CM042139.1:51860703-51863203 GCA_023376005.1 Doryteuthis pealeii
AAAGAAAGAAAAAGAGTAGAGGAAATATAGAGAGAGAGATGTGAGCGCGCGGAAGCGATAACGTTAATCTGCTTTAATGGAACATATTAAAATATAAAAAGAAGAAAATAAACAAAAAAAAGTGAGAGAGTTAAATCAAGATTATGATTTTATATATTGGTATATCTACAGGTCCTGCTAGTGATATCAAAAATTAAAATACTTGCGCCAGAGGATATTAAAAATGTCACTTTTATATATATCAGGTTATCTTACACTAAAATATTGTCCTGGGTAGGAGGATGTTTTGTGATACCACTTTTTATTGTGAAGTATACGGGGTTATTTTTAAAGAAATAAATTGCTGTGCCTTTGCGTTAGATACGACAGTTCAGTGGGTATTTTTCTGTTTTCTATTGCTTGATGTTGTCAAATTAAAAGCTTCCGGAATGACTTTAACAAATATTTTTATATTAGTTTCCGAAATCATTTCAATATGAAAAGAAAGAAAGAAGTTATTGTGTCAAATATTTTTTTTTCAAGAATTATTGCTTGTTTGAATCCCCTAAGGCAAATAAAGGACCAGGACTAAAGACTTTGAAGTCATCTTAACATTTTAACATTGAGTTTTCTTCAGCTTCACTGAATGGAGGCCATTAATGGCAATGAAAATTATGGCTATAAATTTGATTAAAAAGTTGTGGAATATTATCAACATTTTTTGTTTACGTGTGGTACTGGTGATAGCGTGGTATCGGGGGTTAGCAGCTGGCGGGAACAGGTAGACCACGTGGTGTTTCAGAGTTATGTCGGAGGGTACAGAAAACAACACACGAACAAAGTAGTACATTTTCAGTCAGGCCTCAAGATTTTTATTACTCGCTCGCCTAGTGCTGGGTGACCAGTAAAGAGAGAAAGACTGGTTAGTCTGTTCAATTATAAATCTCCTTTATTCTAACTATACCGCACAAGTCATTCACCTGTGGCAACCAATCTAGGAGAATCTAAACTTGTAAAATCTGCTTAAAATGAACTTGTTTCGCGTCCTGCTCGTGTAGAGGAAATCTTGTGTACACACACACACAAATAAACACACACACACACACCTACATACACAAACACATATACATATCTTACAGAGACAGAAACCTAAGTAGATTTTCACCTAACATATCATCAGGATATTTCTGAATTATCAGATTGTCAGAATTATCCTGATGATCCGTTAGGTGGAAGCTAGGTAGGTAGTTTCTGACTCTTTATAGTTTTAAGCTACTTATTGATTGTATTGAGCACTTTTACATATTTAAATTAGGCAACTCTTACGTTGTTTTTTTGTGTGTGTTTTTTGGGGGGCCGTTTAATTGCGGTACTGGTTAATTATTTTTAGGCAGTACGGATGCTTTAGTCTTTTATATATATATATATATATATATATATATATATATATATATATATATATATATATATATCCAGACAGCTGTTTGTATTTTATTCCTTTATCTACAAATAGCATTGTCTGGTTTGTTTTCCCGCCGTCAGGATTTTAAAATATATATATATATATATATATATATATATATGCAGTTGTACTGATTGGGATCACTAGACAACAGGATTCAAATATTTATTGTCTTGCTCTTATCTCCACTCATGGAAAGTCTTCGTGAATAAGTCATGAGGACAATACCAAAGTTCGAATCATGGAGACAAAACTTTGGTATCTTTAACATAATTCTACAGCCATAAACTCGGTGAAACAATTCACGTACCTAGGCAGTAATATCTCATCAACAGAAGGCGGTCTTAATTCACGAATATGAAAGGCATGGTCTACTATAAACAGATTGTCAGTCATATGGAAATCCGATCTCACTGACAAGTTAAAGTGACAGTTCTTCCACGCCGTAGTTGTAACAGTGCTACACGGCTGCACCCCTTGGACCCTAACAAAGCCCCTAGACAATAAGCGAGATTGGAGCTGCATGCAATTTTTAAAAAACGTGGAAACAACACCTCCACGAGAAAACAGATGTACAGCCACCTGCCCCATACCACACAAAACATCCGTGTAAAGCGAACAAGACACGCTGGACATTGCTCGAGAAGCAGGGATTAACTGATAAGTGACGTTATTCTGTGGAAGATAGCATATATGTACTTCAGCATATATGTACGTCCAGCAAAGACGTACATTTACCAGCTCTGTGCAGATAATGGATGCTGCGCAGACGACCTGTTGGATTATCCATGTTATAAGGTGGGCGAAAGACCACAACTTATATTTATAAACTGTTCCAAAACAGCAGTAGCTGAATTAACCAATCAAAAACGCCCAAACATATATTTAATCTACTATTTAACGGCATTGATAAATTATCCTGAAATACTTGCTAGATGGACTGCTTAAAGGAATGACTAACAGAAGTAACTCTGATAAAATTTTCTACTTCGAGGACAGATCAACTGACTAGGATTATATCTAATACATCTTTCTACTTTGATGACAGATCAACAGACA
>CM042139.1:51868203-51898203 GCA_023376005.1 Doryteuthis pealeii
TAATTGAATTCATACCATTCCCAATCGAATTAGTGCTACGTGAAATTGAAGCAGCCTCATTGAGGATTTGAAGTGACTTCCAAGTTTATTTTCTCTGGCGATAAACGTTACGCGACAAGCGTTTCCTTAATACATGTGTATGTGTATCTACCCAACCTCTCAGCCACAGGTAGCATGTGCAACAAGGTCGTTTTTTAGCTAATTAAAGCTTGTATGAATTCAGAGTTTTCCTTCTTCTAGACCGGTTGCCTAAGACTAAACCCGCTATGGTTTTAGCCTTAGGCTAAGCTTAGTTAAATGAGCTTTGAACCTTTCCTAAGGGCATTAGTGTGAAGTCTAATGCAAATCGCCACGTCGAGGATTTGAACTCCGATCCCCGATCCCATATTCTACGATGATAGTCGTGTATGTCTGTATAACTATTTACGAAGCTTAGCGTCAGACAAGGATAAAAACGGAATACACTTATTCACGTGACCCACTCTGTAGCTGTCGCCTATGGGTGCGCCAATTCGACATATTCATTTCTCCTTTTTAGATAGACCTGTAAATTAACCATTTAACGTGGACAGTGTAAGGGAGACAACTACGTAGGGAATAATATTTGTTTGATATACACAATGCAACACAACTCTCCTTTAGCCTTATGGGTCGTATTAGACATCCCACAAGGCAATGTTACTTCCGCCCAGGCGAGCAGCTGTTAAAAGATTTAGAGGTAAAGATGTTATATTGGTCTTAGTAGTCCCTTGACACTGGTTACAGCGTCCAGGTAAATTTATTTTGCAAATTTCCCTCGAAATTTATGGAATTTATAAGACCCCTTAATGTTAGTTATTAATTGTTGTTTAAACCCCCCTTTATTGCAGTATTTCACTGTGTTCAGAAGTGCAATAAAATCGCTATTCATTCAAACATCAGTCGAATATTGTGTCTTAATTTTCATCACGAGAGCAAGTGTAACGTAGTGGATCTTAATTCTTATATATGGGCTCGTTTCTTCGTGGGTGGAAACTACTCTTAAATTAAGATCCGTAGTAACCTGTATTACCTGTAGTAACTCAGCGGCTACTTCTTGTCAACAACATTTATTTTGTCCGTAACACTCTAGCAGTCGTCAACGCAAAGAGGGAGATAGAAATAATGTTATAATTACAAAATCGGCATAATTCGATTTAATAAACTCATGACTCTCACTCTGTCAGTAAACTGTCAAGTTGGGAAAGAAAAGAAAGAAAGAAAGACTGGTTGCTTTTCTCGGATAGGTTAACAGGCCTAAGTCGTGCTTGCATCTACAGACCCTTTTTGATCTGCCTTCGCTCACTCTTCTCTCTTTGACCATTCGCCCCTTCTTTTATAATTACCGTTAATCAGCTGATTATTTTCTTACGTCATTATTTTTATTCCATTGTATATTGTTGTATTGTATTATATAAGTACATAGGAATTTTTTAACTAAACGATTCAAAAATCCTCTCCAGAATGTTTATAATTCTCCCAAATATATTCAACCCGACATTTTCTATTATTTGGAATTTCAACAAACAATTTAAACAAACTGCATTCCAAATAGATCCTTTCTTTCAAAATAATTTTCAAAATATTTCTTTCTTTTTCACTCATAATTCACTTTTATTAAAACTGATTCTTTTGCAAACCTTAATTTTCCAAGCCCCCTAATTATGTAACAAAAAGCATCAAAGAGCTGCAACACACTCGTTAATCATCACACCGTATGCTCTCAATATTTTTATGTACTAAAGTTTAGTATGGTACATATCTAGACGTATGGGGCACCCAGTGAGAATTGAATTATGGTTGCCACAACAAGGTTAAGGATTCCAGTCTGAACAACTATTTCGCAAGAGTATAAAATTTACGTGAAATGTAAACAGATTTGAACTCGGGGAGCCAGTTCCATTTCCTCCGACGATGACCGTTACAATACGAGCGCCTCCCTAATGTATACATATGTCTATTTATCAAACTCTACCACCTCAGGTAGGATGTGAAACAGGGTCAGATTTTAAGCGGAGTAAAGCTGGTTTTAATTCAAAGTTTTCCTTCTCCTATACAGCTTGCCACAAGGTTAAAGAGCCCAGTGTGCCCTATAATTTCATCCATTGCTTTGGAGAGAAGAGTTGACTGTCCTAAGTGGATTAGTGCAGGATTTGAACTCGGGTTGCCGATTCTATTTCCTACGACGATAACCATTACGCTAATGTGTGTAGGGGGATGTATCACTTTGCTTGATATTTTTTTCCATTTTCTTCTAGATTTCCTAATTAGGAATGTACGTTTTGAGATTTTTTTCTGGTTCAGACTGATATGCAGTGCGAATCGTTTACACTTCACTTCCCATATTTTGTTATCTGGAACAGACTTATTTATAAAATTAGTGTTTTGAGCTGACGGCTCTTCTATAGAATCTCATAATAAATAAAGACAATCTGAATGAATTAAGAGCTTGCTATTTCGAAGAGCGTGAACGCTGTCACGAAATCCGTGAGCCTCACAAAATCTCATGTCTAATGAAGTAATAAAGACATATTAATGATTCAGATAAATAAATGATCTTCTTTTATTTGAACTTTATTATCACGTTTATAAATAATATACGTGTGAATCTGTACATATTGGTGAATTGAAAGATGATGTTGCTGTAAAGTAGGATACAGTTATGTGAATATCAGGTTTAGTCCAACCTTTATGAGGAATAATAGAAAAGAGTTTTAAAATTATAGAGAAGTGTGCCATGGTCATCTGCTGATAGGTAACACAATGTAGTTTTATAGGCGCTATCCTCAAGTGCTTTTTCATATTCCGTTTTATTTTTGTCAAATATATTGCAATTGAACGAGTTAGTTGATAATCTAACCATTATTCCATTAGGTATATTTTCGAATAATTTCGGGGGTGGGTGGTTGGATTCTATATTAATGTATCTAGGGTTTTGTTGATCCTTTCTAAAAGGTGATACCGTTCCATCTAGTATATATAGAGTTTAGAAGTAATATATATATATATATATATATATATATATATATATATATATATATATATATATATATATAGTATCCGTTTGCCGCTTTAACTTTTCCGTCGCAGTGGCGTTAGTAAATAATCCAAAAGTGCTCAATATATTAAAAATATAGAGCAGTATCAAAAATGATTTCCTCAAGACCCTACACTACATTAACTAAGTCGATGTAATTCCTCAGTTAAATTGAAGATATTATCTTCAATTTAACTAAGGAATTACATCGACTTAATCATTTTTGATTGAAACCATGGTAGACCCTTTATTTTCCATCTAACAATAATATTATTAGTATATATTATATATGTATATATATATATATATATATATATATATATATATGTGTGTGTGTGTGTGTGTGTGTGTGTATGTGTGTGATCTCAAAAATAAGATATTATCGTAGCCACTTCCATAATAGGTGTTTAGCGTACTTTTCTAGAAGAAAAGGAAAGAGGAGAGGGTTGGATTTGTGGTATGGAGTGGGGAAAATTTAAAGGAAAGCCTTGTTTATGGTTTAAAGTAAACCGAAACGTTATAGCGTTGGCTTCAATAATGTAAATTTTCAACATATTTTCATGTTTTTTCACGAACATTATATATATATATATATATATATATATATATATATATGTGTGTGTGTGTGTGTGTGTGTATATATATACCTGAAACTCTTCGATACCATGTCTTAAACTACTTATTGTTAGTGTTGTGTTGATTTGCTTCTCCTGACCACGAGACGATCCCCTCATCAACCTGTAATATTTTTAGGCAACTAAACAATGTATTGACCAGTTTTATGGCTGAAATAGTTATATATGTATTTACCCAACCCCTCAACCACTTGCAGGATGTGACACAAGGTCAGATTTTAAGTTGTTTTGGAGTCTTTTCCTTTTCTTAGACAGTTTGCCAAAACAAAGTTAAAGAACTCCGTCTGCCCTACTATTTACACGTAGCTGGTGGGGGAATAGATGGATACATGCTTTTTGCCAAGTGCATTAGTGCGAAGTCAAACGCAAACAGCTTCATCCGGGACTTGAACTTGTGTCACCGATCCTATTTCTTATGATAATGACTATTACGCTAGGCGTAGGTTATATATTACTTGCGGGTCCTGTGGATATACCACAGTGTGATAATTTAATTATTACAACGTTTGATATGTTTACTTAAGAGCTATTGCCAAACAGTTCAATATGTAAAAATATAATAATCTTGATCTAACTCTCTCTCACCATTTTTCTTTCTTTCCTTCTTTTGATTTTTTCATTATGTTTGATAGAAACAGATTAGCGTTATCGCTTCCGCGTGATCACCACCTCTCTCTATCTTTCACCTACTCTCTTTCTTTCTTATTAGATTTTTTTGTATTGCGTGTCTTTTTTCTTTCCTTACTTTCTGTATGATAAAAACGAAATGGTTCATTATTTAGCAGAGGTGATGACACCCATATGAAATAAGAATTCGGCGGATAAGCAACACGAGATAATCTAGAATTACATTTTTGCATTTCATCTTGGACAATTTGGACGGTCTCATTTTTAACCAGAGGGTGTTGCAAGTTGATGACGGTCGTACAATTAAGGAACACGAGTATTAATATATAGATGTATTTCCACTGACATCACTTAAAAATTCCAGGACATTTTCAATCAAACTAATGTCCACTGTAAATCTAAGATAACACAACTCTTACTTCCTACTTCTGGTTCTCCTTAATTGGTCATATCTGTGTTATGTACCTACCTATAAACATTAATGGATATGTTCCAATCCTTATAAATACGGGAGTATTATGCTGATTGAGTAGTCTTATACCACTTGCAGTGGTTTACTTCTTCACGCCGCCGGCGAGTATTGTATTCAGTTAATGTTATAAAGATTCCATTTCATTTCCAGCCTCCGTTTGGTTATTTCTCATTTAGTATTCTTTGTTAAGTTACATTTTGGCGATGGGATATTGACTCTGTGCAGAGTAAATCTTTAAAAAAGTGTGTGTGTGTGTGTGTGTGTGTGTGTGTGTGTGTGTGTGTGTGTGCTATATACGCCTACCTATGAACATTAATGAGTATATCCCAATCTTGATAAATACGGGAGTATTATGCTGACTGAGTAAAGTCTTATACCACTTATACCTTTCTTCACGTCGCTGGCGAGTATTGTATTTTGTTATAAAGATTCCATTTCATTTGCAACCTCCGTTTGGTTATTTCTCATTTAGTATCCTTTGTTAGATTACAACAACCTTTTTTTTACTAAACTAAGCTAAGTAATCGGCGTCTGGAAAATACTCGGCTACTCAGGAATTGAGTGCACCAAACTTGTGTGTGTACGATGTTAATGCACATGAATACCAAATTCAATACTTTTGCAATTTCAGCAAACTTTACGAATACAATCATTAAATGCGGGGATACTTTGTATGATGGCATAAACAGAAAACTTCTTGCATGATCTAACATCTATGCAAACTGATTTTGTTTGGATCAAGTCTGCACTAAGTCAGTCTGGGTGTAATTTGTCTGTCATTATAAACAGAATTATTTTCCTTTTATAAACGCAAACAAGCAAACACATATGTTCACACACACACACACACACACACACACATATATATATATATATATATATATGTGTGTGTGTGTGTGTGTGTGTGTGTGTGTGTGTGTGTGTGTGTGTGTGTGTGTGTTTGAGTAACACCCATTGATAGATAGAGTGAGAGAGAGAGAGAGAGAGAGAGAGAGAGATGACGAGAATAGAATAGATTGATACATAAGAACAGAATGAAATTGACTGATAGAGATGAACAGACTAAGATAGATAGATAGGTAGATACGAACAGTCTGATATATATATATATATATATATATATATATATAGGGGGGGGAGATAGATAGATAGATACGAACATATATATATATATATATAGAGAGAGAGGGGGGGAGAGAAAGATACGAACAGTCTGATATATATATATATATATATATAATATATATATATATATAGATATAGATATAGATATAGATATAGATATAAATAGATAGATAGATAGATACGAACTGTCTGAGGTAGATAGATACGAACAGTCTGAGGTAGATAAATAGATAAACAGATAGACCGAAAGATAGATAGATTTAATGAGAGGAGAAGAGAAAATACGGTGTATATTTCAATATAAATCGATTGATCATCGTAGATTTTATTCGTAAATAGCTTTTAACATTTTCTTAAAAGATAAATAAATGACATTCGTGAAAAATGAAGCAATTGTTAAGTTTAGTCAAGCAAGGAAATGTTTTAAGTGCTATTTAACGTTTCCAATTCTCTCGTGTCAAATCTAAGTCATCAACAAGTAAACTTGGGTTTCTATGCCGTCAGGTTTTATCAGTTCGTTTTTAGTCGTATCTATAAAACCAATCTCATCGTTTTCACTACACGATGCATATTGCATTATAAACATCATTACGATCTGTGCTGGGGCTGTAGAATACGGTGATTGCACCTCTACAGGGAGGTAAAAATTCCCCAATAAGACTACCTGTTAGCTGTGGGTGGAGATCCGCGAGACTTAAGGACGAAATCCTGGTGGCTAAACAATCCATGGCATGCAGCGCTCCACCTTAATTAAGCTAGACGGGCGTCATAGAAGTCCCCTGCGATCAATCACCTGGTCACACCAAGCCCTAGCACCCATATGATTATCCCAATCCTATTGCCCTTATGGCAAACCTCAACCTCTTTTTGTCATATGTATGCCAGAAAGAGGTGGCTGATAATAATAATAATAATAATAATAATAATAATAATAATAATAATAATAATAATAATAATAATAATTTAGAAGCGGACAATATCATGCAAGCAGAAATGAAAGGAAAAGTTAAAAAAAGAATATCTCAGGAGAACTAGAAAACTTATAGAAACCAAACTTAACAGCAGAAATCTGATCAAATGAATCAATACCTGGGCTGTTCCCATTATAAGATACTCAGGACCATCCTTAAAATGGACAAAAGAAGAACTCAGACAGATTGACCAAAGGACGAGAAAGTTAATGACCATGCACAAGGCTCTCCACCCTAGAGATGATAGAGATAGATTATATGTATCAAGAAAGGAAGGGGGAAGAGGTCTTGCCAACATAGAGGAATGCGTAGAAACCACAATCCAACAACTTAAAGATTACACAAGAAAGAGCAAAGACAAACTACTTATGGCGGCCAACAATAGTAGAGGTGACAGATAGACAATTAGAAAAACAACAAAGACTAGAAAACAAAAATGGGAAGAAAAACAATTATATGGATGCTTCAAACGACAAATTGAAGAGGTCGCCCATGAAAAGACTTGGACATGGTTAAGAAAAGGAAACCTCAAAAGAGAAGCGGAATCACTTATAATTGCTGCACAAAATAATGCCATAAGGACAAACTACATCAAAGCGAAAATTGATAGGACCCAACAAATAGTAAATGTAGACTTTGCGGGAATAGAGATGAGACTGTAAACCATATACTCAGCGAATTTAGCACACTAGCACAACGAGAATACAAAACTAGACATGACTGCGTTGGGAAGGTGATCCATTGGGAATTATGCAAAAAATTAAATTTTGACCATGCAAAAAAATGGTATATGCATAAACCAGAATCTGTTCTTGAGAACGAAACGCATAAATTTCTCTGGGACTTTGAAATAAAAACTTATCACCTTATCCCAGCAAGAAGACCAGACCTAGTGTTGATAAACAACAAAGAAAGAACTTGTCAACTGGTGGATTTTGCAGTGCCAGCAGATCACAGGGTGAAGCTAAAGGAAAATGAAAAAATGGACAAATATCTGGACCTTGCCAGAGAACTAAAAAAAGTTATGGAATATGAAAGTGAAAGTGATACCAATTGTAGTTGGTGCACTTGGAACAGTCCCAA
Organism: Doryteuthis pealeii; assembly: GCA_023376005.1. Lineage (NCBI taxonomy): Eukaryota > Metazoa > Mollusca > Cephalopoda > Myopsida > Loliginidae > Doryteuthis > Doryteuthis pealeii. The sequence continues at coordinate 51,876,172 of CM042139.1, forward strand.
AAGGATTGGAAAAGAGTCTGGAATGTTTGGAAATCAGAGGAAGGGTTGAAACCATTCAGAATACTGCACTGCTGCAATGTGCCAGAATACTCAGAAGAATCCTGGAGACCTGAGGAGACTTGCTGTCACTCAGACTCCATTGAAAGACCATCAGCTAATGCTGATGTGAAAACTCAAAAGGAGATGATAATAATTACTTATAACCATATAATTGCTAGAAATAAAATATTTAGAAGGGAGGAGTAGTAGTAGTAGTAGTAGTAGTAGTAGTAGTAGTAGTAGTTACTTATAACAATATAATTGCTTGAATAATTGAAACTATAAACTTGTACGAAATTATATTATTAGATATAAATACTTGATACTATATATCTGTTTACAAATTAATAGTATTAATTAAGTATACTTGAAAACATAAAACTATGTGGACATTATGTGCATTAAGAATAGTTACTTCAAGCAATAATCGTTTACTAAGGATTACTACTATTAGTTATTTGGAACCATGTAATTCCTTACAATATAACAGTAGTCAAATTAGTAGTATTAAATAGGAATACTTGAAACCATACAACAGTGTGCAAATTAATAGTATTAAATAGGAATATTTGAAACCACACAACGGTGTGCAAATTAGTAGTATTAAATAGGAATACTTGAAAACATACAACAGTGAGCAAATTATTTGCATTAGATAGGAATACTTTAAACTATATAACAGTTTGCAAAATAGTAGTATTAAGAATAGTTACTTAAAGCAGTTATAATTTTACAAATAATTATCATTATTAGTCGCACGGAACCATGTAATTTTTTGAAATAGCTGAAACCATATAATTCAGTATTGAATAGTCCAACAATGGGTTCGCATGCTGTAACACCAACAAACAAACGACGACAATAATCAGCATGTGAACAGAAAAATCAGCTCAAACTTTACAGAGTTTTTCTTCCAATACATCAAGATATGACAGCTCTTCCCTGCCAGATATGATATACCTAAAAACTTTACTTCAATATGTAAGATGTATGATAATCTGATTAATTTGATTCTCACTCCTTTTCTTTCTTTCTTTCTTTCTTTCTTTCTTTTTTTTCATCTTTTCATTCAATTGTAACAGATTAGCGTTATCACCCCCGCTGATTCACCCCCTCTTTATATCTTTCCCCTACTCTCTTTCATTCTTTCTTATTAGATTTTTCTGTGTAGCATGTCCTTTTTTTTACGTTTCATTCTTTGTAATTAAAACGGAATGGTCTGTAATTTAGCTGAGGCGACAACGTTCATAAGAAATAAGAATTCTGCGGATAGGCAACACCAAATAATCAGGATTTACATTTTTGCATTTCATCTTGGACGAGTTGAACGGCCTCATTTTTAACCAGTTTGTGGTCGTACAAATCAGGAACACGAGTATTAATATATAGATTAGTTACTTGAAACTATGTAATTATTTGAAATTACTGAAACCATTTTATTAAAGACTTCAGTATTGAATAGTCTAACAAAGGTTCGGATGCTGTAACACCAAGCAACCAACCAACAAACCAACCAGCGACGACAAAAATTATCATGTGAATAAAAAGGTCAGCTCAACCTTTACAGAGGTTTTCCTCCAATACATCAAGATATTACAGCTCTTCCCTGCCACATATGACATACCTAAAAACTTTAAACATTACACTTGATTATCCTGTGTGTCATTTTTTTTAAATATTTGATCTTACATTTATAGATTGATATTTTGCATGTTTGCCGCTTCTCTTTTAATAACAACGTTGACAATGGCCATTTGTAGAGAAGCACAGATCATATCATTATGACCAAAGTTGGCCTTCATTGCCTCCAAATTCTGTCTCTTAAAAATCAATAATCTCATTTTCCAATAAGGCTCACGTTTTCTCCGGATATCTCAATGCCACGTCAAGATTCAATTATTTTTCCCCTTTCTGCCAGCTTCTCGACTTCCCAAGGAAAATGATAACAATATGACGAACTTTATGAAAATCCACACATTCCTTAATGGACACGCATTGGGAATTGTTTCGTATTTCTCATTAAAAACAAATCAAATCATTTTTTCAGATAAAAAACAAATTTCTTCATCATCGAATGACGATCAGAAAATGGAAGTAATCAATCCAGTTCACTAGTGTCAATAGGGATCGATTATTTTATTTACAAACTCTTTATATGAGCCCATCAGTCATCTTAAAGCTATATATATATATATATATATATATATTATATATATATATATATATATATATATATATATGGTGAGACTGGTTCTCAGTTTTTATATATTATATTCGTATATATATTATGTGTATATATATATATATATATATATATATATATATATATATATATATGTATGTGTGTGTGTGTGTGTATGTGTCTATAATATATATTATTTGGGATTTAGTATGAAGCACAGGGTGTGAAATATAATAAACTCCGTTTTGGGATGTTAAGTTTCGTTTTATTTCATACTAATATATTGTTAATATTTTGGAGACGTTACTCTCCTTCACCAGAGCAAATAGACTCACCAGATATATCAACAAAGAAGCATACCTGGATCCTACAACGGCAATATATATATACATATATATATATATATATATATATATATATATATATATATATATATGTGTGTGTGTGTGTGTGTGTGTGTGTGTGTGTGTAAAGTTAAAAGAATCCAACTGACTGGTATGTATGAGATGACTCTATTTGGGATGATCAATAAGTCCTGTACGTCAACAATGTATGCTCATGTTAATGCAAAATTATAGATTTATAAAATGATTTTTACTAAGAGAGCTCAATATATAATAATTAATAAATTAATTATATACAAAGCAATATGTATGCCTTTTAAGAGATAAAAACTTAACAAATCGTCTTTTGGCTATTATAAATTTATTTCGACCAGAACTCAATATGAGCCTAGTCTCATCATAGAGCTTATTACAGAAAGATATATATATATACATATATAGTCAGTTTTATTGCTATGATTTTCCAACTCATAAGATGTCTTAAAATTGCAAGTGTGCGCGTGCACGTGCCCATGAGCTGGCGTATTCAACAAACATTGAAAAGAAATTTGAAAAAGCAAGAATCAGCGAGACGGCAAAATCATAAGACCGGCAATGAAATCTTTGGATTAGTGGAAATCAGACTGAAAAATTAAAAAGATTACACACACGCACACACACACACACACACACACATATATATATATATATATATATATATATATATATATATATATATATATATATAATGCTAATAATATTATTGTTAGATAGAAAATAAAGGGTCTACCATGGTTTCAATCAAAAATGATTAAGTCGATGTAATTCCTTAGTTAAATTGAAGATAATATCTTCAATTTAACTGAGGAATTACATCGACTTAGTTAATGTAGTGTAGGGTCTTGAGGAAATCATTTTTGATACTGCTCTATATTTTTAATATATTGAGCACTTTTGGATTCTTTACTTACGCCACTGTGACGGAAAAGTTAATGCGGCAATCGGATACTATATATATATATATATATATATATATATATATATATATATATATATATATATATATATGTTTGGAATGGCTTTTTTGCCGACAATTTTTTGGAGAATATGTGCTTAATTGGAGTCGTACCTAATTTTGAAAATTAATTAATTAATAATGAATTAGGCGGGAATGCCTATTTAAATGTATGGCTAAACAAATCGAGAAAAATCAATCTCTGTATGTACATTTCGGCCTATTAGTCCTCATCAGCAGAGCTATAGATAGGGAGGCCGCCCTGTGCGTGATTTGAAACCGGACTGCCAAGCTGACAGGCCGATCCCATAACCGCTACACCAAACGGACTTCTTAGATTTTACGATTTGTTTAGAGTAGGTTAATATTCCTCTTCTAGTGACTTTTATTACACGACGATATGATAAGTTGTAAACAAGGTATGTTTGGAATGTACATACAGAGATTGATTTTTCTCGATTTGTTTAGCCATACATTTAAATAGGCATTCCCGCCTAATTCATTATTAATTAATTAATTTTCAAAATTAGGTACGACTCCAATTAAGCACATATTCTCCAAAGAATTGTCGGCAAAAAAGCCATTCCAAACATACCTTGTTTACAACTTATCATATAGGTATATGTAAAAACAAATTTTTTTTGTGATGAAACAAAGAAAATACAGTGCTCAATCACAAATTGTAAGAGCTAATATTTATTTATTTTACAAAGTTTTCACAGATCAATGTTCATTATAAACAGCGACCCAGGTTTCATGCTAAGGGGCAATCATCAGGCTGTTGAGCAAGATCCCATGGTGTTTGTTGAAGTTCTTTACTCAATGTCACATTTTGGACTGTATATAACGTCGGTTAGTTCCGCGGACGCTATTATAGTTCGGATTTACTAAAAATAAATGTTTTCAAAATTTGCATTTTTTTGTAGTAATGCCAACGAAGTTGCCTCCCTTTATTCGTTAAAAATAAAACATTTTTTTTAAACTTTGAAAAAATTTTGAAAAAATTTATTTTTAGTAAATCCGAACTATAATAGCGTCCGCGGAACTAACCGACGTTATATGCAGTCCAAAATGTGACATTGAGTAAAGAACTTCAACAAACACCATGGGATCTTGCTCAACAACCTGATGATTGCCCCTTAGCATGAAACCTGGGTCGCTGTTTATAATGAACATTGATCTGTGAAAACTTTGTAAAATATATATATATATATATATTATATATATATATATATATATATATATTATATATAGCTCAGTCGGTAGAGTGTTCGACTAGAAACCACAAGGTTCCTAGTTCGATACCGGTCCCCGCCAACTCAGCGTATGTGTAGCACAGGGATCTGTGCGGTAAAGTAAGGAGCTGATCGTAGGTGTGGCGCTCCACCTCAGATGCTAAAACAATCTCCTTGGTCTAGCGCTATTGAAAAGGGGATAGACTCCCTCGCTGACTGGCTAATACCGACTTTAGGCCGCCCCGTCGACTTTACTTAATATATATATATATATTATATATATATATATATATATATATATATTATATATATATGATTTAAGTTGTTATTTCTCAACATCTCTCATACATATATATTTATACTCGTAAGTCGGGGCACTCGTAATTCAAGACACCACTATATATATATATATATTATATATATATATATATATATAAGTGGATGATATAAAGTGTTACTTTGATAGGATTCAGCCAAAATTGAGAACTCAAACGCACATATAAAGATTTGTGTCTATATTCTTACATATACGGAGTATTATAAATCAATAAATAAATAAAAGAATATATGCCTTTAGAAAGAAAAATATATGCAAGAGACTGTAGACTTTTATTCAGTCCGATGGAAAAGTGAACACATAATAGTTGGCAAGTTATTCTCGCAAATCCATTTATACTGAAGATAGACTGTGATCCTTGATGGGTGCCTCATACTTTTAACCTTTTGTCACATCCTACCCGTGGCGAACGGGTTGGGTAAATGCCTACTAGTATAGTATTTTTCTTTTTTCTGTACACAAAATGGGCAGGCCATTCCGAATAACATGTTTTTACAATAACATCTACATTCTCCAATCTATCAAGCTCTTTATGAATAGTTTCCAAAACAGTGAAAGGTACATTACGTTTTGGCTTGAATACGGGTATTCTTTGGCATCCATCCGTCTACGAGGGCCGATGGCGTAGTATCCAAAAAAAACATGGAACCATGTAACCTGGGTGGATTGATATGGAGGATGAGCTGTCATCCATGCAGCGGGTCCCACTTTCCACGTTGTCGTTGTGGTCCAAAGGAAAGGCAAAAAACTCAATGCAGTTTGGCAACGATAGTGTCGTAGGTGTTGCTGGATAGTGCTGAAGTTCAGCATCACACAACCTTAGGGGCTCCAACTCCGGATTACCCCAGCCCTACTACTATCGATGTGGATGGCCGTTGGCTCAATTGAAGCTCATCCGCCCTTTGCTAGCTCTTGTTTTACTGATGCTGGGTTACCACACACCCACCTCACCAGACAAGCCGAGGTGTGCCTGATAGGAGTGCCAGTTTAGTCACCGACAACCTGACCATCAAAGAGGTAGTACTAGATTGCATGGTACTAGTAGTAGGTGAGAAAGAAGACCTGTATTGTCAGTGTTGACCTGACACTAGATATATTATCTTTTAGTTAAAAAGTTGTCTTTACTTTGCATTTCCAAACATCTTCCAAGAAAACAGTAGGATATTTTTTTTATTTACTTAATTCTTAATTGGTTTTAGGGGATAGGAAAATTTCCTTTTTGCAAAAGTCTTTGCCGCCATATTTGCTTTGGGTGAGTTACAAATTATATTCTTGCAGAAATGATTTATTAGTAAGTCCCATAATTTAAAATGTTCTATCCAATTTGCACCCAATAAATTTAGTTCATTATTCTTTAACACGAATACTTCGGCTTTTTTTTCTTTTTTTTTTTTTTTTTTTTGGTCTCAAATACAATACATTGCATGACAATTCACCTAGAAAATGCAATTTATTACCAGTAACGCCTCGAGCAACTTTGTTAGCTTTCTTTATTCAAGGTTTATCAATTTTTCCCGCGTTTTCTCGTTAATTATGCTAATGTCACTGCTTGTGTCCAACTAAAATTTAACTTCAATTATTCATTTGTACAGCTAGGAACTTTCTATTATTTTGTAATTTTTTATTAGATTACCTACCACTCCTCTAGATCGTAAAAGAATAGTGTCTGTCTTATAAATTAGCTGTCAGACAGACAATACGGGAAGTTAATATGTATATGAATGTCTGATCGAATAAATATACTATTATCAAGTATTTGATTTTACCTCTTATTCGTTATTATTATATATCTCCTAATTTCTCTCTGTGTGTGTGTGAGTAATTCGCCGACTTTATTGATGATACAAACGTTATCCTTCCATTTTTCTAATAAGAAAATGTTTACTGTATTAGTCCGTCTTCTATTTAGACTTGCAGTAATTTTTTTATGTCCAAATCTTCTACAAGTAAATTTTTTTTAATCTCTGAACAGACAGTGTTATTTTCCAATGTAATATACCACAGCCATGACATGAGTTTAGTTCATTCTCTTTCTGTTCAGAATTCCTATTTACAAATCTTCCCAATGGTAAAACAGACTGAACTTTTGAAAAATCTTTTTCCTCAATTTTCGGCATGTAGTTTCTTATAATCTTTTGACATTATTTGAAGTTATTAGGGTCTCAATTAATTATTTTAGTAATTTGTAAATTATAATTTGAGGTTTAGATTCAAAACAAGCAAACAACAGACATTTTTGGAATGAAAACAATCCGAGATTCTGCTATTATATACTGCCAAAGAAACCAGAAAACGTAAATCTGGTTTCTTTGGCAGTATATCTGGTATCTTTGGCAGTATATCTGGTTTCTTTGCAGAATTTATCATGTTCCAAGGACCCAATTTTCGTAAGGGGTTCAAAGGTTATGCTTTCTTTGGTATTATAATTAAATTGCGATTTTTTCCGTAATTCAAAAGATTAGTGGCACTATTATACTGGCTTCCAAAACTTTTTTGTGGATTGATGAAAAAAACTCCTAGTCAACTTTTATGTTTGTCTACAAATTTATTTGTCGTAATTCATGCGCATCCTTCGCGGCCAACTGTTATTTTGGCGTATAGAATTATTTATTGTGATTTCGTACGAATCCTTCATCGCCAGTTGTTATGTTGTCATATCCCCTTAGGAAGGGAAAATACAGAGAAATATATTGTAGTAATTAAGGCATAACTGAGGGTTCTTATTTCTTGTATGTCGAATATGTTCCTCTCGGTCGATGTAGCAGCATATATGCCGCTTAGAAGATTCCATTATTTAATAACGAATATAACCACCTCTCATATACCTTTTTATTTCATTTCTGTTAGTCATGAAACAAAGAAAATATGATTGATCCGAATTAAGACGATGCTCTTATCGCAACGGTTATCATCGTATGAAATGGAATCGCTGATTTGAGTTCAAATCCAGTAGAAGACTATTTTGCCTTTCACTTCTCACTAATAACTTGGGAAAGACATGAATTTATCTTTTCTACCCCACCCAGCTATGGGTTAATAGTAGGGCAGATTGGGTTAACCTTAGTGAGGCAAGAAGTATAGGAGAAAAAAATTATGAATTCAGACTAGCTTTATTCTGCTTAAAGACTGACCTTGTGTCATATCCTGCTCCTGGCGAGAGGATTGGTCGGATCTTTTTGTACAGTTCATACAAATATGAATATTCGATGTCCTCGTATTCGTTATCGGGGTGACCTAAAGTCGGTATCAGCCAGACAGTCTATCCCCTTTTCCCTAGCCCTTGTCCAAGGAGATTTTTTTAGCGTTTGAGGTGAAGCGCCACACCTAACTTCTGCTCCTCACTTTACTGCACAGATCTCTGTGCTACTGATACACTGAATCCTATTATTCCTATCCATTACATAATCCTTATAAATCTCCTTTATAAATGTCTCTGCAGTGTTACTAAACTGTTTCTAACTAAAATAGATCACCCAACGATGACATTATTAAGGATTATCTATAATTTAAGAAGAAGGGAATAAGAAGTAAAAGATGTTGCCTATCCCTAGTGTGGTTTCGTGTTCATACTGTAGCAAAAGACACGCTCTTCATCTCCCTGTCGTTTTTCTTAACGTATTATTGTCACTGGTACGATGGAAGCTGTCAGTAGAAAATGAAAACAATTCTATATAAGTCTCCGACACTAATCCAATTTTGCTTACAAATATCAATCAACAAAAGAAAATTAAGATCGACCTCAGACAGAAATAAAAGAAATCCCATGTCCATATACATTGGAATGTAAGCATACACACAAACTCACACACACAAATATATATATATATATATATATATATATATATATATATATTAAATGTATCAATTGTTTTGTTTATTTCAAAAACGCAGTAAGTGTAAGCATGTTTCAAAGACAATCAGACAGGATGGTTCGGTGAGGAGGGCAAGCCATTATTGATGTCGATGGAAAGAGAAGAAACACAAAAATAGCAAATGACGCTAAAGTATTTTTTCATATAAAAGGGAATCACCAAGTTCAATACTCAAAGTAAGTTCTGCTATTGAACCAAAACAAAAAGTAGCAACCGGGCTGAACTTTTACAACAAGTACAGACGATCCCCGCAAAATGATATATGGACCATTTTCTGTAATTGGTTTTTTGTCTTCAAAAGATTGCAATTATCTTGGCAATACATTCTATCATACATCTCATTTTTTTTTCTTTTGTCTCTTTCTTTTTCTTTTTTCTTGCTTTGTTTGTTCTTGATGACCCTTGCGGATGCGCGTTTCACAATATATACGCCTCTGTTTGGTTCACAGGTTTTCTAAGAGGGCTACAAATGGACATTTAAGATTGGGTCGATATAAAAATACCTCGATGAATTAATATGACGACCATAAATGCCGCAATATCACACTTGGGGAGGGAAGATCATCTGTCAAATTCCATCTGAGATACAATCGGATTAGATGGGATTACATGGGATCACGGGATCTTTGCATTAAAAGGATTATGGATCTGCCCCCATGCTTAAGAATGTGTTAAAATTACATTCTTAAAAATCCTCGCTTATTATACGGGAAATAGTTTGCCTAAATCGTATTCTGCTTGCAAATGATATTAACAAAAGTTTTATATCGAGAATCCGAGCTGACTATAATCGGTTTCCTGGCTGATATCATCATCAGCAGCAGCAACAACAGCAACAGCAGCAGCAGCAGCAGCAGTAGTAGTAGTAGTAGTAGTATAATAGGTGTAAAAAACTAAGAATCTAAGTTACGTGTAGTTAATAGTGGAAAGTAGCGAAGTCACCAGTTGATTTCTGACTAGTTAGCACAACACTACCTGTCGATTTCTTATTGGTCAAGTCAAGGCAAGGAAGATAGTGAGAGAAAGAGAGAGGAATGAGAGATCAGCCTGGACTAAGCGGTTAAACGAAACAGACACAAGATGCGTGTATGTTCCCCAATGTATTTTGACTTGGGGATGGAATAAATGAGCTCATGAGAAAAAACAAGAACGTCTCGTATTATTATTAAAACTTATGAACGGCACAAGACAAGATATCCTCAGAAGACGGCCCAAGTAATTTCCAGATTCAAACAGCGAGAATGCCATCCAGCCCAAAAAAAAACGATCCGGAAATACTAGCAACTCTGATCCAGCCTCGAGAAGTAAAACAGAATAAGAAGAAGGTAAGTATATCACGATTACTATTACAACGTCATCACTCCTTGCAATAGAGTCCTGCTACGCTACAGTAGTGTTACCATTAGTAGTTGCTTACACATACGCATAGTATCCCATTTTGTGTCTGTATTCAAGGGTATCTTTTCCACTCTTTCTGATTCGTGTGGTTCAAGCAACTAATAATAATCCCTATTAAAAAAAATTAGATTCAAGTAAGTATTCTGGGGGTCAGAGTGGGCCTAGGAATAATGATAATGAAGGACTACTCCACACTCATCCGATCTCCAGAACTGGGACCTCCCCATTAGCTTCAGCCCATTGACATATCTAGGACGCTCCTTTTGGGGGGAGGTATTACCTCTCTGCAGCCGATACAGTCAGCATATTCCCTCACCGACAAGGTAGACACATAAATGGGTTTAAACATCGTGTACGGATTATTTTTATTTGTCCCCCTACGATCAATTGGTTGGTCATGTCATGCCCTAGCACCTATATGATTGTCCCGACCCTATTACCCTTATGGCAAGCCCCAACCCTTTTTATCAAATGGGTGATAGTAGGCGATAGCTGAGGGTCTTCATGTCCTGGATATAACGTTAAACTCTAATTGAGGCTGAGGTTCCAGTTCTAGAGGTCTGGTTAATATGGAGCACCCCTTCATGACCATTGCAACCAGGTCAACTCTGACCTGGAGTGATGGTACCTGTTAGGGTTCCTTCTATGGGTTAAATGGAAAATTTGTTTACAAAAAAAAACATTGAGTTTAAGGAATTTTCTTCCGAACTATCGCTACGAATCTTTCGAATCTTTGCTGGCATTAAATGACCCACCGTGGTTGATATGCCGTAAAACAAAATTATTATACAAACGGATTATAATATAAGAGTAAAGTTCGACAATTTAAATGCAATAGAACTCTGAGGAAGTCTTGAGAACACATTGGTTTAATCCGATAAATGCAACAAAGATGAGACAGTTATTCCACATTAAGCAAAATAAAAGAATATTCAAATGTAATCCCGATAATCATTAACCCGAGATTTGTTCGATAATTACCTGTGATTTCTTTTAATCATTCAGATTTTTTTTTCTTAAGAAATTTACAAAAGATTATAGATAGCAGTAGACTATAGATGTTTAAATTTCTCTACGTGTGGTCTCTCGTAAATTGCCCGTGTGTATAGTCTCACGTTGTTTACGCACGCACACGTGAGGTTTCACATAACTTACGTTCGTCTGTGGCTTAGCGTACCTCAAGTATGTAGACACATGTATTATCTCTGAATATAGCACTTCCTTTCAAACACCTGAAACCTTATTGTATGGTTCCTGAGAATGTTTTCGCAATGTTTGTCAGGCACTTTAAAAGCAAAATTCTTGCGGGTGTTTCGCGAAAACTTAATTACAAACATGGAATGTTTTGGAAATCTCATTAAAAGTAATGCAGTTTTCTTAAGAAAATTGCAAACCCACTCCCAAACTAGAAAGTGTTCAATATAACTTTTCTACAATTTTTTTTCTTCTTATGTAAGTAAGTGCGAACTGCACAATTTGGGGACGTGTGAAAATAACTTTCTCCTCGTTTATAGAAACTTCTCAGATACATAAAGATTGTTAAATCTGTCCTGATATATATATATATATATATATATATATATATATATATATATATATATATATATATGATATATATATCTCATATATATATGATATATATATATCTCATATATATATGTATATATATCATATATATATATGTGTGTAGATATATCATATATATGTAGCATATATACCTCATATATATATATACATATATATTGTATATATGTATATACGTGTATATATATGTATGCATATATGTACATGTAGGATATATATCTCATATATATATATGATAATATTATATATGTATATATATATATGTGTGTGTGTGTGTGTGTGTGTGTGTGTGTGTGTGTGTTTCCTGGTGAAAATGTCATCGAATTAACAAACTAGATTTTAATAGTGTTTCTGAAATAGAAATAAATAGAATTTCTTTTTTTTTTCTTTTAATTTGACACTGAACAGGAAAGGAGATACTCTGAATATATGATTATTAATTCACAGTATTTTTGAAAGGGTGATTTATTAGTTCATGTCGACACGAACCGGAAATAAAGAGTTAAGTTGCTTGGGGAAGATGAAGAACGTCAGATGAATATGCTCTGATTAAGTAATTAATATAGATCTCAGGATAAAATACATAAGTCTCAAGTGTTTTTATTTTCAATTCTTATCATATTAATCTTCATTTTATATATATAGTCAGGTATCTGAACTTACATAAACGAATATGCAAGTGAGCTCATCCATAGCTCTCTCTTCTTGCCTGCATGTATGTATCTATGTGTACAATTGTGTGCATTTGTGTGCACGTATGTGTTACTGATGAGGACACAAATATCCTGTATTGTTAAAAAAAGAGTTAATATATTTAAAATATATCATTCGACATTGCGTGCATGAATAGGCTTGGAAAAACGTGCAATCCCACACCAATTGCATTAATGTGCATCTATGCTTGTATTTATGTATGAGTAAACTTATACAAATGCATATGGACATAATTGCACGGGAGAAATTTACATACATGCACACATATACATGTATATATTAATACGCTTGTTCCTTAATCTTCTGTCCCAACCCTGTTGCCCTTATGGCAAGTCCCAACCCTTTTTATCATATGGGTGCTAGAAGGCGGTGGTTAGGTATGACGTTAAACTGATGGTGAGGTTCTAGTCCTGGTGGTCTGTGGAATGTAGAGTACCCCTTCATCACCACTGCTCCCAGGTTCACTCGGATCTGGAGTGGTAGTACCTGTTATGGTTCCATCTATGGTTTAAATAGAAAATTTTTTTACAAAATAAATTGAGTTTAAAAATTTTTCTCTCAAAACTATGCCGGCATGAAATGAGCCACCCTGGTTAATATACCGTAAAACAAAACAAAACAAAAAAACAAACTTAATCTTCCGAACGTCATCATCTTCCAACCTTGTTAAAATTGCTTCCGTCCAAATCGTCCGAATTCTTATTTCTTATGAGTGTCGTCACCTCAGCTAAATGATAGAACATTCCATTTTTATTATAAATACAGAAAGGGAAGAGAAAATACGTGCAATACAGAAAAATAGAAAGAAGGAATGAAAGAAAGTAGGGGGAAATAGAGAGATGGGGCGGAAGCGATAACGCTTATATGTTTTAATTGAACATAACGAAAAGATGAAAAGAATAAAAGAAAAAAAAAGTGCGAGAGAATTAAATTAAGATTAATGTACTAATTGCATATTGATCTATTTAGCAAAATCTCTTAAGTAAACATATTAAACGTTGTAATAATTAAAGTATCATACTGCGGTATATCTACAGGTCCTGCTAGTCTGTATAGATACGCATAGGTTTGGTAGTGTAAAATAAGCATTGATAAGAACATTGGAACCAATTAAAAGTAATATTCAAAGAAAATTTTGAGAAAACTGAACTTAAAGAACTTTTCTGCTACACACCGAGCAAGAAATTATATCAAAATTTTAAAATGTAAGTCTTTTAAGATAATAGAGTTGTCTCAAAATTTGGGCACTTACATCTCCATAATTCAATTCAAATTTTAAATATGAGCGCTTTTAAACATCTAATTATTTACTTTTTTAACCCAAGCGCTTTCAACCATTTTTCTGGTGCTACCCAGTGGATTGTTGGTTGTGGTGTATGTCCCCTGAAGACAATCAGAGAAATGGTTGAAAGCACTTGGGTTAAAAATATGGGACAATTTCTTCACCATCTGGATCCTGGTCTAAGAAAAACTACTAGAAGACTCGAGCGTCTGCAGCTGAAGATCGTAAAGAAGAAATATTCTTTTACAATACCGGCTTAAATAATAACTTGCTGCCAAAATACACAATATAGATAAATGTGTGTATAATGATGTCAAAAGAATATATTAAACAAGTTTGGAAGGATAGGTAGATTTTAATAGATGATAAAACAGAATGAGACGAATTTCCCGATATGTATGAAATAATTGTTTTTTTAATGTGTATCATAAACAGAAGTCATCGGCGCTGGTACGGTCATAGGTTAGTCGACACGAATATCATAGTTTTAAGTACTTTAGTTTTGGGAGGTCCACGCGAAAGGTGTGAGTGTTCTTTCTAGAAAGCAAGAGCTTCGTATATTTACGAAAGCAATCGGGAAATAGACAGATGAGTTGCAGCCCAAGGTGGTACCGGTAATGCTGCGAGGCCGATCTGCTCCATACGTCCACTGTGGTTAAACATAACATAGACATAGTTGACCGTTAGACAGAATGGGATAATAAATTTGGTCTGCGGTCTGTGAGTTTAATAGTAAGGAATTAGTACCTACTAGAAAAAATGGTCACTCATTGAGCTCTGGATAGATAACTGTGATCAGGAAGAAATTGAGTTTTAAAAGCGAATTAAATTTTTTTAAATAAATACGAACGAAGAATTAACAAAATTATGAAAATTATTTTGCTCAAATTTGCAATTAAGTCAAAAACTCACCCAACTTTTACTTCATATTCTGTCTGTCACTTTTCCCCTTTCTATATATCTTGATTAACTACTCCTTATATATGTTTTTTTCCTCTGTGAGAATTAGGAGATAGATTGGAGGGTATGAGAGGGAGATTGAACTCTCCGCTTTATTTGCATTATATATATAAGCCAGCCTTAGCTTCTGGTTGCTGATGAAAATTAACATACAAATAAAAGTGGGAAGTTCAATCTCCCTCTCATACACTTCAAACTCTCTCTTTATTTCACAGAGAAACTAATATATATAATGAGTAGTTAATCAAGATATATATATACATATATAATATAATATATAAAGATATATATATATATATATATATATATATATAGAGAGAGAGAGAGAGAGAGAGAGAGAGAGAGCGGCGAAGTGACAGGCAAAATGTGCAGTAAGAGACAGGTCAGTTTTTTATATGAATCACGACTAATTAGAACTAATTAAAATGTAATTTTTCAAACATAACTCAATCCCAGAACTAAGGAATATTTTTCCATGTATTTTGTGTCATTAAACTAAATAGGAAAAAAGCCTTTAGGAACAATCATTGATTCTCTTAGCTTTAGGATAATAATAAATAGATATACATATTACGAAGTGTTATACGCGCCCCACAGACTGTGAAGTACCAGAGAAGAAAATAAAGAAATAGCAAATATCTTTTCGGAATCCATTTTTTCTTCTTTCTTTTTTTTTCTTTTTTTCTTTGTAGACCTTATTCGTGGCTTGTACAGTTTCGACCAATCTCGGTGATTGATATATCTCAGTTTGGAAACAACCATAACGCGGGGGTTAGGAGAGATATCGGCTATCCGATAAAATTATTCAGTCCGCGAAAGAAGATTTCCAGAGTAGTGAACGAGCATCCAAGCTGCTTGTAAGAATAGCTGTAGCTCCTTTTTATTCAACACCTGCCTGTAAAGTGAGATAGCAGTTGGTTTCAAAACTGTTAAGAAACTCATTAGGGTCATTTACAGGTTCGTTTGGATTTGAGACGGTGTCAACGAACGTTTACATCACAATACAACGGTTAGATAAATTGTTCATTAATTCTGCTAACAGTCAGATTGACTTGGGCCAATATTGCTCTTTCACACGGCCATTAGTGATCAAGGTGACCCTACTGGACATTGCGAAAGACATTAACTTTAAGGTCATCAGTTGATGATGCCAAAGAGCTAATTTCAACCATTGATGTCCCACAATCACGATCATTGGAAATAATTACGTTTTTCTTTTCTTCAATCCCGTAGAACGACATATCAGTATTGTCGCTTCAATTTCAGATGTTAGCAGTTGTTTGACTAATAGCCTCATGCTAATGTAACACTATTAGCTCTTTTGCTCCTGGGTGCACGTAGAGGAAATGATTTATACTAGCAGGACCAGTGAATATTCCACATTATGATAATTTAATTATTATAACGTTTGATATGTTTACTTAATAGCTATTGCGAAATAGTTCAATATGTAAAAAGTATAATAATCTTATTTAAATCTCTCTCTCTCTCTCTCTCTCTCTCTCTCTCTCTCTCTCTCTCTCTCTCTCTCTCTCTCTCTCTCTCTCTCTCTCTCTCTCTCTCTTTTCTTTATTTCCTTCTTTTTGTCTGTTCATTATGTATGGTTGAAACAGATTAGCGTTATCGCTTCCACGCATTCACACCCGTTTCTGTCTTCCCCGAATCTCTTTCTTTCTTTCTTATTATATTTATCTATGTGGCATGTCCTTTTTCTTCTCTTTCTTTCTTTATAATAAAAATGGAATGGTCCATTATTTAGCTGAAGTGACGACATTCATAACAAATAAGAATTTGGCGGATAAATTTGGACGATCTAATTTTTAACAACAGAGAGTTGCAATATTATAACGGAATAATTTTTTAGGAACACTAGTATTAATATATAGATGCATGTATGCTTGAGTATGTATGCGTATAGGCGTACCCGCTAAAAGTGGTGTGACGATACAATCTAAGAAGCCGTCAATTATTACAGTGTTCCCCCAGAAACCGACTGCATAATCTGACAGAAATGGGGTCACTTTAAACTGAGCTGCCATTATTTTTTTGTCCTTAATTACAGGAGCTCTGTCGAAGGTGTTTAGAATACTCTGACTTTATCTCTTGTGGAGGAGTAAAAAAAAAAAAAAGGGGATGTCCAGAATATAACACTGAACTACATCTGATGAGGAGGAGTGTACAGTACTCTTTTATTGCCATTAATCCCAGGACCACTCTCGGATGTGAAACAGTGGAAAAACTCAAAATTTTAGTCATACCGTATGTAATAGTGGAAATTAACTAGAATTTAAGGGTTTTCCAAATTTCCACACCTCATTAGTTTAAACTACCACTCCGGGTCAGAGTTGACCTGGGATGAATGGCAATGAAATGGTACTCAACACTCCTTAAATGATCCCGTCAGGTAATAGTAGTGACTGTTAGAGTCCCCTCTATGGTTTAATTATGTTTAAAATCATTGCTATTCGACCATATGCAAAGAAAAGAAACAACTATACAATAAATGTAAATATGAACACGATTCCCTAACCTCTAAGCATAAAATAATCTTAGACGGGTTGTATGTTGTTAGAAACAATCAACCAATCAATCAATAAATCAAACCTTGAATTTATTGATTAAATTTGGAAAAAAACCTTTTTGCAAAAATTGCTGGTTGCTGTTCTATGTAAAGAGTGTCTTTTAGTTTTGGTTTGTTTTAGCTTTAAACTTTTTATAAAAATGTATTATTTAGATTATTCGGACTATTGTCCTTGTCTTTATTGTTATAGACACAACGTTTCGGCCAATGTGCCCTCCGGCCTTCAGGTATTTCTTGTCGAACTCGGGAACCTTTTCTTCAAACTTGAAAACCTTCTTGTCGAACTCTGGGGTCTTCATGTCGTAATCAGCAGCCAATTGGATACATATATAGGCGTTACGTTAATTACTGTTCTAAGTGATTGTTATTTCCAGGCTGCAGGTTCAATCCTGGCCAAATGCGGCAGTAACATAGAATAATTAACACAGCTTAACACTTATACTCGGTCATGGTTAACGGAATGCGAACAGTATACCCCCGTGGATTGAATAATGGGTTCGGTTTGAAGTTCCATGAAGAAATTTTTATAAAAAGTTTAAAAGTTTGACCGAGTGAGGTGACCGAAAAGTGAATTTAATTTTCGGGTGTAATGTAATAAATTCTCTAAGACCAATGCCTGTTAAGTGTTGATTTTACGTAACAGGCTGGGCTGATGAGTACTGAATTAGCAATGTATGTATGACCCCCCGAGGTCAACAATTGCAAGGACAACATAAACTTTGATTGAAAGGCTAGAAGTCATGTGACATATTGTAGACTTGAGAAACAAATTGAATGAAATAGGGAAACTACTGTAGGATGGGTGTTTGATTGAATTCTTATCAGATAAGAGAATCTGTGATTTAGTTAAATTTTCGAAGCAATTAGGTTTCAAACATCAAGCCGAGTTGTTCAAGGTGGTTCAAACCTCGCCCTCTTCACGGCGTTAATAGTGCCCAACAGCAATGTGCATATATGATCCTATCTATGGGTCAGAAAATGTTTGAAAATCAATCCTATTCGATGTCCCTGAACAAAAGAAAAATCTTCAGAAACAGCTGCACAAAAAATGTAAATAAGAACGTACAATGAACCGAATTCCCAAATCTCCATGTATAAAATAACCCTATACAGGTTGACATCTCATTAAAATCAATCAGTCTTCGGTCTGTATCTAGAGGATAGTTTTTATCATATATATACATTTACCAACCCATCTGCACGAGTAGGGTGCGACACATGATCAATTTCTTAAGCGGAATTTAACAGGTTTGAATTCAGAGTTTTCATTCTAGACTGGTTACCTAGTCAAGATTAAAAAGCTCAGTCTGTCTTAATATCTACCCATAGCTGGAGGAAAAGCAATGATGCATACTTTTCCCAAGTGTATTAGCACTATGTGAAATTCAAACAGCCTCGTCCAGAATTGGAACTCGGGTCGACGGGTCCATTTCCAACGACTCTTACCATTACACCACGCGCTAATTTATCATATAGCAAACTAAAAAGGAAAAGATTGTCAGGATGCCTAAGAAGATACTCCACGATGAACACTAATATCTGCAGATAGTTGAAAGTGCCCCGCCCCCGCCCGCCAATCCTGTTTGTACTAAGGGATATAAACGTATTTTGATTATCAAGTAGCTTCAAATATTTGTTCCTGTTATGTGCCTATAAGAGACAAACAGTGAAAAAAATGAAAGAAGAGAGTAAAACTTTTCGGTAAACTAAAGATAAAATAATCCTTTGAACTTTTCTGGCATCGACTTTGGTGAAAATACAGCGAAGAAATGAGACAAAGTTTTCACCAAGAGTAAAGGACACTTTCTTTCAATCATTCGATCGTCTGAGAAGGAAAAAGTCGATGTTAACCAAACACACAAATATTTCCCTTCATGTAGCATCGACCTCACTGGATCTTTTGAAATTTCTCTTAGCAAATTTTCCTCCACACACAAACCGTGTTCACACAGACACACCCAGGTCTGATATATATGAAATAAAAACTTTAGATATAAGTTATATATACATACCGCCCTGTTAACGGCGCTTATAATACGCTGACTCTGTCATCTACAGCAGGATAAGACACGGTACTAATGCAGAATAGCGTGCAAGAAATAATATTAGATTACGTATAAAAAGCATTACATTTCATGGAAATACCCGAAATCTTTGAGATGCTAGAATTAAGGTTAGGGCAAGTTTAAGGGTTAAGGTTTGTGTTAGGGTTAGAGTTAAAGTTAGGGTTAGGGTTCCTGTTAGGTTTAGGATTACTGTTATGGTACTTGAGGAGTTTCCGTAATCTAATGATATTTATACGTAAAATGCGATTCTAATATTCTCTTGCGTGCTATTCAGCATTTGTACATAAGACACCACCACACCCAAAAAGGGTGCTCTAACTACGAGATTAAACTACATATGATGGTGAGGCTTCAATTCTGGAGATCTGGGGATTGTGAAGTACTCGTAGTTGTCGTACTTATTAGGGTACCACAGACTGTTCAAATAGATCTGTTTAAAGTTATTCGTATTCGATAGGAATATTTTGTGGCATATAACTGCGAATTATTTGTATTAAGAATAATTTCTTGAAGATAGATTATATATATGATTAAACTAGCATTTATCTCTCTCTCTCTCTCTCTCTCTCTCTATATATATATATATATATATATATATATATATATATATATATATATATATATATATTCTTTGGTGTGGTACCAAGTTCTTTGGTATTAGGATGATTCTAAACTGGTCATTTCCTCCAACTGTTGGGTGTTGCAAGGTTCAGTCCGATTTGAGAGCTCAATGTTTACTTTTTATAAACCGAGCAAAGTAATTTGTAAAGAAAAAAAGGCTTAAAGACCGGGTATTCAGCGATTATGGTCCTTTTCCACTCGTGGGTATTTGAGACCCTACGAGTTTCTTCAGATCACTTTCTTTATTGAAACTGGTAAACAATTAGATTCAGCTTATATCTATACATTTTTCCCTGCTCCCGGTGATGGTATCGGGTTTCACTTCTTCTAAACTCTTTCAGGGTGGTAATATTTTGATGTTATGCCGGTTTCTTCCTTGGTAATCTTTTTCCTTATAAGGTAGCGCCTAGATTTGATAAGAAACACGAGAACTAAATTGACCAATCTAGGCGCCACCTTATAAGGAAAAACACTACCAAGGAAGGAACCGGCATAACATGAAAGCACTACCACCCTGAAGAAAGTTAAGAAGTGAAACCCGATACCATCACCATGAATAATCTGTTTTTTTAATAGCAAGTTATAACTATGCATTTCAAAGTTCCAATGTTTTAAACGCAACCGGAAATTACCAGATTAAAGAGTGCCTTCATCGGTCATTGTTAATTTCAGTAGTTAAAGATAATCTTACGCTTCAAAGGTAGAGGAACTGAAAGTGCTTATTCGACATGTAATGTTGTGAGAGTTTAAGAATAACAAAAACGCTACAGAGGCAGCAAAAAGAAAAGGTGTTGGGTTTATGGCCAGGGTGTCATCACTGACTGCAAAGTGGAAATTGTTTTTTCGGACTTTCATACTAGTGATACGTCAAAGTGTTGCATATCGTACATGCGGAAGTAGGATTTTCCGTTTAAACAGAAACAAAGAAAAGACGAAAAAAATAACAAAGGACTTTTTCTGGGTAACGCGAACAAAGAAGGAAGGGTATAACAATAAATTCGGAAATAGATTTTTCCGCTGATAAGTATAAGAAAAGAAAATGCGTGGGCGGCTTATATACATAAATGAAAGTCAGAGATCCCAGCAGTTAGTCAGACAGAACCCTCGGGACAGAGAACAAGTGAGCGTGACAGCCGCTCACGGTCCATCGGCCGAAAGGATGTGAGACCCGCGTAGCCACCCTTTTACCTCACCAACGCTAGCCATCCCAGCAGCAGTCATTGTCAATGCTCGGGAATTTCCACAGTGAACACTCATCGCCGCCTTCGCCAGCCACCCGGCATTTTCATTGTGAAGCTCTACGCCTTTACCACCCACACACCGAAGAAAATAAAGACGGGTCCTATTTTTGTATATACGTATCTGTTGTTCATTGAAGTCAAGTAGCCGGTTGTGTCAAAAAGTACATATATCGCTTTTGGTACTGTGACCATACCCGCTACGGTACATACCGCTATATAACAAAAGGTACTCAAAGAATTGGTACTTGACCTCAAAACATCCCAATTCACAATTCGCCGGATCGGAAAAATGAGCACGCTTGGCGTTTGGGTTCCTCAATCTTTTAAGGAGAAGAATTGGGAAGATCGCATGTGCGTAGCAAGAAGTCTTCTGTTAATGCATAGAAATTACCCGCTTCTCAAGAATTTCATTAGAGACGACGAAAAATGGTTCTTTTATGACAATGTTCAACACAAAAGACAGCGATAAATTTCCCCAGTCTACTTCAAATGTGGAGCTTCATAGAAAATGTATAGTGTGTGTATGGTGGGATCACCGGTGTATTATTTATATTGAGTTTTTAAACCGCAGCCAGACATTCA
>CM042139.1:51903203-51908203 GCA_023376005.1 Doryteuthis pealeii
ATATATATATATATATATATATATATATATATATATATTCTGAGTCTAATACATGCTTTTGAAGAAGAGAACGATAGCACCTCGAAATATCGGTAGATAAATGGAATTTAGAACATGATATTCAACTCAGTTCTTCATTTATTTCACTCATTTATTTCATGCTTCTAAACAACCACAAATTATCTTCCCATAAATATATAATATAGATATCTTATTATAATGGAGATTGTGTGTTTTTCTGTCTGTAACCGAAACTAAATCACTACTCAAGTCACAATTCCCTTAATAATTGACGTCACATTCACCATGAATGTATCCTTATTTTAACCTCAATCATTAATAAAATTGTTTTACATTATTTATACTGTTAACCATATCTACATATTAATAACATGCAATTGTATTTATATATACAACAAAATAGCGGTTTACAGTGTGAACGGGAAGGCTAATTTGCATATTGATATTAAAAATGTAATTTTAATAAATATATGCTTAGTATTATTGATTTCTAACTGTTTGGTTTTATTTTAATGAATATAAGCAAAAATAATAAATAAATCTTAAAAGAAATCCCTTAACAAAAAGAAATAACTGTAATATTAATCTTTACTTCCTATTTTAACTAAACAGTTTAATTAGGAAAATTTACCAATGAAAGACGGGAGTAACGGAAAATGATGGAAGAGTTAGTTTCAAAGTTGTTCTATTTTTCAATCATACCCCCTCTGTTCAAAATCTTTTTATCTACATTCTTATTCAGTTTCATTAGCCTTTCTAATTTAATATGATATTTTATTATAAAATTTAACTAAAATACTTGCACTCGGAGGGTGCATATATTTGCTAGTATTAATAATGAATATAATACATACACACATATATATGTACATATATAATATACACATATAAATAGACTCATTAGACATAACGATAAAGAACCAGGATTTGAACTCGTTTCTTCGTGTCCATTTCCTACGACAATATCCACATATATATGTGTCTATTCGTTAACTCATTCACACACACACACACACACACACACACACACACATATGGTGGACTCTCCTATCGAGAACGATAGATGAGGGTCAGCAGTGAGTGATTTGATTCCTCGCATGTTGTGCATGCTGTCAAGAAGACATTTTATGTTTCCTCGAGCGTGACAGCAGCCCAGCCCTGCTGCGAGCCATGAAGCCACACTGACAAACGAAATGATCCAAGGCAGGAGTTAAATGTTTTTTCTTTTAATGATATGCGGAGTCGATCTCTATGCTTCAGTCTATTTTTTTCAAAGCTCTTTAGTTTAGCGAAACAGGTCTTACGCCATTCCTTACGCCATTTACACACACACACACACACACAAACACACACACACACATACACACACACACACACACACACACATATATATATATATATATATATATATATATATATTCTGCCTTAATGAAGACCACAATCTCGGTATACTCGATAGGGGGTGTTACAGGCTTTTGCGATGGGATGATTTACAGGTTACAATTCAAAATCTATTAACACTGAAAAATGCCTGTGGGCATGTGGGATTTGTGACATTTAATTAGATTTTTTTTAAGTCATTTGGGACCCGTACTCAAAAAGTAAAGTTAAGTTGTTTCCAACACAGTTTCAACTGTAACCATATAATTAGGGGTTGGGGCAACAACTTAGAAATAAATCGGTGTCCTCTTTCTATCATAGACTGACTCGTATATCTCGTGATCCAAGCAGTTCAAACCATGGTTGGTAGTATTGTGGTAGCTGGTGTGCTCATACCTTGTGAATTGTTTCACATTGTTTCCATGTGTGATGTTAGAGCCTTGCAGATGAACGCGCAACGTTGTCTAATTCGGGAACTTATATGCTTTACCAGTTCAAACTGGACCATAAGGCCGAGGAAGAAACAAAAATAAAATCTTTTTGTTTGAAAAATTTGAGACAGAGATCTGTCATAGATGTTCTTCAAGATTGATAAATTAACCTGTCCTAAAAATATGATATTCGTGACAAATAAAAATAAAGTCGTCGGAGTGGCCAAAAGTCGGTATCAGCCAGACAGCGAGGGAGTGCATTCCTTTTTCACTAGCGCAAGACCAAGGAGATTGTTTTTGCGTCTGAGGTAAAGCGACACACCTACCATCAGCTCCTTACCTTATTGCACAGATCCATGTGCTACTCATACGCTGAGTTGGCCAGGGCCGGTATCGAACCCGGGACCTTGTGGTTCCTAGGCTGAGCTAAGCCGGCCCTAAAAGACCAAAAATATTTTTTAAATACATGCCAACATAAAATATATTTTACTCGTACTATAGTTACATTTTCTCTAAAGATAAGAGTCTGAATAATTAAATCAGATATTTTTAGAAACGTTTTAGAGGTCCTTATTGTCGTAAAACAAAACAAATATCTCAGTGGAGTAAAGAGAATATGATCCTTTTAAGTTAGTAATTAAGTTGTTTTTTTTATATTAAACTTTTTATTTTATTTATTTAATCCCCCCTCAGGCAATATCTTTCAAACATTTATTTTCAACAACCCGGAGGGTTTCTTTTTTTATGTTCGTATATATAATTTACAAATATCACACCAATTTTAGAAAGCGATGAAGATAGATGAATATTTCGTATTGGTATATCAAATGGACTCTATAATGAATTAAACCCATCATAAACATTACATTGTAAGATTCAATACTTATGATGATGTTAAAAATCTAATTCTTAAAATTCTAATTATTTGTTAAATTGATCGTCCTGCTTAAGGATATCTTCGCCTATAAAAGAAATCATGGGAATGTATTTCTAAACCCGTATAAAGACGAATATTTAATGTTTTTGAGATCATGTTTCATTCACAGAGGAAATACATCCTGTATCAACCAAACACATTCAGTGATGAAATGTAAAACATCATGACATAAATATCTCCCGATGATGACCGAATCTCGAAATATTATATGGATATAAAAAGAAATATATTTCTACCAAAGTTTATGTGTTTATTCTTTAATTCATAGATAGATAGATAGATAGATAGATAGATAGATAGATAGATAGATAGATAATGGCGAGACTAGCATACATATATATATATATATATATATAGATAATAGCGAGACTAGGATACATAGATAGATAGATAGATAGATAGATAGATAGATATGAATACGCTTAGATAGATAGATAATAGCGAGATTGGGATCAATAAATAAATAGATAAATAGATAGAAAGATAGATAAATAGGTCATGGCGAGACTATGATAGATAGATAGATAGATAGATAGATATGAATATATTGAGATAGATAGAGAGATATGAATAGAGTAAGATAGATATGAATAGATTAAGATAGATAGATAGATAGATAGATAGATAGATATGGGGATATTTAGACCGACCATTTTTTTTATTATTCTTACACACGAACAATTGTGAGAGAGAAAAAAAATCAAGTTAATCTTCGCGTGGGCAAATAAATTTATAAAATATGCACTGAAAATCCGTCATAAATGATGCGTGTCTTCTGACCATAATTCTAACTTAAAACTTTTTCCTTCTTTTGAGCCAAAAGTCTGTGATTGATCGTTGCAATATATCGACTGATTTTAGCAATATATCGATTTTTATTCTTATCATTCTCATAAAACGAACGCTAAAATGATTATGCAACTCAAATTCAAAACATTAAATGCATGCTGAACTTTCCAGCAAAAAATAAATGTTCATATATAAAATCAGTCACTGGTTATCAAATGGAGGTCTGCTTGGTTGGTTGATTGGTTGGATTTTACAGCATGTCAACCCTTGTTGGGTTATTTTAAGCCGAAGACATTTTTTGAAAATTCATTCTTGTTTGGTTATTCATTTTTTTTTTCAAACTCAATTTTTAAACACATTTTTTATACTCATTTTTTAATCTATTTTACCTATAGATGGGACTCTAACAGGTACTACCACTCCGGTTCAGGATAGACCTGAAAGTAATGGTGATATTAGGGTACTCCACACTCCCCACAATTCCAGAAATTAAACTTCACCAGTAGATCTAATTTAATGCCAGGACACTAAGACCCTCAACCAACACCTTCAAGCACATACATGATAAAAAGAGTTGGGGTGTCATCAGGACAGTTGGGTTGGGACAATCAGATAGGTGCTGGGACTTGTCATGTTAACATTTTTCAGAATTATTAAAGGACCCATAAATGATTTGATTTTCTTGAAAAATGTACAACTCTAAAGTGTGCTTCCTATTACCAATTACTTTGGCAAAATTCCTTTTATTCATGACACTCGTATTTACAACAATAAAAATAGTCTAAGACCGTTTTAGCATGTCTAAATAGAAATGAGTGTGGGCGTATTTCTATGTTCTAACCATGATTTTTTCTTTGAAATAAACGAGGTAGAAAATTCTTTCTTAATGTTTTTTTTTCTAAATGTTCTTGATGGTTAATTTAAAAATACTTCTCTCTCTCTCTCTCTCTCTCTCTCTCTCTCTCTCTCTCTCTCTCTCTCTCTCTCTCTCTCTCTCTCTCTCTCTCTCTCTGATTCAAAACAACTGTTCTGTAATCTCCTCCTATCTTCCCCGCTATTTTCAAAATATATTCACATAGGGGAATTTTCTGCGAAAATTATTTTTTCCTTCTATTTCACGATAGTGATGTTTCATTAAAATGGCTTTTATTTCATTGCTCATACTCTTTTATTTATTTATTTTTTCTTTTATTTTTTCTTATTAATTTTAAATTTGCGACCGACTGAGATAACTATAAGCTAAGGATTCAGTTGACAATGTATGTATTTACAATATACATCAGGGTTTCTTAAAGTGGTTCATATAGACTCCTGGGGTTGAATAAAAATGTTGCCTAGGTGAATAAAATCGTAGGATTTCCCGAAGGTGGTGAATTCACTTGTATGCATTTATAAATTTTATATTACCGAATGAAAGAGAAAACTGTAACAAAATATCCCGA
>CM042139.1:51913203-51937042 GCA_023376005.1 Doryteuthis pealeii
ATAACCAAACAAGGGTTGACATGCCGTAAAATCCAACCAACCGAACAAACAAACGAAAATTCTTAAGAACCTTATTTACGAAATGATATTTTCAAAATAAAATAAAAGAATATATGTCATTAAAATTGTTTTTACAGCAAAATGAAACCATTTTTGTTTGTCCGTCTTCCGGTTTTGCAGAAGAGGGCTATAATTGATAATGTATGTTTACGATTGAATTGCTTCTGTTATTGAGATCCAACCATGCATGATATTCAACCTTCCAACCATTGATTATTACTCTCTATTTCAAAAATCTTAAAATTCATTTCTTAATAATTATTTCATTATTTTTACTAAAAATGAATATAAAAACCATGCATAACATGCATTCTATGTGGGCACCAGCATTCACATCATGGACTGCTGTACAATACTAACTCAATAACTTAAAATGATCTGATTTACAGTCGAATTAGTGTAACATAATAGAGAGGGTGGGGAGTGCTAGGAATGTAAGAGTTACGTGTAGTTTTAGCATGGAAAGTTTTTTGAATGCACAATGCGATATGGCGTTTTATAATTGGTCGAGCGATGTCATGTGGTGAAGTGTAGAAGTGTAGGAGTATGAGGTAAGAGCGTGGGGTCTGTTTGGAACGAGATGGTATCTGAGTGAGACGTATCTCTTACTCAAAGCAGTTTGACTTGGGAGAAAATAAAAATATCTCATGAGAGAAAAATAAGTTTCGCCTTGTGTTATTACGAAAAAATATAAATTGCACAAGGCAACCCCAAGTTATTTCCAAAGTCAAAACATCAAAGAATTGCCAGCCAACTCAACATCATATCCAGCAGCCAGATTCGAGCTTCTCCAAGTAGAACAAAACAGAGAGATAAGTATACGACGATTATAGTTATTAATGTATCATTATGCCTTTTAAAATGAGAGCAGTAACTTTACATTAGAACTGGAATGATAATTGTGTGGTGCCTGCATTAATTGTGAACATCATTTTTTGAATGATCCAAATTCTTGATATAAAATAAATTACAATGAGATGTTTTGTTTTGTTTTGTTTTGTTTTACGGCATATCAACCGTCATTTAATGCCGACAAAGTTTTGACAGATTCGTAGCGATAGTTTGGAAGAAAAAAAAATATAAACTCAATTTTTTTTGTAAACAAATTTTCTAGTTAACCCATAGATGGAATCCTAATAGGTACTACCACTCCGGGATAGAGTGGACCTGGGAGCAATGGGGATGAAGGGGTACTACACATTCCCCAGACCTCGAGAACTGGAACTTCGCCATCAGATAGAGTTTAACGTCATTCTCAGGACAAGACCCTCAGACACCGTCTTCTAGCACATATATGATAAAAATGGTTGGGGTTGCCATTAGGACAATAGGGATGGGACAATCATATAGGTGCTAGGGTTTGACATGCCCAGAAGATTGATCGAAGGGGGCCTCTCCGACCGCCTGTCAGCCTAAGTAAGGGCCAAAGTGGAGTGTTGCAAGTCATGGGCTGCTCAGCCACCAGGATTCCGTCATTAAGCATCACGGGCCACCACCCACGGTCAACAGGTATCCCCATTTGGTGGGGGGGTTCTTACCCCTTCTACAGAGGTGCAGTCGGTGTATTCTAAAGCTCCAGCCGACAAGCCTGAAAAATAAGATGCTAATTATAATTCTTCACTGCCTTAACGTTTTTAGCTTATATATATATATATATATATATATATATATATATATATATATATACAGAAGCAGTGAATATTCTGAAATTTAAGAGAATTCACATTTTTAATCATTTTAATTAGCAATGAAACAATGAAACGCTAATAAGAATCCTTCACTCGTTCCTAAATAGATGCATCATGGACTGCTGTACAATGCTAACTTAATAAGTTAAAATGATCTGATTTATAGTCGAATTAGTGCAACGTAATAGAGAGGGCGGGGAGTGCCAGGAATGTAAGAGTTACGTGTAGTTTTAGTATGGAAAGTTTTTTGAATGAGTCAGCACAATGCGATATGGCGTTTTATAATTGTTTTTTATAGAAGCATCAGTATCATCAAGGATCGTTGTTTTGACGTGAGATTTAAAACAAAAAGATTGAAGGAAAGATAAGAAAATAGGATTGGGTATGAGCGAGAAGAACTGGATGATTGGTTACGTCTCGCTTCATCATCACTTGGACGAATATGAAATGAAATGAAGGATATTGAAGACAAGACGCTAAAGAATCCAATAATGTTTCGCTCCATTGTAGATATTTGGGTCGACCAAAATATTTGTTAAGCCAACAGACCAAATCCATGAGTTGTTCATGGCAAATTCACTTTTGTTCATCTGTTGTTTTTGTACGATTTTATACGCTGCAATAATCTTAGCCATTTCTTTTCTTCTCGTTCGATTTTCATTCTTCAAATTATATATAGTCGGTAGAGCACTGGACTAGGAATCGCAAGATTCTTGGTTCGATACCGGCCCTTTCCAACTCAGCGTATGACTAGCACTGGCATCTGTGCGGTAAAGTTAGGAGCTGATGGCAGGTGTGGTGCCCCACCTCAGATACGAAAACAATCCCCTTGGTCTAGCGTTAGTGAAAAGGGATAAACTTCCTCGCTGGTTAACTGATACCGACATTAGGCCTCCCCGAAGACTTTATATATATATATATGTGTGTGTGTGTGTGTGTGTGTGTGTATTCATAATTTTATCATATATATGTATTTATATATATATACATATTCATAATTCTATCATATATATGTATGTATATGTATATACACACACACATACACATACACACACACATATATATATAAAAGGGTTTTGTAATTTGCTTGAAGCATTGTGTTTATATTGGTTTGTTGGTTGGTTTTGAAGACAATCACAATGCAAGTGCACTTGCATTGTGATAGCTTCAAAACCAACCAACAAACCAATATATATATATATATATATATATATTGAGAGAGAAACAGAGAGAGAGAGAGAGAGAGTGTGTGTGTGTGTGTGTGTGTGTGTGGTGTGTTTTACCTTCGTTCTGTTTTCACCGTTTTCGTTTTTTTCAGTCTGTCTATTATTAGATAACGTTTTTATTTTTACTTTTCTATCTTCTACATTATCCTTTTATTTATCATTTTACTATTTTCACTTTCCTGTATTTTTATTTCTTTCTTTTACTTCTCTCATTCCATTGTCCATATGATTTCATTTTTATTTACAAATCGTCTTATCTTATGGGTTTGATATTGTTTGACCTTTCTATACTGCGTTTATTCTTTCTTTTTTTTTTTTGTTTACTTGACTTTTTCTTTTTCCTTATTCGGGTGTTCTCCTTCAAGTATTGATACAAAGTTTACCGTTTGTATACTTCCTTACACATTTTCTATCTCTCTCTCTCTATATATATATATATATATATATATATATATATATATATATATATATATATATAAATTTACTATGTCTCTCTCTTATATATATATATTTACTCTCTGTCTCTCTCTCTCTCTATATATATATAAATATTTACTATGTCTCTCTCTCTATATATATATTTACTCTCTCTCTCTCTCTCTCTCTATATATATATTATATATATATATATATATATATATATATATATTTACAAAAAGAAAACAAAATTAGATATGAAGAAAGAAAACTAAAGAAAATAAAGGGTCCTTTATTTCCTTTCTTTTTAGTTTTCTTTCTTCATATCTAAAAAGAAAGGACATTTTTCTTCATATTCTAAAAAGAAAGGAAATAAAGGATATATATATACATATATATATATATATATATATATTATATATATCCTTTATTTCTCTCTCTCTCTCTCTCTCTCTCTCTCTCTCTCTATATATATATATATATATATATATATATATATATATATATATAAATATTTACTATGTCTCTCTCTATATATATATATATTACTCTCTGTCTGTCTGTCTGTCTCTCTCTCTCTCTCTCTCTATATATATATATTATATATATATATATATATATAAATATTTACTATGTCTCTCTATATATATATATTTACTCTCTCTCTCTCTCTCTCTCTCTCTATATATATATATATATATATATATATATATATATATATATATATATATTTACAAAAGAAAAAAAATTAGATTTGAAGAAAGAAAATTAAAGAAATAAAGGATCCTTTATTTCCTTTCTTTTTAGTTTTCTTTCTTCATATCTAAAAAGAAGGACATTTTTCTTCATATTCTAAAAAGAAAGTAAATAAAGGATATATATATATATACATATATATATATATATCCTCTCTCTCTCTCTCTCTCTCTCTCTCTCTCTCTCTCTCTCTCTCTCTCTCTCTCTCTCTCTGTTGTTTATTCTTCGTCTCAGACTTCTTTTTTATTGACTACGCATTTCCTTCTCCTTTCATACATAACTTTTTACTTGGTTTAACATTGATAATCTTTATTTTCAACAATTGTATTCAATATTTTACTCCTCTAAGATTTCCATTATTTAGAGGAAATTGCTTTATTTCAATAAATTGGATATTCACATACGCACAATAGCTCCACAGACAAGCAAATCAAGTAAAGGCGCACATCCGTCTAAAACGCAATTATATATATATATATATATATATATAATATATTATATATATATATATATAACATAACATAATATATATATATATATGAATATATATAATATAAACTAGCAAATATATGCACCCTCCGGGTGCAAGTATTTAAGTTTTAATGTAATAAAATATTGTATTAAATTAGAAAGGCTAATGAAACTAAATAAGAATACAGATAAAAAGATTTGAAACAGAGGGAGTATAATAAAATATTTGAAACAGAGGGAGTATGATAAAAAATGGAACAACTGAAACTTACTCTTCCATCACTCTCGTCTTTCATTGTTATTTTTTCGAATTTAAGTATTTAGTTAAAAGAGGCAGTAAAGAATAAAATGACAGTTATTTTATCTTATTAATGGATTTCATTTAAGATTCATTGAAGAGATTTTTGCTTATATTCATTAAAATAAAACCAAACAGTTAGAAATCAATAATACTAAGCACATATTTATTAAATTCGATTTTTAAATATTAATATGCAGATTAGCCTTCCCGTTCACATTGTAAAGCGCTATTTTGTTGTATATATAAATATAATTGCATGTTGTTAGTATGTAGACATAGTTAACAGTATTAATAATGTTAGACAATTTTATTAATAATTGAGGTTTAGATAAAAATAAAATCATGGAGAATGTGATGTCAATAACTAAGAGAATTGTGACTTGAGTAGGAATATAGTTTCGGTTACAGACAGAAAAACACACAATCTCCATTATAATAAGATATATATATATGTATGAATATAACAGAATATACATATATGTATGAATATAACATAATATATATATAACATAATATATATATATATATATACGTTTGACTAACCGAATACATTTGCTATCACAAGAAAATATCTGCATCGTCCCCATTACTTTAAAGCATTACTGATCACATACATACATATATACATACATACATACATACTCGGGATAAGCATATAGATCTGTAGAGTGCATTTTACTTAAAGGGTCTATATGATGTTACATATGAATACACCTTGCACAATATTTCTAGCACATCTACAAAGAAACGCCCACACTTGCTTAAATCTATATATTAATATATTTGTTCCTTAATATTCTGATCATTATCATCTTAGAACACCACTGGTTAAAAATGAGACCGTCCCAATTATCCAAGATGAAATGCAAAAATTTAGATCCTGATTATCTGGTATTACTTATCCACTGAATTCTTATTTTTTATGAGTGTCGTCACTTCAACTAAATAATGGACCATTTCTATTTATCATAAAGAAAGAAAAGGAAGAAAAAGTACATGCTACACAGAAAAAATATGATAAGAAAGAAAAAAGAAAGTTGGGAAAAGATAGAGGTAGGGGTGAGCGTGCGGAAGCGATAATGCTAATCTGTTTCAATCGAACATGATGAAAAGATGAAAAGAAAGAAAAAAAGAGTGAGAGAGAGAGTTTAATTAAGATTATTATACTTTTTTACATATTGAACTATTTCGCAATAGCTCTTAAGTAAACATATCAAACGTAATAATTAAATTATTAGACTGTGGTATATCCACAGGTTCTGCTAACTTGCATTATTGGCCCTAAATATGTGAACCGAATGACATAAGAGCTTATAATGTTATATGCATTGACATTGGGTAGGTCGATTTTTCACTTTTTTTAAATATCAAATTGTCCATCTATGCGAAAGTTGTTTGTTAGTATACTGAATACAGATACCAAAAATTAGATATTATACCTAATTGTGCCATTGTTTGAGGAAATAGCATCAAAGATCGTCAACTAAAATGCACTAAAAATCTTCGTTTTCTCAAAATTTAGCCTTTATAAGACGAGGATTTTTGGTGCCTTTTAGTAGACAATCTTTGATGCTATTTCCTCAAACATTGGTGCAAGTAACAGATCTTATTTTAACTATCAGTATTCAGTATACTAAGACACAACTTTTGCATAGATGGACAATTTGATATTGTTTAAAAGTGAAAAATTGACCTACCCTATAATGTCAATGCATATAACATTATAAGCTCTTATGTCATTCGGTTCACATATTTAGGGGCAATAATTCAAGGACAAGGACAAACATTGCTTGGTTCCTGTAACCATTATTATAATGGCGTTAGTCAATTCATAGACCATCCTTTGGTGTAAGGGTGGTGGTACTGCCCCGGAATCAGACTTTTCAATACCAGGTACACCACTCATTTTTTTCTATCGAACCCGAAGAAGAGGAGACGGATACAACCCCATAGTCTACATTCTGATCCCAACTTGAAGCTGTCTGTCAAACATATGCCCAAACTATCAAATGTACAATCCACACAAGTATATGCACACACCCTGTCTAATGTTCCTCGGTGTAAAAAACATAAATTTTTATCTATTAATGATGAATATTCGGTCTCTATTTGTCTGTAACTGAAACTACGCCACTGCTTATGTCACATTACCCATAATCGTCAATACATAGAATAAAGAACAGCCTTATATTATATACACTCAAAATTTGAGTATGCCAACTTAGACGGCCCTTATTGTTTTTAAAACAAGTTTTAATAAATACATGTCCGATATTATATATTTACATAGTGTTTGTTTTATTTTAATATTTATTTAAAGTTATCAAACGTGCCCTTTTACAGACCAAGTTAACAGAAGTTGGTGTTAAAGTGAAATCCACTTTTTATTATAATTATAGTTTTTGATAAAAGTTAGTTTCATTTTAACCTTTTTTAGACCAAGTTAACTGAAACGGGTGTAAAAGTGGAAATCAATCATTTCGAGGAATTTAATCGAAATTTTATACGTACAAATTTATAAAAAATATGTTTTTCCTTTAAGATATTGGCAATTAAGCATTAACTCTTTTTATTAAGTACAACAAATACAACATACACACACACACAAACATATATGGATATGGCACACACACACATACCAAACACACACGCACACATCCACAATCACACAGACAACAACCTTTCCAGTTGATAAATAGAATCCCGCCACAGCTGTATCTGAAGACCACACGCACACACACACACACACACAATAAAAAAAAAACTATTAAGACCGGCTTTACCCCCCCCAAAAAAAAAGGATAGACCAAATCTGGAATTATACTAAGACATTGTTGAACAGACACACACACATAAATACACATAAACACACACACAGACACTCACTTACACATACGCACACGCAGAGAATTTGGAAGATGATATCACCAGGCATACAACAAAATGGACACATCCTAGCAACAAGGTAACAGCTCGAAGAACATAACTTTCAGAAATCTTCTTACGAGGGGATCTTTATCCTGAAACATTAAGAATGAATCCAAGGTGAACGAACAACGTCATAGTTACCTCACTTTTCTTTACACTTGCAGTCTGACAAACCAACCAACAAACAAATATAAACACAATGCTTCAAGCGAATGATAATATTCTTTCATATATATATATATATATATATATTATATATATATATATATATATATATATATATAAGGCGTGTCGTAAAAGTATCGAGATTGAAGCTGCATTTACCAAGATAGAAATTAACAATGAAGGGAACATAAATTGTTTCAGAATACAAGATGTGTCAAAAAGTGCAAAAAATCTCAATATTTTTTACACACCTTATATATATATATATATATATATATATATATATATATATATAAAATTATGCAATTTTATATTTAGTTTTAGTTTTTTAATGCTATAGGATTTGGTAATAAATAATACCTAATAATATCCATGTTTATTGCATAATTTGCCACGAGAAATAATAATGTTTTGGTTTTTAAAAAACAGCATTTTTATTGTAAGAGATTCACTTATTTATGGGTGATACTGTTTAAGTATATTTCACTGAGAGATTCACAAGATTTTTAATTAAAAAAAACTGGGAATGCTTGCAAGATTTAAGCTGGCGAATATTTTTCTCTGTTTTTTGGAGGATATTCTAATTTCAATTTTTTCCTTTTTTTCAGTATTGGATATTTTGAATCTTTTTTAATATGAAAAATTGAATTAAAATCAATTGTATTTAGCTTTTTTATTCTGCATGTTAAAACAGATAAAAATATAAAAGTTCAACCATTTTTTTTTTAATTTCATGTTAAAATTCTATTATATATAACATAAAATGAATATAAAATCCTTTTTTTTTCTATTTGGA
Organism: Doryteuthis pealeii; assembly: GCA_023376005.1. Lineage (NCBI taxonomy): Eukaryota > Metazoa > Mollusca > Cephalopoda > Myopsida > Loliginidae > Doryteuthis > Doryteuthis pealeii. The sequence continues at coordinate 51,922,012 of CM042139.1, forward strand.
TTGTTGTAATATTCCTCTCAAAAATGTGTAAAACTGCTTCTACTTGTGTGAACATAAATTATTGTAATATTTTGCTGATGTGATTCACAATTGGGCAGTTCCGGATGCTTTTGTCGAAGTCGTGAAGGTGACAAACTACACTGAACTGTGACATACTGGGCTCGCCTGATACTCTCCGAGTACTACTTGCAAGATTTACCTCTATGGATTCTATCACAATTTTAGGCCGACCTTACCTTGCCTGGTTCTTGAAACCCGAGTGAAATTTCTTCAACTATCTGGTTATCGTACTGTGATAAACCGAACTATCACCTTTCGCACAACAAACGTTTTTATTGCTTCCGCGGTGTTATGGCTCAATCCGAACTTGTAAAGCATAAGTTCCCTAATTAAACAACGTTGCATGTATTGCGTGCCTTTCAAATCATACATGGAGTGAAGCAATGCACAACGTGTCAGCGCACAAACTATCCCGATACTACCAACTACAGCAAGTACTTCTCACGACTTGAACAGCCCCTGTCAGGTGAGCTTACGGTCTAGTCACGTTGATGGCACCGGTTCCCGCTAGATCACTGAAGTTAAGCAGTGATGAGCCTGTTCAGTACTTAGATGGGTGACCATTTAAGAAACAGCGGATACTGTAAACAACCAGATATCAAAATGGCTAGATTTGGCATTAAATAACCCGGAAAGTGTTGATATGGCGTAAAACAAAAACCAACCAACCCGGTCAGGTGATGTATGCGCTACAAACTTATAGGTAGAAAAAATATTGCAAAACTTTTGACTCACCCAAGTAAGTTCTAAAGTCAGAGTGCTAAAATATTTAACATTCAAAGATACTTTGTTTTTAATCTCAAAATATATATATCTTTTTTTTTACATATAACATGTAGATATTGCTTTATTCTCTCGTACTAAAAAAAAAACAAATTTCTTTTTAATTATGATAGAAATATCTTGCCAAACTTTTACAATATTTTGTAGTTTTATTAAAATACACCAACGTTTCTTAATAACTTCCTCATCAATTTGTTTGTTTTCTTACTTTCAGAATCTAATTTGACATCATTGAATGTGAACATAAGATGTAGATTGATTTCCTTAGAGCTTTTTACAAAACACGGGAGGTTTCCTTTTTATTTTAATAACTATTGACTTCTGTATGATTTACAACGCAAAAGAAAATATATCCAATTTGTGTCGCTTACGTATTTCTTAAAGTTAGATGCTAAATCTTAATATTATTTCTGATATGTCAATGATATAGTGACGATGCTGCTGACAATTTGATAAAATAATCAAAATTTCAGGCTGAGGGAATGACTAGTTCTTATTACAAAAACAAAGTCACGAGGAAAAAGTTTTTTTTTTAATACATATATCGCCTCGAGTAAAGAGACACTCTAAGTCTGCAAATATAACCCAAAATGCTCGAACTGGATACATTATTTTGGTTCGACCAGGAAGCTGCCCAAATATATCGGTTTTTACGCGTAATAATGTGCACATTGTCTCCGTCATCTATTTCCTTTGTATTTGCTAAAATAAATAAATAAAAAGACATGGTCATATCCTGTAATCTGTTTGATTGTGGGGGCGCTATGTAAAATGCACGACACCAAATAGAAAGGTCTGTTGCGTTACGTCGCTTTTTTTTAGGGGTGTGGAGTTTCTTTCCAAAAGGACTATGTTGTAGTTGTTTGTGGTAACCCAAGTAGAAAGAATCTAACGCCAATCAGTTTGTTCTCTTGTCAAACAACAACTTTTATTTCGCCGTGACGAATTCATCAAGCAGTAACCCATCAAGCAAAGAGAAAAGAATGGATGAATGCGTTATTTATCAACACAAACTGTCAAATAAGAAAGAAGAAAGTGTGACAGTAGGACGAATCTTGGCTATTAACTCATGCTTGTGCGTCTTATGTCCTATGACCGGCAGACTCCTGTTTACTTGTCTCGCCACTTATCTCTGTCTCCGGTCTCTGACTCCTTCTCCCAAAACTTTTTTTATAATCTCCTAAACGTTTTAATTATTCATCAACTCACCCCAATCGCTTTGGCGTACGTCAGCATTTCTCAAATATCAGCTGATTATTAAGGACAATGTCTCTGTCATTTATGTTCTATTTATTTTGCTAAAAAATAAATAAGTCATATCCTGTAACTGGTTTGCGTGCGGCAGCGCTATTCATGTAGCGTGTTTGGGTGCGTATAGCCTGGTTGACTCCATCTCTCTCCAGAATTCACAGTTTTCCTTTTCTAAGTCCGATTGCCCTAACAAGGTTAGAGACCAATTCCCTATTATTAGCTGTATGGAGAATAGTTTACTATACTTAGTGTCAGTGTCTCATCCAGTTCTATCTTCTAATTGGAGAAGTTTGTATGTTTTAAAAATAAAATTTAGCATTCAAAATAGTGTATTTTAACTATGCATGAACACCAAACACCAGTGCCGGTCTGCAATACGCAACTCACTTAGTTAATGAACCTTAACGTTTTTCAGCAATTATGCTTAAAACGTGACTTGAAGTGGTAAAAATGCTCAAATGATAACAGAAACTTTACCTCCCCATGTAAAGTAACATTTTCTAACGTAACCCTTACACAATAAAATCTCTGACGCTACGGAAGTGAATATATTTCCCTATTAGCTTCAAAATTTTATTGAGCTTTATTTTGAAAAACATTTTTTGGTTGTTTATTCAGTCACTAGTTTTCTAAAAAAAGACAGAAATATTGGAACGTTAGCAAATACGTAATATATTGTTAAAACAAACTAACACAAATATATTACTTTGTGACATCTACTGAAGAATAACAACTTTATTTGAAATAGATCGTAATATGTAAATGCGTATATGGCTGTATGTGAGGTTGTGCAATGTGCAAGTTATATACTTCTATATCTGAATTGAGATCGAGTATTTCCAAAACCAGTTTAGATTGTCCATAACTGGTGAAATTACTTAAGTCATTGATTCATTTTTTTTAGGTTTAGGAAAACCAATTTTGTCGGTTCCATTGAAAATTATACATGTAAGTCTATGCCTGTATGTGTATGTGGCATTCTTATTGTATATGTGTGTGCGGGGTATTCATAATTGTGTATAATATATTATATATATATATATATATATTACCACACTTACACATATATATACAAATACGTTTATATATATATATATATCAATTGAATATATATATACATTACATTTATGTCTATATATACACATGATATATATGCATGTATATATATGTATATGCATATATGCATTATGTATATACATATATATATATTACACACACATACACACATATATATATACAAATACGCTTATATTCAGATCTATAATTGAACATATCTATATAAAAAACACACACACACATATATATATATATATATATATATATATATATATATGCATACACAATTACTTATAATTAATTTATATTCATGGATTCATACACAAACATAAACAAACACATTTTAGACAGCATGTCTGTGTATGTTGTCCGTATGTGTGTACATGTGTGTTTTTTGTATGTGTGCATTCGTATGTGTGTGTATGTATATGTATTTGTAGGAAATGTACAAAAGACTGGCACATTAGTCAAATTAGCCATGTTTCAGGTCGAAAACTCGGCAAGCAGCAAATGAATACAACGTTTTTGTATCGACGAGTGAATATCATTGAACATCAGTTGCGATATCCATTCAATAGAAAATCTTATTGAATAGACGGAGGAGAAATACAAACAGATAAAGAAAGTAATGATGTTGACTGTATTGCATGATGGAACATATATTCCATTTCTATAGAGAACTGGATATAAATGTTAATAGAGAAATCCTCTTCACAGATACGCAGGGAAATCGAATAAGCTGATCTATGTTTTATTATAGAGGTACTTTTATCAGGGCTATTATATGAGTATTGATGGAACTTAGGAACAGCAAGCCTCTCCCTAAATTGACAACCCACTACTAAGTATTCTTGCCTATATCAACTGAGCAGGGATCAGCTGGGTCTCAAGTTGACCCAGGATCTTTGTTTTTGTGATTATGGGAAGTACTCTCACTTTCGTACTATAAAACTTCCGAAGCTTAATTAAGACCCAGTTATTTATCTCTTTTTTTTAATTGGAACGGCTACTCGACTGTTTCTTTCCCTATCCAAATACACTACCTTATACTCATACTCTCTCATCCAAGCCGTTTTACATATACAGTCATACAAATTATTCTTTGGCGAGTCATTTTACGCTAGTTTTATGGTATTTGTTTCCATTCTAAGGTATTAAGTCTATTTATGTCGAAAATGTAGGTTGAGTATGAGTGTATATGTAGAAGTGGAAAATAATGAGATGTGGAAAATCCAAAGATTTTAGTTATACGTTATGTAATAGTGAAATTAACTAGAATTAAGGATGACGTGTGATTGGGTCAAAGAGTGTCAACAGGGACAAGGGTGAAAGAGAGAGTAAAAAGTTTAGTCAGTCTGGGTTGAGTGTTTAAGAGAAGCAGACGCAAGATGAGCATTTTTACTTGGGAGTAGATTAAAATATATGAGCTCTGAAAAAGAAAACAAGAACGTCTTGTGTTTGTTAATAAAAGCTATCAATGGCACCAGACAAGACATCCCCATAAGTTTCCCAAGTATTTCCAGACACAAAGAACAGAGAAATTTCCAGCAACAATAGATTCAGTATACCAGCAACTCCGTTCCAGAATAACAGAGACCCAGCCATTTTAATTACTAAAAGTATTACTTTTTAATTTTTGAATATCCTCAAATAATTTCGATTTTAGGATCATCATGAGAATAGTTGGTTTTTTTTAGAAGTTTGATTTTTAGACATTTCAAAAACTTTTTTAGACAGTTGAGATGACACAAAAGATGCGACGAAAATGAAACAATATGACCAGTAACGTAGCATACCCATTCTTTAAGCAAGGATTATTTTGTGGTGTTTAAAAGTTTTAGGTTGACCGTTTCATAATCTTCGTACTCTGGCCATCTGACACTCAGCGGACACACAAAGGTTTCTTTTAAATCAGCCGTAATTGTTTTTAATCAAATATTTAACTTAGGCATTTGTTTATTTACATATTTATGTATCGACACATCTTCCTTCTATTTCAAATCGGTGATTTGAGGATGATTTATTCTGATGTTAAAACTGAACATTTACATTGCTGCATAGATTAAGGGTCATTTAATGATTAGGAGAATTTGTTTAATAATTTTATTCTATAAATAGGAAATCTGCATTCTTTGGAATTGTTTATATCAAAAATTATTTTAATCTTGCAGAAATATTTGTTTTGAGGAAATTCAAAATGGCGTCTAACATAAATGGCTGAGATGCGAATATACAGAAGAGTATGTGATGTTTACAAATGAGTTAAACATGATTTGCTACTACGAGCCGGTAACAAAAGATGGAGTGGAAAGACACTGAATCTCTGGTAAAGAAAAAGTTCTTGGCGTAGAGATTAGGAAGAGGTACCTCTTTTCCTAATCTCTACGCTGATGTCTCCTGGACATGAAAGGACCCATCATTATTGATTCGTTGAAAAATGTGCAACTGTAAACGTACTGTTTTCCTATTTGGGCAAAATTCACTTTATTTATTGAATGACCCTCGTATGCACAGACACAAATAAACGAGAAATTAACATAAACACACACCGCACATCAACACATACACACCAAACGCACTCACATCTTTTGTGTTTGTTGTTGTAAAACAATGTCAAATTCTACGTTTTGTTTTGTTTATTGTTGTTTTTGTTTTTTTTTTTGTTTTTTTTTTTTTTTTTGGGTTTTTTTTTGATTTTTCAAAGTTTTCATTCTCATAAGAATACTAGATTAGTCATTACAAGCGTGCAGTACTCCACGAATGCTTGGACAGAGTATGTATATCTAACTTTGGTTGAATAACGAGGTTTCTATGCGATTTTGGCAAAAACTTTCATTATAATAAAATGGAATGGTCGATTATTAGCTGAGGTGACGACACTCATAAGAATAAGAATTTGGAGGATAAGCAACGCCAATCAGGATTTACATTTTTTGCATTTTATCTTGGTCGATTTGGATGCCCTCATTATTAACCAGAGAGAGTTTCAAGATGATAACGGTCGAAGATTAAGGAAAAAAGTATTAATATATAGATCAGATTAACAAAGCAAAGGTCGACATGAATAGATTTTTATGGCGTTTCTTACAACGCCATTATAACTATAGTATGCGGGGTGGCCTATTGTCGGTATAAACGCGACAGCGAGAGAATCTATCTCTTTTCCCTAGCGCTAGACGGAAGATGCTTTCCCGGGGGTGCAGCGCCACACCTATCGTCATTTCCCAAAGTCTTTACGCGCCATATCAGAATATTAAAGCTGTGCTACTCATGTGCTGGGTTGACGAGGACCGGTTTCGAACCCGGGACCTTGCGATTTTTTAGGCGACTAGTTCAGAACCACTTTCATACAGAATATTGCTTTGAATAAGTGAAATATATACTAGCATTAAGGTGTTAATAAAACTTCAAGGAGATGGCCAATAGCATCAAATTCTATAATAAAAATGGATGGTCGATTATTTGCTGACATGTTTATGGCGTTTCTTACAAAAAACGATTAAAACTAATGATTAGGTAAATTATTTATGGATTTACCTATACCCTCCACAAAAAATAGATGCGATACAAGATCTTTAAGCCGGAGTTTAACAGTTTTAATTTAGAGTGTTCCTTCTCTAGCTGGTTGCTATTACCACCGTTTGAGAGCCAGTCTTCCCTACTATGTTACTCATTGCTGCAGAGAATAGCATTTAACATTTCGCAGGGGTATTAGCGCTAATAAATATTGGTTATTCTATATTTTCTCTCTCTTTAACTATTAAAGAAAAAATATTTCTAATCTTATCTATTATCAATTTATTTACTACTAATGTGAGAGAGTAACAATAAAAATGAAAATAGGAAATGTGAGTGAGAATGATTGAAATATATGATGCCGACATTAACGTTTCGATTACTATAATGCATTCAAATATTATCTATAGTTCAAATATATATCAAATATGTATCTCCAATCTTCTTCAGGATAACACAAATGTCAACTGTTGATGTTGGTTTTTGTTAATTAAGTGATACGAGAAAAACATTCATGTTTAAATTTCCCACAACAAGCACTTTTAAGACAAACCTAGCGTTCCTGTTTAAAATATTGTGATTGGAACACGGTTTAAGTAAATTATTCAATTTCAGATTTGAAATTTGAAAAAGCTGGGAATTAAAAAATATGTGTAACTTAAAAGTAATCGGGATTGTCGTTACACACGAAATATTTACTATAAACACGAAATTTAAACGTATGAATGTTCTTTCTCATAATTAACTAATAACTAAAACCAATATCAAAATGAATATTTGTATGCCCTGAAGAAGATTAGAGGTACATTTTGTATATATTTTGATATATAACTATAAATAAATATATATATATATATATATATATATATATATATATATATATATATATATATATATATATATATCGAATCGAAATGTTTAATCGTCAACATACTGTCCGATTCATTTCCATTCATCCTAGATAAAAAAAACATAAGTGAACACCTCTAAGTGTGTTAATTCCATAATCTTCGATAGGGTGTATACTAAGATTATATAGACAAACACGCCATACGTTGCATTCAGTACCTACTGCAATCTAAACTGTCATCCATTTAAGAATTGTAAAGGATTATCGCAGCTTAACACTTTGGTGATCTAACGAGAACAGGTGCTTTCATCACGTGACTTAACAGCCAATCAATTGTTAAACACGTAACTTATTATGTTTGCTCAACAGAAAAAAAATGGTAAATTATGAGCAAGAACAAGAACTGCTGGTGTGGAAAATGGATTTATGGATTTACCTAATCCCTCCACAAAAAATAGATGCGATACAAGATCCTTTTTAAGCGGATTTAACAGGTTTAATTTAGAGTGTTCCTCTCCTAGACTGGTTGCTATTCCACCGTTTGAGAGCCCAGTCTTCCCTACTATGTTACTCATTGCTGCAGAGAAATGCATTTAACATTTCGCAAGGGTATTAGCGCTAATTGAAATGCAAACATCTCGTGTCGAATTGGAAACTGAAGGTTCGCCAGTCCATTTCCTACGAAATAACCATTACACACCGAACACGGCTCTGAAAATTGATATTCCAACACCATTTAGATCACGACAGTTTTTCAAGATTTCAACAAAAAAATGCTGAAGAAAATATTCAATTGGAAGTCTTTCCTCTGCATTATTAAAAAACCTGGATAACTGTTACCATGCAGCATTACAGCAATTGCTGAGGTGGAATGATACAGTGAAACTTAGAAGAAAAAACCTTCTGGGCTCAGAAGATAAGAACCGGTTATACAACAGCATAACAATGCTAATCTCGCTTATACATTCAACACTGCAAAATGATAAAGAACTGAGTTATAATGTTTTCCACACGTGGAATTTTTCTACAAAAGTCACATTTTCAGATATCAATTTGTTTCACTCCATAAACACTCTTGTCTGGTCAATGACAATAAATTGGGTTGCTAAGAAATTACTCAACTTCAAATCAGAATCATTGTTTTATTATGGATTAGAAGTGACTACCCGGCGTTGCCTGGGTAGAGGAGTGTTTAAAATGTTCTCGGCCGATCCATTGATTATTTTGGTCTTACATAATTGATTTGTTCATTTTTAATCACTAAACGCCAACAATGACGTTCCCTTTTCTTACTATTCAAATCCTAATTTTTAAATATCTTCCATATATAAATAAAATCTTAATTTTTGCACAAAAGCAACTCTGGTGATAGTGAATGTGTATATACTATCATTTACATTGTGTTATTTTATTTTCGTTTTTCCTCCGAACATACATACAAACATACATACATATCAACTGTTCTTTATATATGTATACCGTATTTTAAAAAATGTATTTAAAAAAATTAAAACGCCGCTATCGCGGCGTCTCCTGAGTAGAAGGGGGGTAAATGTTAGTCTGCGCAGATCCATATATTTGAATGCGTGAGTTTGGATCATCGCAGGATGCCCCATAAAATCCCTACGTTAAGAGATCTTTGCTGATCCGCCTGGTGAGCATCAGGGGATAAAAGTGGCACACTCTGAAAGAAAATAATGTCTCCTATTTAAAATATAAATGCAACAAAAAATTCCATGCTGTTACAAATAACTTTATTGTTTAATTCTCTTCACGAATATAATCAAATCTTCATTATTTATGCTCAAAAGCAAGATATGATGATAGTGAATATTATATATAACTTTACTTGTTGTAATTGCTTTCATGTTCGTAGTTTCATCCGGACATGATGATGGCAGCAAACTCGCTCAAGTATTGCCATTGCCTTGATATAGTAACAATAAGAAAAAACAAAAAAACAGTTCAAACAATATATGGTGAGCTTCAGAAAACAATATAAAGGACAAGACATGTATTGCTATCAAGCAATGCCTGTGCCTAAAGCTTTTTAAGTGAGGAAAGGCTTTGCACAGAACCAATTCCCACTCTCTAAGTGACTGCACATTTGAGCTAAAAAGAAGAACAAGTCAACATCATTGGCTGTGCAGCAGCGCCGCAGTTAAATTTTTAAAGTATTTTCTACGGTCCCGCGTATGTTATTTGCTAGATGCCGTTGAGCGAAAGGCTTCATACCGCCTTTGACAGGTTTTTTTTTTCGTCCTACTGGATTGTCTAGCACTCTCCTCACCAGATAGGCTTAGTGGGGTACCGGTTTAGTCGCCGTAACCGACTATGAGACAGATAGTCCTGGGTTACATAGTACGCAGTAGCGCATTGTGACCTGACAATACACCCATACACACAACTGCCCTTTATACGTACGTATAGATAAAGGATTAAACAATTTTTGAACTCATTGATGACATACGGTCATAGACAGTCAGAAAACGCTTTTCTTTACTAAATAGTGAACTTATATGAATAAATATCTTGGACGCAAATGCCTGTCAATTTTGCAACTGCGAACATCATTATTGCAGTGTGAATTAGTAAAGAGCTATTTATCTACACTATGCACTAGCCTATCTACTGCGAGAATTTGAATCAATAACTGCAGAAATATCAGTAAGATGCGTTATTCTACCTGGTGTTATTATTCTTTCTAAGCGGGCCATTTGAATATTGTGGGGTTTATGGCCAGATTTGAATGCCTCTAGGCCTATGGCGGATTGATTGATTGGAAATTAGTTTGAAACATTTGGGCCAAACATAGTTTGGAATCATGATTCCATTATTTTATTGTTTTGGGCTTCTATCAATCAATCCGCATAGCCCTAGAGGCATTCATCTGGCCATAAACGCCACAATATTCACATAGCCCGCTAGAAAGAATATACAACCAGGTAGGAATAAGCATCTTACTGATATTTCTGCAGTTACTTCGATTCCAAATTTCTCGCCAGTAATAGGCTTGCAATAGTGTAGATAAATAGCATCTTTTTTAAAACTAAATTCACACTGCAATAATTGGTTCGCAGTTGCAAAAGTTTTGACAGCATTTGCGTCCAATGATATTGTCATCATATAAGTTCACTATTTAGTAAAGAAGCGTTTTCCTGACTGTCTATGACCGATGTCATAATGAGCAAAATTGTTTATCCTTATATCTATACGTAATAAGGGGCAGTTGGTGTGTATGGGTGTATTGTCAGGTCACATATGGCGCTACTGGTACTATGTAACCCAGTACTATCTGTCTCATAGTCGGGTTATCGCGACTAAACCGGTTACCCCACTAAGCCTATCTGGTAGGAGGATGCTAGACATCAGTAGGGAACGAAAACAAAACCTGTCAAAGGCGGAATAGCCCTTCGCTACGGCCATCTAGCAAATAACATGCGGGACGTAGAAATACTTTAAATTTAACTGCGGCGGCTGCTGCAGCCAATGATGTTGACTGTTCTCTTTTTAGCTCAAATGATGCAGTCACTTAGAGAGTGGGCATGGTTCTGTGCAAAGCCTTCCTCACTTAAAAAAGCTTTAGGCACAGGCATTTGCTTGATATGCAATACATGTCTTGTCCTTTAGTATGTTTTTGAGCTCACATTATATTGTTTGACTGTTTTTTTTGGTTTTTTTTCTTATTGTTACTATATCAAGCATGGCATACTTGAACGCGAGTTTGGTTTGCATCATCATGTCCGGATGAAACTACGACATAAAGCAATTACACAAAGTAATATATTAATAATATCCTATCATCATATTTGCTTTTGAGCATAAATATGAAGATTGATTTATATTCGTGAAGATAATTAACAATAAAGTTATATTGTAACAGCAGGAATTTTTGTTGCATTTAATATTTTTAAATAGGAGACATTATTTTTTTCTTTTCAGAGTGTGCACTTGTTATCCCCTATGCTCCACAGGCCGATCCACGCAAGATCTTTCTTACGTAGGTTTTAATGGGGCATCCTGCGAGGATCCACTCAGATTCAGTAAAATGGATCTGCGGACTAACATTTTTACCCCCTTTCTACTCAGGAGACCGCCGGATAGCCGGCGTTTTAATTTTTTTAAATACATTTTTTGAAAATACGGATATACATCTTAAAGAACAGTTGGTATGTATGTATGTATGTATGTCTGTTCGGAGGAAAATAGAAAATAAATAACGACAATGTAAAATTTATATACCATTCACTATCACCAGAGCTTGCTTTTTGTGCAAAAAATTAGATTTTATTCTATATGGGAGATATTTAAAATTAGGTTTGAATAGTAAGAAAGGGAAGCGCTCATTGTGGCGTTAGTGATTAAAACACTGAACAATCAATTATGTAAACAAAATAATCAATGGATCGGGAGACTAACATTTAACACTCCCTACCAGGCAACGCCGGTAGTCACTTCTAATCATAAAACAATGATTCTGATTTGAAGTTGAGTAGTATTCTTAGCTAACCCAATTTAAATCAGGTCATGGACCAGACAAGGAGTGTTTTATGGATGAAACAAATGATAGTCTGAAAATGTGACTTTTTGTAGAAAATTCCACGTTGGAAAACATATATAACTCAGTTCTTTATCATTTTGCAGTGTTGAATGTATAATCCGAGGATTAGCAATTGTTATGCTGTTGTATAACCGGTTCTTTCTTCTGCCCAGAAGGTTTTTCTTCTAAGTTTCACTGTATCATTCCAACCTAGCATTGCTGAATGCGCATGGTAACAGTATCAGGTTTTTAATAATGCAGAGGAAAGACTTCCAATTGAATATTATTCTTCAGCATTTTTTTGTTGAAATCTTGAAAAATGTCGTGAATTAATGGTTTGGAATATCATTTTCAGAGGTGTTCGGTGTGTAATGGTTATTGTCGTAGGAATGTACTGGGCGAACCTTTCCCAGTTTCAATTCCGAACGAGATGTTTGGCATTTCAATTAGGCTATACCCTTGCGAAATGTTAATGCTACTCTTCTGAGCAATGAGTAACATAGTAGGAAGACTGGGTCTCACAACGGTGGAATAGCAACCAGTCTAGGAAAGGAACACCTCTAAATTAAAACCTGTTAACTCCGTTAAAAGATCTTGTATCGCATCTATTTTTGTGGAGGGATTAGGTAAATCCATAAATCCATTTTCAATACCACCAGTTCTTGTCTTGCTCATAAATTTACCATTTTTTTTCTCTGTATGGCAAACATAAGAAGTTACGTGTTAACAACTGATTGGCTGTTAAGTCCGATGAAAGCACCTTTCCTCGTTGGAATCACCAAAGTTAACTGTGATAATCTTTACAATTCTTAAATGGAATGACAGTTAGTTGCAGTAGGTACTGAAAGCACGTATGGCGTTTTTGTCTATATAAATCTTAGTATACACTATCGAAATTATGGAATTGAACACACTTAGAGGGTGTTCACATTACGATTATTTTTTTCTGGATGAAACTGGAAATGAATCCGAAAGTAATGTTGAGCGATTAACATTTCGATTCGATATATATAATATATATATATATACTATATATATATATATAATAATATATATTATATATATAATATTTATTTAATAGTTATATTCAAAATATATACAAAATGTACCTCTAATCTTCTTCAGGGCAATACAATATCATTGTTGATATTTGGTTTAGTTATTAGGTAATATGAGAAAGAAGATTCATACGCTTTAAATTTCGTGTTATAGTAGAATATTCGTGGTACGACAATCGCCGATTATTTTTTAAGTTACAGCAATATTTAATTCCCAGCTTTTTCAAATTTCAAATCTCGTACATTGGAATAATTTTTACTTAAAACCGTGTTCCAATCCAATATTTTAAAAACAGGAACGCTAGGTTTGTTTAAAAGTGCGTTGTGGTGAATTTAAACGTATAAGTTTTTCTCGTATCACTTAATTAACAAAACCAACATCAACAGCTGACATTGTGTTATCCTGAAGAAGATTGGAGATACATATTTTGATATATATTTGAATATAGATAAATATTTGACTATGCATATAGTAATTCGAAAACGTTAATGTCGCATCATATAATTTCATCATTCTCACTCCCACATTCCCTTATTTTTCATTTTCATTTGTTACTCTCCCACATCTAGTAGTAAATAACTAATAACGAATAGATTAGAAATATTTTTTCTTTAATAGTTTAAAGATCAGAGGAGAGATATAGAAAACCAATATTTATTAAGCGCTATCCTTGCAAATTATTATCTCTCTGCAGCAGAGTAACATAGTAGGGAAGACTGGGCCTCTCACGGTTGGAATAGCACCGTCTAGGAGAAGGAAACTCTAAATTAAACCTGTTAAACTCCGCTTAAAAGGATCTTGTATCGCACTTATTTTTTTGTGGAGGATAGGTAAATCCATAAATAATTTACCTAATCATTAGTTTTAATCGTTTTTGTAAAAACGCCATAAACATGTAGCTTCCAATAATCGACCATTCATTTATATAGAATTGATGCTTCGTTGCATCTCCTGAAGTTTTATAACACCTTAATGCTAGTATATATTTCACTTATTCAAAGCATAGTTCTGTATGCAGTGTTTGAACTAGTCGCCTAAAAAATCGCAGGTCCCGGGTTCAAACCGGTCCTCGTCAACCCGGGGGGGCAACATGAGTAGCACAGCTTTAATATTCTGATATGGCACGGTAAAGACTTGGGAAATGACGAAGGTGTGGCGCTGCACCCCCGAAAGCAATCTTCCTGGTCTAGCGTAGGAAAGAGGATAGGATTCTCTCGCGTTCGGTTTATAGCGACAATAGGACCGCGCATCTAAGTTATAATGGCGTTGTAAGCAACGCATAAAATCTATTTTCATGTCGACCTTTTGCTTTGTTAATCTGATACTATATATTAAACTTTGTTCCTTAAATCTTACCGACCGGTATCATCTTGAACTCTTCTGGTTAAGAATGAGGCATCCAAATCGACCAGATAAAATGCAAAATGTAAATCCTGATTGGCGTTGCTTATTCCCCAAATCTTAAATTTCTTATGACGTGTCGTCACTCAGCTAAATAAATCGACCATTCCCATTTTATTATAATGAAAGTTTCTGCCAAAATCGATAGAAACCTCAGTATTCAACAAAGTTAGATATACATACTCTGTCCAAGCATTCGTGGAGGTAATGCATCGCCTGTAAATGACTATCTAGTATTTCTATGAGAAATGAAAAATTTGAAAAATAAAAAAAAAAACCAAAAACAAAAACAAACAAAAAAACAAAACAACAATAAACAAAAAAACTAAGAATTTTGACATTGTTTACACACAATCGACAGAAAAGATGTGAGTGCGTTTGTGTGTATGGTTGATGTGCGGTGTGTGTGTTTATGTTTTAATTTCTCTGTTTATTGTGTCTGTGTCATACGAGGTCTCAATAAATAAATGAAATTTTGCCCAAATAGGATAAACAGTACGTTACAGTGCACGTTT
>CM042139.1:51937142-52040319 GCA_023376005.1 Doryteuthis pealeii
AAGAGAGAGATTACAACTCAAATTAATAACCTGTTAAACTCCGCTTAAAAGGATCTGTATCGCATCTATTTTTTGTGGAGGGATTAGGTAATCCATAAATAATTTCCTAATCATTAGTTTTTAATCCGTTTTTTTGTAAGAAACCCATAAACTAGTCAGTAAATAATCGACTTCCATTTTATATAGACATTGATGCTTAGTTGCCATCTCCTTGAAGTTTTAATAACAACCTTAATGCTAGTATTATTTCACTTATTAGCAATATTCTGTATGAAAGTGGTTCTGAACTAGTCGCCTAAAAATCGCCAAGGTCCCGGTTCGAACCGGTCCTCGTAACCAGACATGAGTAGCACAGTTTACTTTCTGAATGCACGGTAAAGACTTTGGAAATGACGATAGGTGTGGCGCTGCACCGGACAAGCAATTTCCTGGTCTAGCGCTAGGAAAGAGGATAGATTCTCTCGCTGTCGGTTTTACCGACATAGCCACCCCGCATACTATAGTTATAATGGCGGTGTAAGAACGCATAAAAATCTATTTTCATGTCGACCTTTTGCTTTGTTAATCTGATCTTATATTAATACTTTTTTGTTCCTTGTAATCTTCGACCGTTATCGATCTTGAAACTCCTCTGGTAGAATGAGGGCATCCAATCGCAGATAAAATATGCAAAATGTAATCCTGATTGGCGTTGCTTATCCTCCAATTCTTATTTTTATGAGTGTCGTCACTCAGCTAATAATCGACATTCCATTTTTATTATAATTGAAAGTTTCTTGCCAACAACGCATAGAAACTCGATTCAACCAAAGTTTTAGTATACCTACTCTGTCAGCATTCGTGGGGTACTGCACGCTGTAATGACTAATCTAGTATTTCTATGAGAATGAACTTTGAAATCAAAAAAAAAACCCCAAAAAAAACAAAAAAACCAACAAAACAAAAACATAAACACAAACAACGTAGAATTGAACATTGTTTTACAACACAAACACAGAAAAGATGTGAGTGCGTTTGTGTGTATGTGTTGATGTGCGTGTGTGGTGTTTATGTTAAGTTTCTCTCTGGTTTATTTGTGTCTGTGTCATACGAGGGTCTTTCAATAATAAAGTGCATTTTGCCCAAAATAGGAAAACAGTACGTTTTACAGTTGCACATTTTTCAACGAAATAATATGATGGGTCTTTCATGTCCAGGAGACTATCAGCGTAGAGATTAGGAAAGAGGGTACTCTTTCCTAATCTCTCGCAAGACTTTTTTCTTTCACCAGAGATTCAGTGTCTTTCCCTTCCATCTTTTGTTACCGGCTCGTAGTAGCAAATCCATGTTTAAACTCATTTGTAAACATCACATACTCTTCTGTATATCTTCGCATCTATCAGCCATTTATGTTAGACGGCCATTTTGAATTTCCTCAAACAAATATTTCTGCAAGATTAAAATAATTTTGATATAACCAATTCCAAAGAATGCAAGATTTCCTATTTATAGAATAAATTTAAACAAATTTCCTATTCATTAAATGACCCTTATCTATGCAGCATGTAAATGTTCAGTTAACAATCAGAATAAATCATCTCAAATCACCGATTTGAAATACGAATGGAAGATGTGTCGTACATAAATATGTAAATAAACAAATGCCTAAGTTAAATATTTGATTAAAACAATTACGGCTGATTTAAAAGAAACCTTTTGGTGTGTCCGCTGAGTGTCAGATGGCCAGAGTACGTAAAGATTATGAAACGGTACCTAAAACTTTTAAACACATACAAATAATCCTTGGCTTAAAGATGGTATGCCTACGTTACTGGTCTATTGTTTCATTTTCGTCGATCTTTTGGTCATCTCAACTGTCTAAAAGTTTTTGAAATGTCTAAAAATCAAACTTCTAAAAAAAACCAACTATTTTCATGATAATGGCCTAAATCGAATTTAATTTGAGGATATTCAAAATTAAAAGTAATTACTTTTAGTAATTAAAAAATGGCTGGGTTCTGTATTCTGGACGGAGTGCTGGTATACTGAATCTATGTTGGGGCTTGGAATTTTCTCTGTTTTTGTGTCTGGAATTAACTTGGGAACTTATGGGGATGTACTTGTCTGGTGCCATTGATAGCTTTTTATCTAACAAACACACGACGTTCTTGTTTTTTTCTTTTTTCAGAGCGTCATATAGTTTTAATCTACTCCAAGTAAAATGCTCCATTTAGCGTCTGCTCTCTTTAAAACACTCACCCAGACTGAACTAAACTTTTACTCTCTCTTATCACCCTGTCCCTGTTGACACTCTTTGACCAATCACACGTCATCCCTTAATTCTAGTTAAAATTTCCAACATTACATAACGTATAACTAAATCTTGGGATTTTCCACAATCTCCTTATTTTCCACTCTACATATACACTCATACCAGCCCTACATTTTTCGACAATAAATGGACTTTAATACCTTAGAATGGAATACAAATACCATAAAACTAGCGTACATGAACTCGCAAAAGAATAATTGTATGACTGTATATTAACGACTTGGAATGAGAGAGTATGAGTATAAGGTAGTGTTATTTTTGGATAGCGGAATAAGAAAACAGTCGAGGTAAGCCGTTCCAATTAACAAAAAAGAGATAAATAACTGGGTCCCCTTAATTAAGGGCTTGGAAGTTTTATAGTACGAAAGTGAGAGTACTTCCCATAATCACAAAACAAAGATCTGGGTCAACTTGAGACCCAGCTGATCCCTGGCTCAGTTGATATAGGCAAGAATACTTAGTAGTGGGTTGTCAATTTTAGGGAGAGGCTTGCATGTCCCTAAGTTCCATCAATCTCATTAAATAGCCTGATATAAATAAGTACGTCTAATCAATAAAATAGATCAGCTTATTCGATTTCCCTGCGTATCTGTGAGAGGATTTCTCTATAACATTTATATCCAGTTCTCTATAGAAATGGAATATAATGTTCCATCATGCAATACAGTCAACATCATTTTACTTTCTTTATTACTGTTTGTATTTCGCCTCCGTCTATCATAGTTTTCTATTGAATGGATATGCAACTGTGTTCAATGATATTCACTCGTCGATACAAAACGTTGTATTCATTTGCTGCTCTGCCGAGTTTTCACTGAAACATGGCTAATTTGTACTAATGTGCCAGTCTTTTGTACATTTCTACAAATACATATACATACACATACCATACGAATGCACACATACAAAACACACATGTAACACACATACGGACAACATACACAGACATGCTGTCTAAAATGTGTTTGTTTTATGTTTTGTGTATGAATCATGAATATAAATAATTATAAAGTAATTGGTGTTTATGCATATATATATATATATATATATATATATTATAATAATATATGTGTGTGTGTGTATTTTATATAGATTATGTTCAATTCTGATCTGAATATAAGCGTATTTGTATATATATATGTGTGTATGTTGTGTGTAATATATATATTGTATCTACAGTAAATGCATATATGCAATACATATATAATCATGCATAATATCATGGTATATATACGACATAAATGTAATGTATATATATATTCATTATTGATATATATATATATATAAAGTATTTGTTATATATGGTGTAGTGTGTGTAATATATATATTATTATATATATAATATATATACACATTTGAATATCCCCCGCACACGCACACATATACAATAATGAATGCCACATACACCAACTACAGGCATGCTTACATGTATAATTTCAATGGAACCGACGAAATTGGTTTTCCTAAACCTAAAAAAAAATGAATCAATGAACTTAAGTAATTTCACGCATTGTTATGAGATCAATCTACAACTGGTTTTGGAAATACTCGATCTCATCAGATTTAGAAGTATAAACTTGCACATTGCACAACTCTCACATACAGCCATATAAAAGGCGGCATTTAACATATTAACGATGCTATTTCAATAAGTTGTTTATTCTTGCAGTAGATTCACAGAAGCTAATATATTTGTGTGTAGTGTTGTTTTAACAATATATTTACTATTTGCTTAACGTTCCATATCTTCTGTCCTTTTTTTAGAAAACTAGTGACTGAATAAACACCAAAATGTTTTTCAAGAATAAAAGCTTTAATAAAATTTTGAAGCTAATAGGGAAATATATTCACTTCCGTTACGTGCGTCAAGAGTTTTTCATTGTGTAAGGGTTACGTTAGAAAATGTTACTTACGATGGGAGGTAAAGTTTCTTGTCTTCTTTGATGCATTTTTACCATCTCAAGTCACGTTTTAAGCATAATTGTGCTGAAAAACGTTATAGGTTTATTAACTAAGTGACGGTTGCGTATTGCAGACCGGCCTGGTGTTTGGTGTTATCGGGCCGGAGAGTTAAAATACACTATTTGAATGCTAAAAATTTTATTTAAAAATACAACTTCTCCAATTAAGAAGATAGAACTTGGATGAGACAACTGACACTAAGTATAGTTAAACTATTCTCATACAGCTATATAGGAATTGGTCTCTTTCACCTGTTAGGGCACATCGGACTTAGAAAAGGAAAACTGTGAATTCCTGGAGAGCAGATGAGTCAACCAGGCTATAGCGCACGCTCAAACACGCTCATGAATAGCCTAGCCCGCACGCAAACCAGGTTACAGGAATATGACTAAGTATTTTATTTTTTAGCAATAATAAATAGAACAAAATACCAGAGGACAATGTCCTTAATAACTCAGACTGATATTTGAGAAATGCTGACGTGCGGAGAAGCGCAATTGGGGTGAGTTGATGAATAGATTAAAGAAACGTTTAGGAAGATTATAAAAGTTTTGGAGAGGGGTCAGAGCCGGAAGACAGAGATAAGTGGCGAGACAAGTAACAGCGAGTCTGTGCGGTCATGGCAGCATAAAGAACGCACAAGCATGAGTTATAGCCAAGATTCTCCTACTGTTCCACACACTTTCTTCTTTCTGATTTGACAGTTGTGTTGATCAATAACCGCAATTCATCCATTCTTTTCTCTTGGCTTGATGGGTTACTACTGCTTGATGAACTTCGTCCACGGCGAAATAAAAAGGTTTTGTTGACAAGAGAACAAACTGATTGGCGTTAGATTCTTTCTACTTGGGGTTAACCACAAACAACTACAACATAGTCCTTTTAAGAAACTCCAAACCTGAAAAAAAAGCGACGTCAACGCAACAGACCTTTACTATTTGTGTCGTGCTATTTTACATAGCGGCCCCAAATCAAACACGATTACAGGATATGACAGTTCCCCCTTTTTTATTTATTTTTTTTAGCCAAAATACAAGGAAAAGATGACGGAGACAATGTGCAATTATTAGCGTAAAAACGCGATATATATTGGGCAGCTTCCTGGTCGGAAACCACAATAATGTATCCCAGTTCGAGCATTTTTGGTTATATTTGCAGACTGAGTGTCTCTTCTTACTCGAGGCGATATAGGTGTATTAAAACAAAAAACTGTTTTCCTCGTGACTGTTGTTTTTTGTATAAGAACTAGTCATTTCCCCTCAGCCTGAAATTTATGAATTATTTTATCAAATTGTCAGCAGCATCGTCACTATATCATGCCACCACACCTCAGATTAAATATTTAAGATTTAGCATTTAACTTTAAAGACATGAGCTAGCGACACAAATTGGGATATATTTTCTTTTGTGTTGTAAATCATACAGAAGTCAATAGTTTATTAAAATAAGAAAGGAAACCTCCCGTGTTGTAAAAAGCTCTACGGAATCAATCCTTACATCTTTATGTTTCACATTCAATGCTGTCAAATTGATCTGAAAGTAAGAAAACAACAAATTGATGAGGAAGTTATTTTACGAAAACGTGTGGTTGTTTTTAATAAAGACCCTAGCAAAGATCATTGTAAAGTTTGGCAAGATATTTCTATCATAATTAAAAAGAAATGTCTTTTTTTTTAGTACGGGAGAGATAAAGCAAATATCTACATGTTATAAGTGGTAAAAAAAAAAGAATATATATATTTTGAGAATTAAAAAACAAAGTAATCGTTGAATGTTAAATATTTAGAGCACTCCTGACTTAGAAATTACTTGGGTGAGGTCAAAAGTTTGCAGATAATTTTTCTAACATAAGTTTGTAGCGCATACATCACTGACGGGTTGGTTGTTTTGGTTTTTACGCATATTCAACACCTTTCCGGTTAGTTTAATCAGCCAAAAGGTCTAACGTCCATTTTGATATTCTGGTTGGTTTTAACAGTATCCGCTGTTCTTAAATGCGTCACTCATCGAAGTACTTGAACAGGCTCATACTGTTTAACTTCAAGGTGATTCTAGCGGAACCGTGCCCATCCACGTGACTAGACCAGTAAGCTCACCTGCATGGGGCCGTGTTCAGTGCGTGAGGAGTACTTGCTGTAGGTTGGTTAGTCATCGGGATAGTTTTGATGCGAGCTGACCGATTGTGCATTTGCTTCATCTCCATGTACATGATTGGTGAAAGGCAGCGCGCAATAACATGCAGAGGATTGTTTAATTAGGGAACTTATGCTTACAAGATTGCGGCGTTGAGCATAAACCGCCGAAGCAATAAAAGACGTGTGTGTGCGAAAGGTGATAGTTCGGTTACTAAGTAGCATACCAGCCCGCACTCGCTTGAGGAAATTTCACGTCGGGTTTCAAGAACCAGGCAGGGCTAAGGTGAGCCTAAAATTGTGCTAGAATCCATAGAGTAATATCGGTGCAAGTGTACTCCGGGAAGAGCTATCAGGCGAGCAGTAGTCACAGTTCAGTGTATATTGGTTCACCGTTCCGACTGTCGAGCAAAAGCATTCCGAACTGCGCAGTTGTGAATGCAGATTCAGCAAATATACAATAATTTATGTTGCACACAAGTAGAAGCAGTTGTTACAAACATTTTGAAGAGGAAATTCAAACAATCCATATAGAAAAAAAAGGATTTTATATATTTGCATTGATTATGTTATATATAATAGAAATTTTAACATGAATGAAGAAAAAGAAATGGTTGAATTTATAATTTTAATATCTGTTTTAACATGCAGAATCAACAAGCTAATACATTGATTTTAATTCAATTTATTCAATTTATAAAATAAGATTAAAATATCCAATTATGAAAAAAGGAAAAAATTCAAAATTAGAATATCCTCCAAAACAAGAGAAAAATATTCGCCAGCTTAAATCCTTATGCAGAGCATTCCCAGTTTTCTTTTCTAATTAAAATCTTGTGAATCTCGGTCAGTGAACTATTACTTAAACAGGTACACCCAAATAAGTGAATCTCTTTACAATAAAAATGCTGTTTTTTAAAAACCAAACATTATTCATTTCTCGTGGCAAATTAATGCAATAACATGGTATTATTAGGTATAATATTTATTACCAAATCTATATGCAATTAAAAAACAAAACTAAAGTATAAAATTGCCATAATTTTATATATTCTTATAGGGCTAGTATAATATATATATATATTATAAGGTGTGTAAAAAATATTGAGATTTTTTGCACTTTTTGACGACATCTTGTATTCTGAAACAATTTATGGTTCACGCTTCATTGTTAATTTCTATCTTGGTAAATGCAGCTTCAATCTCGATACTTTTACGACACCCTTATTATTATTATATATATATATATCTATATATATATATATATATATATGAAGAATATTATCACATTCGCTTTGAACATGTGTTTATATTTGTTTGTTGGTTGGTTTGTCAGACTGCAGAAGTGTAAAGAAAAATGAGGTAAACTATACGTTGTTCGTTCAACCTTGGATTTCTTCTTATGTTTCAGGATAAGATCCTCGTAAGAAGCTTTCTGAAAAGTTATGTTCTTCGAGCTGTTACCTTGTTGCTAAGGATCGTGTCCATTTTGTATGTATGCTGGTGATATATCTTCACCAATTCTCTGCGTGTGCTATGTGTAAGTGAACTGTCTGTGTGGTGTGTGTTTTGTGTATTTATGTGTGTGGTCTGTTCAACAATGTCTTAGTATAATCCCAGATTGGTCTATCTTTTTTGGGGGGGGGTAAAGCGCGGTCTTAATAGTTTTTGTTTATTTGTGTGTGTGTGTGTGCGCGCAGTGTGTGCGCGTGTGGTCTCTCAATGAATACAGTGTGGCGGGGATCTATTTATCACTGGAAAGGTTTTGTTGTGTCCTGTGTGATGGGATGTGTGCGGTGTTTTGGTATGTGTGTGTGTGCCATATCCATAAATGTTGTGTGTGTGTGTATGTTGTTTGTTGTACTTAATAAAAAGGAGTTAATGCTAATTGCCAATACTTAAAGGAAAACATATTTTTTTATAAATTTTACGTATAAATTTCGATTAAATTCCCTCGAAATATTGATTTCCACTTTATCACTGCTCGTTTTTCATGTTTAACTGTGTTCTAAATAAGGTTAAAATGATTTATTACTACTTATCATAATTATCTATAATTATAATTATAATAAGTTGATTTTCCTTTTATAACATACCAACTTCTTAGGCTGGTCTGAAATATGTGGCATCGTTTTTGATATACTTAATAAATTATTAAAATAACAATACACTATGTAAGTATATATATCGGACTGTATATTAAAGACTGTTTTGGAAACAATATGGGCGTTCTAAGTGGCATGACCTCAAATTTGAAGTGTATATGAATATAAGGCTGGTTCTATATTCTAGTGTATCTGACGATTATCGGGGTAATGTGGACATAAGCAGTGGGCGTAGTGTTCAGTTACAGCAAATAGAGACCGAATATTCATCATTAATAAGATAAAAATTTAATGTTTTTTACAACCGAGGGAAACATTACCAGGGTGTGGTGCATATACTTGTGTGGCATGTACATATTGATACAGTTTCGGGCATATGTTTACAGACGCTCAGTTGGACAGAATGTAGACTATGGGGTTGTATCCGGTCTCCTCTTCTTCGGGCGTTGGACGAGAAGAGAATATGATGTTGGTGTACCTGGTATTGAAAAGTTGATTCGGGCAGTACCACCACCCTTTACACCAAAGGATGGTCCTCATGAATTGACTAACGCCATTATAATAATGGTATCAAGAACAGCAATGTTTTGGTCTTGTCCTTGATTATTGCCCTAAATATGTGAAGCGAATGACATAAAGAGCCTTATAATGTTATATGCCATGACATTATATTGGGTAGGTCAATTTTTCACTTTTTAAACAATATCAAATTGTCCATCTATGCAAAAGTTGTGTCTTAGTATAGCTGAATACTGATAGTTAAAATCAAGATCCTGTTACTTGCACCAATGTTTGAGACATGCATCAAAGATTGTCTACAAAAGGCACCAAAAATCTACGTCTTCTAAAGGCTAAATTTTGAAGAAACGAAGAATTTTTTAGTGCATTTAGTTGAACGATCTTTGATGGCTTTTATTTCCTCAAACAATGGCACAATTAGGAATAATATCTAATTTTTGGTATCTGTATATCAGTAATCCTAAGCAAACAACTTCGCATAGAATGGACAATTTTGATATTAAAAGTGAAAATCGACCTACCAAATGTCATCATATTAAATATAAAGCTCTATGTCATTGGTTTCACATATTTAGGGCCATACATGCAAGTTAGCAGAACCTGTGTATAACAGTCTAATATTTAATTATTACGTTTGATATGTTTACTTAAGAGCTATTGCGAAATAGTTCAAAATGAGGAAAAGGTCTAATAAGCTTAATTAAGAACTCTCTCTCTCCTCACTCTTTTTCTTCTTTTCATCTTTCATCATTTCGATTGACACAGATTAGATTACGCTTCCGCCACGCTCACCCTATACCTCTAATCTTTTCCACTTTTTTTTTCTTTCATTATCATATTTTTCTGTGTAGCATGTACTTTTTCTTCCTTTTTCCTTCTTTATGAAAAATAGAATGGTCATTATTTAGTTTGAAGTGACGACACTCATGAAAGAATAGTAAGAATTCAGTGGATAAGTAAATACCAGATATCAGGATCTAAATTTTTGCATTTCATCTTGGATATTGGGACGGTCTCATTTTTTACCAGTGGGTGTTACTAAGATGATAATGATCAGATATTAAGGAACAAATATATTAATATATAATTTAAGCAAGTGTGGGGCGTTTCTTGTAGATGTGCTAGATAATCATGTGCAGGTGTATTCATATGTAACATCATATAGACCTTTAAAGTAAAATGCCACTCTACAGATCTATTCATGCTTATTCCCGAAGTATGTTGTATGTATGTATATATGGTATGTATGATGAATCAGTAATGCTTTAAATAATCGGGCGACGAATGCGATATTTTCTGTGATAGCATGTTATTCGGGTAGTCAAACGTATATATATATATAATATATATTATGTTAATAATATATATTATGTTATATTCATCAATATTGTATATCTGTTATATCAATACATATATTATCTTATTATAATGAGATTGGTGTTTTTTCTGTCTGTAACACGAAACTATTTATCCTACCTTCAGAGTTCATCAATCTCTTCTTATTATTGACATCAATCATGATTTATTTTTATCTAAACCTCAATTATTATAAAAATTGTCTAACATTATTTAATACTGTAACTATGTCTACATATAAAATGCAATTAATATTTATATATACAACAAAATAGCGCTTACAATGTGAAGGGGCAGCTAAATCTGCATATTAATTTTAGCAAAATCGAAATTATATAAATATGTGCTTAGTATTATGAATTTCTAACTGTTTGGTTTATTTGATGAATATAAGCAAATCTTTCATGAATCTAAATGAAATCCATTAACAAGATAAATAACTGTCATTTTATTCTTTATTCTCTTTTACTAAATATTAAATTAGAAAAAAAAACAATGAAGACGAAGTGAGGAAGATAAATTTAAGTTGTTCCATTTTCTTATTATACTCCCTCTGTTTCAACTCTTTAATTTACTCCCTCTGTTTCGAATCTTTTTATCTGTATTCTTATTTAGTTTCATTAGCCTTTCTATTTAATACAATATTTTATTAACATTAAAACTTAATACTTGCACCCGGAGGGTGCATAATTGCTAGTTATATTATTGTAGTTCATATAATTATTATTAGTTTATGTTCATATATATAGTATTTTATATATATTAAATATTATATAGTATATATAATATATTATATAGTAATTATATATAATTTGGCGTTTTAGACGATGTGGCCTTTACTTGATTTGCTTGTCTGTGGAGCTATTGTGCGTTGTGAATATCGCAATTATTTGAAATAAAGCAACTTTCCTGCTAAATAAATGGAAATCTTAGAGGAGTAGTATTGAATACAATTGTTGAAAATAAAGATTATCGAATGTTAAAACCAAGTAAAGTTATGTATGAAAAGGAGAAGAAATGCGTAGTCAATAAAAAGAAGTCTGAACGCGAGAATAACAGCAGAGAGAGAGAGAGAAGGAGAGAGAGAGAGAGAGAGAGCAGAGAGAGGAGAGAGAGAGGAGGGAGAGAGAGAGGAGGATATATATAATATATATGTATATATATATATCTTATTTACTTTCTTTTTAGATATTGAAGAAAAATGCCTTTCTTTTTAGATATGAAGAAAGAAAACTAAAAAGAAAGGAAATAAAGGATCTTATTTCTTTAATTTTCTTTCTTCAAATCTAATTTTTTTTTTTCTTTTTTGATATATATATATATTTATATATATATAATTATAATATTATATTACGAGAGAGAGAGAGAAGAGAGAGAGAGAGTAATATATATATATAGAGAGAGCATAGGTAAATATTTTATTTATATATATATATATTTATATATATAGACGAGAGTAGGAGAGAGAGAGACAGACGACAGACAGAGAGTAAATATATATATATATAGAGAGAGACATCAGTAAATATTTATATATATTTATATATATATATATAATATATTATTAGAGAGAAGAGAAGAGAGGAGAGAGAGGAAATAAAGGATATATATATATATATATATATAATATAATATTATATATATATCTTTATTTCCTTTCTTTTTAGATAGAAGAAAAATGTCTTTCTTTTAAGATCATGAAGAAGAAAACTAAGAAGGAAATAAAGGACCTTTATTTCTTAGTTTTCTTTTCTTCATATCTAATTTTGTTTTCTTTTTGTAAATATATATAATATATATATATATAATATAATGTATATAATATATTATAGAGAGAGAGAGAGAGAGAGAGTATATACTATATAGAGAGAGAGACATAGTAAATATTATATATATAATAGAGAGAGAAGAGCGAGAGTAAATATATATAATATAAGAGAAGAGACATAGTAAATATTTTATATATATTATATATATATATATATATATATATATCATTATATAAGAGAGAGAGAGAGAGAGAGATAGAAAATGTGTAAGAAGTATACAAACGTAAACTTGTATCAATACTTGAAAGGAGAACACCCGCAATAGGAAAAAGAAAAAGTCCAAGTACAAAAAAAAAAAGAAAGATAAACGCAGTATAGAGGTCAAACAATATCAAACCCATAAGATAAGACGATTGTAAATAAAAATGAAATCATATGGACAAGGATGAGAGGTAAAGAGAAAGAATAAAAATACAGGAAAGTGAAAATTAGTAAATGATAAATAAAGGATAATGTAGAAGATAAGAAAGTAAAATAAAAACGTTATCTAATAATGACAGACTGAAAAAAACGAAAACGGTGAAAACAGAAACGAAGGTAAAACACACACACACACACACACACACACCACACTCTCTCCTCTCTCTCTCTGTTTCTCTCTCAATATATTATATATATATATCATATATTCGGTTTGTTGGTTGGTTTTGAAGCTATCACAATGCAAGTGCACTTGCATTGTGATTGTCTTCAAAACCAACAAAACAAACATATAAACACAATGCTTCAAGCAAATTACAAAACCCTTTTATATATATTGTGTGTGGTGTAGTGTATGTGTGTGTGTATTACATAATACATACATATTATGATAGAATTATGAATATGTATATATATATAAATACATATATATGATAATTATGAATACACACACACACACACACACACACACATATTTATATATATAAAGTCTTCGGGGAGGCCTAATGTCGGTATCAGTTAACAGCGAGGAAGTTTATCCCTTTTCACTAACGCTAGACCAAGGGGATTGTTTTGTATCTGAGGTGGGGCACCACACCTGCCATCAGCTCCTAACTTTACCGCACAGATGCCAGTGGCTAGTCATACGCTGAGTTGGAAAGGGCCGGTATCGGAACCAGAATTTGCGATTCTAGTCCAGTGCTCTACCGACTATATATAATTTTGAACGAATGAAATCGAACGAGAAGAAAGAAATGGCTAAGATTATTGCAGCGTATAAAAATCGTACAAAACAACAGATGAACAAAAGTGAATTTGCCATGAACAACTCATGGATTTGGTCTGTTGGCTTTAACAAAATATTTTGGTCGACCCAAATATCTACAATGGAGCGAACATTATTGGATTCTTTAGCGTCTTGTCCTTCCATATCCTTCATTTCATTTCATATTCGTCCAAGTGATGATTGAAGCGAAGACGTAACCAATCATCCAGTTCTTTCTCGCTCATACCCAATCCTATTTCTTTACTTTTCGCTTCCAATCTTTTGTTTTAAATCTCACGTCAAAACAACGATCCTTGATGATACTGATGCTTCTATAAAAACAATTATAAAACGCATATCGCATTGTGCTGACTCATTCAAAAAACTTCCATACTAAAACTACACGTAACTCTTACATTCCTGGCACTCCCCGCCCTCTCTATTATACGTTGCACTAATTCGACTATAAATCAGATCATTTTAACTTATTAAGTTAGCATTGTACAGCAGTCCATGATGCATCTATTTAGGAACGAGTGAAGGATTTTATTAGAGTTTCATTGTTTCATTGCTAATTAAAATGAAGTTAAAATGTGAATTCTCTTAAATTTCAGAATATCACCTGCTTCTGTATAATATATTTAATTATTTTAATATATTATTAATATTATTAAATATTATATAATATAAGCTAAAAACGTTAAGGCATGAAGAATTATAATTAGCATCTTATTTTTCAAGGTTGTCGGCTGGAGCTTTAGAATACACCGACTGCACCTCTGTAGAAGGGTAAGAAACCCCCCACCAAATGGGGATACTGTTGACCGTGGGTGGTGGCCGTATGCTTAATGACGGAATCCCTGGTGCTGAGCAGCCCATGACTTTGCAACACTCCACTTTGGCCCTTACTTAGGCTGACAGGCGGTCGAGAGGCCCCTTCGATCAATCTTCTGGGCATGTCAAACCCTAGCCCCTATATGATTTGTCCCATCCCTATTGTCCTAATGGCAACCCAACCATTTTTATCATATAATGTGCTAGAAGACGGTGTCTGAGGGTCTTGTCCTGAGAATGACGTTAAACTCTATCTGATGGCGAAGTTCAGTTCTCGAGTCTGGGGAATGTGTAGTACCCCTTCATCCCCATTGCTCCCAGGTCCACTCTATCCGGAGTGGTAGTACCTATTAGGATTCCATCTATGGGTTAACTAGAAAATATGTTTACAACAAAAAAATTGAGTTTATATTTTTTTTCTCCAAACTATCGCTACGAATCTGTCAAAACTTTGTCGGCATTAAATGACGGTTGATATGCGTAAAACAAAACAAACAAAACAAAACATCTCATTGTAATTATTTTATATCACAGATTTGGATCATTCAAAAAATGATGTTCAAATTATCGCAGGCACCACACAATATCATTCAGTTGCTAATGTAAAGTTTAACTGCTCTCATTTTAAAAGGCAATAATGGATACATTAATAACTATAATCGTCGTATACTTATCTCTCTGTTTGTTCTACTTGGAGCAGCTCGAACTGGCCTGTGGATTGATGTTGAGTTGGATGGCAATCTTTGATATTTGCTTTGGATAACTTGGGTTGCCCTTGTGCAATTTATATTTTTCGTAATAACCCTCGATAAGGCGAACTTATTTTTCTCTCATGAGATATTTTTATTTTCTCCCAAGTCAAACTGCTTTGAGTACGAGATCGTCTCAGCTCAGCAATACCATCTCGTCCAAACAGACGACGCTCTTCAACCTCTATAACTCCACACTTCCTACACTTGTTTAACCAACATGCACCATCGCTCGACGCAATTATAAAACGGCCCAACTTCGCATTGTGCATTCAAAAGACTTTCATGCTAAAACTACGAGCTAATCTTACATTCCCTAGCACGTCCCCACCTCTATTATGTTACACTCATTCGACTGTAAATCAGATATTTTAAGTTATTGAGTTAGTATTGTAACACAGTCCAATGATGTGAATCTGGTTGCGCACATAGATGCATGTTATCATGTTTTTATATTCATCTTTTAGTAAAAGTAATGAAATATTATAGAATGAATTTTAAAGATTTTTTGAAAATGAGAGTAATAATTCAATGGTTGGAAGGTTGAATACATGCATGGTTTTGGATCTCAATAACAGAAGCAATTCAATCGTAAACATACATTATCATTATTAGCCCTCTTCTGCAAACCGGAAGAAACCGGACAAAACAAAAATGGTTTCAATTTTGCTGTAAAACAATTTTAATGACATATATTCTTTTATTTTTTGAAATATATTTGTAAATAGGTTCTTAGAATTTTCGTTTGTTTGTTCGGTTGGTTGGATGTTTAAGACGGCATGTCACGCCTTGTTTTGGTTTGTTACGATGGCCAAAGACGTATTTGTTTTATTCATATCTGTCTTGAGTACATTAATTTTTTAAAGCCTCAATGTAAAACAATTTAAACTCTTTTTTTTCTTTGTAACACATAGAATGGGACTAACAGGTATTACACTTCGCCAAGTCAGAGTGGACCCTAGGAGTAATGGTAATTATAGAGTGGACTGAGAGTTAACGCACAGCAAACCTTAGAGGCAAGCAGGGAAAGATCTCCTTGCCAAATGGTCAACTGCAACCAATAAGAACAGATAATCGCTAACCCCTTTAACTTATAGCAATTTGTCTATTCGCAGTTCTTTAATACGCAGAGATTGTCCCATTGAAATTACCTTTGTGTCTGACCGCCACAATCAAGCATCTGCAGGCATGTTAGTAGTGTTAACTTTAAGTCCGGGTTAAGCATATTAAGATTATATAGTTAAGATTATTTAATTAGCGGTTTAAGAAAAAACAATTGAAGAAATGGCTGGGGTTTATTCACCTTTTTTCAATTCTATTCATTTTGGTGTCATTTTTTCTTGCTTGCATACAAGTAAGGAATCAAGCCATCATAATACGCGTGTTCCTTATTGTACTGACCCGTATTTCTTCTAAATAGTAAATTCACGGTCATCAGTAATACGCGTGTTTTCTAATGTATGCACCTCTGGTTAAATATGATGGTGATTACTTATTTAGAAGAAATACGGTCGTAACAATTAAGGAACACGCGTATTATGATGGGTTGATTACTTATTGATGTAAGAAATGAGAAGCAAAATGATATGAATTGAAAAACGGTGAATAAACGGCCCAGGCATTTCTTCAATGTTCTTGAACCGCTAAATTAAATAATCCTTAACTAGAATATTCTTAATATGCTTAACCCGGATTAAGTTAAGCACTACTAACATGGCTTCAAGATGCTTGATCTGTTGGGTCAGACAAGTAATTTCAAAGGACAGAATCTCTGGTATTAAAGAACTGCGAATAACAAATCTGCTTATATAGTTAAAGGTAGGCGATTAATCTTTACTTATTGGTTGCAGTTGAACCTTTGGCAAGGGATTATCTTTCCTTGCCTCTAAGCGTTTGCCCGGTAGGCGTTACTGCTCATGGGTACACTCTATTACCTATTACTTACGCTAGGTCCACCTCTGACGCTGGGAGTGGTAATACCTGTTAGGGTCCCATCTATGTGTTAATAAAAAAAAAGAGTTTAAGTTGTGGTTACATGGCTTTAAAAATTAAGGTACTCTCAAGAAGATGATGAATAAAACAACCAAGACGTCTTTTGAGCATAACATAACCAACAAGGGTTGACATGCCGTAAAATCGCAACCAACGAGAACAAACAAACGAAAATTCTAAAGAACCTTATTTTTACGAAAATGATATTTTCAAAAATAAAATAAAGAATATATGTCATTAAAATTGTTTTTACAGGGCAAATGAAACGCATTTTTGTTTTGTCCGTCTTCCGTTTTGCAGAAGAGGGCTTAATATTGATAATGTATGTTTATCGATTGAATTGCTTCTGTATTGAGATCCACCATGCATGATATTCAACGCTTCCAACATCTTGATTATTACTCTCTGATTTCCAAAAATCTTAAAATTCATTTCTTAATAATTTTTCAATTATTTTTACTAAAAATGAAACATATAAAAACATGCATAACATGCATTCTATGTGGGCACACATTCACATCAATGGCTTGCTGTACAATATCTACTCATAACTTAAAATGACTCTGATTTACAGCGAATTAGTGTAACATAAAGAGAGGGTGGGAGTGGCTAGGAATGTAAGAGTTAGCTGTAGTGTTTAGCATGGAAAGTTTTTGAATGCACAAATGCGATATGGCGTTTTATAATTGGTCGAGCGATGTCATGTGGTGATGTAGAAATGTAGGAGTATGAGGTAAGAGCGTGGGGTCTGTTTTTGGAACGAGATGGTATCTGAGTGAGGACGTATCTCTTACTCAAAGCAGTTTGGACTTGGGAGAAAATAAAAAAATATCTCCATGAGAGAAAAATAAGTTTTCGCCTTGTGTTTTACGAAAAAATATAAATTGGCACAGGCAAACCCCAAGTTATTTCAAAGTCAAAACATCAGAATTTGCCAGCCAACTCACACATCATATCAGCCCAGATTCGAGCTTTCTCCAAGTAGAACAAAACAGAGAGATAAGTATACGACGATTATAGTTATTAATGTATCATTATGCCTTTTAAATGAGAGCAGTAACTTTACATTAGAACTGGAATGATAATTGTGTGGTGCCTGCATTAATTGTGAACATCATTTTTTGAATGATCAAATTCTTGATATAAAATAAATTCAATGAGATGTTTTGTTTTGTTTTGTTTTGTTTTACGGCATATCAACCGTCATTTAATGCCGACAAAGTTTTGACAGATTCGTAGCGATAGTTTGGAGAAAAAAAATATAAACTCAATTTTTTTTGTAACAAATTTTCTAGTTAACCCATAGATGGAATCCTAATAGGTACTAACACTCCGGGATGAGGTGGACCTGGGAAGCAATGGGGATGAAGGGTACTCACATTCCCAGACCTCGAGAACTGGAACTTCCGCCATCAGATAGAGTTTAACGTCATTCTCAGGACAAGACCCTCAGACACCGTCTTCTAGCACATATATGATAAAAATGGTTG
This sequence comes from Doryteuthis pealeii, assembly GCA_023376005.1. Lineage (NCBI taxonomy): Eukaryota > Metazoa > Mollusca > Cephalopoda > Myopsida > Loliginidae > Doryteuthis > Doryteuthis pealeii. The sequence goes on from CM042139.1 coordinate 51,955,608, forward strand.
GGGTTTGCCATTAGGACAATAGGGATGGACAATCATAATAGGTGCTAGGGGTTGACATGCCCAGAAGATTGATCGAAGGGGCCTCTCCGGACCGCCTGTCAGCCTAAGTAAGGGCCAAAGTGGAGTGTTGCAAGTCATGGGCTGCTCAGCCACCAGGATTCCGTCAATTAAGCATCACGGGCCACCACCCAACGGTCAACAGGTTCCCCATTTGGTGGGGGGGTTTTACCCCTTCTACAGAGGTGCAGTCGGTGATTCTAAAGCTCCAGCCGACAAGCCTGAAAAATAAGATGCTAATTATAATTCTTCACTGCCTTAACGTTTTTAGCTTATATATATAAATATATATTATATATATTATAATATATATATATATACAGAAGCAGTGAATATTCTGAAATTTAAGAGAATTCACATTTTTAATCATTTTAATGCAATGAAACAATGAAACGCTAATAAGAATCCTTCACTCGTTCCTAAATAGATGCATCATGGACTGCTGTACAATGCTAACTTAATAAGTTAAAATGATCTGATTTATAGTCGAATTAGTGCAACGTAATGAGAGGGCGGGGAGTGCCAGGAATGTAAGAGTTACGTGTAGTTTTAGTATGGAAAGTTTTTTGAATGAGTCAGCACAATGCGATATGGCGTTTTTATAATTGTTTTTTATAGAAGCATCAGTATCATCAAGGATCGTTGTTTTGACGTGAGATTTAAAACAAAAAGATTGAAGGAAAGATAAGAAAATAGGATTGGGTATGAGCGAGAAGAACTGGATGATTGGTTACGTCTCGCTTCATATCACTTGGACGAATATGAAATGAAATGAAGGATATTGAAGACAAGACGGCTAAAGAATCCAATAATGTTCGCTCCATTGTAGATATTTGGGTCGACCAAAATATTTTGTTAAGCCAACAGACCAAATCCATGAGTTGTTCATGGCAAATTCACTTTTGTTCATCTGTTGTTTTTGTACGATTTTATACGCTGCAAATAATCTTAGCCATTTCTTTTCTTCTCGTTCGATTTTCATTCTTCAAATTATATATAGTCGGTAGAGCACTGGACTAGGAATCGCAAGATTCTTGGTTTCGATATACCGGCCCTTTCCAACTCAGCGTATGACTAGCACTGGCATCTGTGCGGTAAAGTTAGGAGCTGATGGCAGGTGTGGTGCCCCACCTCAGATACGAAAACAATCCCCTTGGTCTAGCGTTAGTGAAAAGGGATAAACTTCCTCGCTGGTTAACTGATACCGACATTAGGCCTCCCCGAAGACTTTAATATATATATATATGTGTGTGTGTGTGTGTGTGTGTGTGTATTCATAATTTTATCATATATATGTATTTATATATATATACATATTCATAATTCTATCATATATATGTATGTATATGTATTATACACACACATACACATACACACACACATATATATATAAAAAGGGTTTTGTAATTTGCTTGAAGCATTGTGTTTATTATTGGTTTTTGTTGGTTTTGAAGACAATCACAATGCAAGTGCACTTGCATTGTGATAGCTTCAAAAACCAACCAACAACCAAATATATATAAATATATATATATATATTTGAGAGAGAACAGAGAGAGAGAGAGAGAGAGAGTGTGTGTTGTGTGTGTGTGTGTGTGTGTGTGTTTTACCTTCGTTCTGTTTTCACCGTTTTCGTTTTTTTCAGTCTGTCTATTATTAGATAACGTTTTTATTTTTACTTTTCTATCTTCTACATTATCCTTTTATTTATCATTTTACTATTTTCACTTTCCTGTATTTTTATTTCTTTCTTTTACTTCTCTCATTCTTGTCCTATGATTTTTCATTTTTATTTACAATCGTCTTATCTTATGGGTTTGATATTGTTTGACCTTTCTATACTGCGTTTATCTTTCTTTTTTTTTTTTGTTTACTTGACTTTTTCTTTTCCTTATTCGGTGTTCTCCTTCAAGTAATTGATACAAAGTTTACCGTTTGTATACTTCCTTACACATTTTCTATCTCTCTCTCTCTCTATCTATATATATATATATATATATATATATATATATATATATATTATATAAATATTTACTATGTCTCTCTCTCTATATATATATATTTTCTCTGTCTCTCTCTCTCTCTATATATATATAAATATTTACTATGTCTCTCTCTCTATATATATATTTACTCTCTCTCTCTCTCTCTCTCTATATATAATATATATATAATATATATATATATAATATATATATTTACAAAAAGAAAACAAATTAGATATGAAGAAAGAAAACTAAAGAAAATAAAGGGTCCTTTATTTCCTTTCTTTTTAGTTTCTTTCTTCATATCTAAAAAGAAAGGACATTTTTCTTCATATTCTAAAAGAAAGGAAATAAATATAATACATTATATATATATATATAATATATATATATATATCCTTTATTTCTCTCTCTCTCTCTCTCTCTCTCTTCTCTCTATATATATATATATATATATATATATATATATATATATATATAAATATTTACTATGTCTCTCTCTATATATATATAGTTTACTCTCTGTCTGTCTGTCTGTTCTCTCTCTCTCTCTCTCTCTTATATAATATATATATATATATATATATATATAAATATTTCTATGTCTCTCTCTATATATATATATTACTCTCTCTCTCTCTCTCTCTCTCTCTATATATATATATATATATATATATATATATATATATATATATATATTACAAAAAGAAAAAAAATTAGATTGAAGAAAGAAAATTAAAGAAAATAAAGGATCCTTTATTTCCTTTCTTTTTAGTTTTCTTTCTTCATATCTAAAAAGAAAGGACATTTTTCTTCATATTCTAAAAAGAAAGTAAATAAGGATATATATATATATACATATATATATATATATTCTCTCTCTCTCTCTCTCTCTCTCTCTCTCTCTCTCTCTCTCTCTCTCTCTCTCTCTCTCTCTCTCTCTGTTGTTTATTCTTCGTCTCAGACTTCTTTTTTTATTGACTACGCATTTCCTTCTCCTTTCATACATAACTTTTTACTTGGTTTAACATTGATAATCTTTATTTTCAACAATTGTATTCATATTTTACTCCTCTAAGATTCCATTATTTAGAGGAAATTGCTTTATTTCAATAAATTGGATATTCACATACGCACAATAGCTCCACAGACAAGCAAATCAAGTAAAGGCGCACATCCGTCTAAAACGCAATTATATATATATATATATATATATATATATATATAATATATATATATATATATATATATATATATGAACATAACATAATATATATATAATATATATATATAAAACTAGCAAATATATGCACCCTCCGGGTGCAAGTATTTAAGTTTTAATGTAATAAAATATTGTATTAAATTAGAAAGGCTAATGAAACTAAATAAGAATACAGATAAAAAGATTTGAAACAGAGGGAGTATAATAAAATATTTGAAACAGAGGGAGTATAATAAAAAAATGGAACAACTGAAATTTACTCTTCCATCACTCTCGTCTTTCATTGTTTTTTTTTCGAATTTAAGTATTTTAGTTAAAAGAGGAAGTAAAGAATAAAAATGACAGTTATTTTATCTGTTAATGGATTTCATTTAAGATTCATTGAAGAGATTTTTGCTTATATTCATTAAAATAAAACCAAACAGTTAGAAATCAATAATACTAAGCACATATTTATTAAATTCGATTTTTAAATATTAATATGCAGATTAGCCTTCCCGTTCACATTGTAAAGCGCTATTTTGTGTATATATAAATATAATTGCATGTTGTTAGTATGTAGACATAGTTAACAGTATTAATAATGTTAGACAATTTTATTAATAATTGAGGTTTAGATAAAAATAAAATCATGGAGAATGTGATGTCAATAACTAAGAGAATTGTGACTTGAGTAGGAATATAGTTTCGGTTACAGACAGAAAAACACACAATCTCCATTATAATAAGATATATATATGTATGAATATAACAGAATATACATATATGTATGAATATAACATAATATATATATAACATAATATATATATATATATATATACGTTTGACTAACCGAATACATTTGCTATCACAAGAAAATATCTGCATCGTCCCCATTACTTTAAAGCATTACTGATCACATACATACATATATACATACATACATACATACTCGGGATAAGCATATAGATCTGTAGAGTGCATTTTACTTAAAGGGTCTATATGATGTTACATATGAATACACCTTGCACAATATTTCTAGCACATCTACAAAGAAACGCCCACACTTGCTTAAATCTATATATTAATATATTTGTTCCTTAATATTCTGATCATTATCATCTTAGAACACCCACTGGTTAAAAATGAGACCGTCCCAATTATCCAAGATGAAATGCAAAAATTTAGATCCTGATTATCTGGTATTACTTATCCACTGAATTCTTATTTTTTATGAGTGTCGTCACTTCAACTAAATAATGGACCATTTCTATTTTATCATAAAGAAAGAAAAGGAAGAAAAAGTACATGCTACACAGAAAAAATATGATAAGAAAGAAAAAAAAGTTGGGAAAAGATAGAGGTAGGGGTGAGCGTGCGGAAGCGATAATGCTAATCTGTTTCAATCGAACATGATGAAAAGATGAAAAGAAAGAAAAAAAGAGTGAGAGAGAGAGAGTTTAATTAAGATTATTATACTTTTTTACATATTGAACTATTTCGCAATAGCTCTTAAGTAAACATATCAAACGTAATAATTAAATTATTAGACTGTGGTATATCCACAGGTTCTGCTAACTTGCATTATTGGCCCTAAATATGTGAACCGAATGACATAAGAGCTTATAATGTTATATGCATTGACATTGGGTAGGTCGATTTTTCACTTTTTTTAAATATCAAATTGTCCATCTATGCGAAAGTTGTTTGTTAGTATACTGAATACAGATACCAAAAATTAGATATTATTCCTAATTGTGCCATTGTTTGAGGAAATAGCATCAAAGATCGTCAACTAAAATGCACTAAAAATCTTCGTTTTCTCAAAATTTAGCCTTTATAAGACGAGGATTTTTGGTGCCTTTTAGTAGACAATCTTTGATGCTATTTCCTCAAACATTGGTGCAAGTAACAGATCTTATTTTAACTATCAGTATTCAGTATACTAAGACACAACTTTTGCATAGATGGACAATTTGATATTGTTTAAAAGTGAAAAATTGACCTACCCTATAATGTCAATGCATATAACATTATAAGCTCTTATGTCATTCGGTTCACATATTTAGGGGCAATAATTCAAGGACAAGGACAAACATTGCTTGGTTCCTGTAACCATTATTATAATGGCGTTAGTCAATTCATAGACCATCCTTTTGGTGTAAGGGTGGTGGTACTGCCCCGGAATCAGACTTTTCAATACCAGGTACACCACTCATTTTTTTCTATCGAACCCGAAGAAGAGGAGACGGATACAACCCCATAGTCTACATTCTGATCCCAACTTGAAGCTGTCTGTCAAACATATGCCCAAACTATCAAATGTACAATCCACACAAGTATATGCACACACCCTGTCTAATGTTCCTCGGTGTAAAAAACATAAATTTTTTCTATTAATGATGAATATTCGGTCTCTATTTGTCTGTAACTGAAACTACGCCACTGCTTATGTCACATTACCCATAATCGTCAATACATAGAATAAAGAACAGCCTTATATTATATACACTCAAAAATTTGAGTATGCCAACTTAGACGGCCCTTATTGTTTTTAAAACAAGTTTTAATAAATACATGTCCGATATTATATATTTACATAGTGTTTGTTTTATTTTAAATATTTATTTAAAGTTATCAAACGTGCCCTTTTACAGACCAAGTTAACAGAAGTTGGTGTTAAAGTGAAATCCACTTTTTTATTATAATTATAGTTTTTGATAAAAGTTAGTTTCATTTTAACCTTTTTTAGACCAAGTTAACTGAAACGGGTGTAAAAGTGGAAATCAATCATTTCGAGGAATTTAATCGAAATTTTATACGTACAAATTTATAAAAAATATGTTTTTCCTTTAAGATATTGGCAATTAAGCATTAACTCTTTTTATTAAGTACAACAAATACAACATACACACACACACAAACATATATGGATATGGCACACACACACATACCAAACACACACGCACACATCCACAATCACACAGACACAACAAACCTTTCCAGTTGATAAATAGAATCCCCGCCACAGCTGTATCTGAAGACCACACGCACACACTGCGCGCACACACACACACACAAATAAACAAAAAACTATTAAGACCGGCTTTACCCCCCCCCCAAAAAAAGGATAGACCAAATCTGGAATTATACTAAGACATTGTTGAACAGACACACACACATAAATACACATAAACACACACACACAGACACTCACTTACACATACGCACACGCAGAGAATTTGGAAGATGATATCACCAGGCATACAACAAAATGGACACATCCTAGCAACAAGGTAACAGCTCGAAGAACATAACTTTCAGAAATCTTCTTACGAGGGGATCTTTATCCTGAAACATTAAGAATGAATCCAAGGTGAACGAACAACGTCATAGTTACCTCATTTTTCTTTACACTTGCAGTCTGACAAACCAACCAACAAACAAATATAAACACAATGCTTCAAGCGAATGATAATATTCTTTCATATATATATATATATATATATATATATATATATATATATATATATATATATATAGGCGTGTCGTAAAAGTATCGAGATTGAAGCTGCATTTACCAAGATAGAAATTAACAATGAAGGGAACATAAATTGTTTCAGAATACAAGATGTGTCAAAAAGTGCAAAAATCTCAATATTTTTTTACACACTTATATATAATATATATATATATATATATATATATATATAATTATGCAATTTTATATTTAGTTTTAGTTTTTTAATGCTATAGGATTTGGTAATAAATAATACTAATAATATCCATGTTTATTGCATAATTTGCCACGAGAAATAATAATGTTTTGGTTTTTAAAAAACAGCATTTTTATTGTAAGAGATTCACTTATTTATGGGTGATACTGTTTAAGTATATTTCACTGAGAGATTCACAAGATTTTTAATTAAAAAAAACTGGGAATGCTTGCAAGATTTAAGCTGGCGAATATTTTTCTCTGTTTTTTTGGAGGATATTCTAATTTCAATTTTTTCCTTTTTTTCAGTATTGGATATTTTTGAATCTTTTTTTTAATATGAAAAATTGAATTAAAATCAATTGTATTTAGCTTTTTATTCTGCATGTTAAAACAGATAAAAATATAAAAGTTCAACCATTTTTTTTTTAATTTCATGTTAAAATTCTATTATATATAACATAAAATGAATATAAAATCCTTTTTTTTTCTATTTGGATTGTTGTAATATTCCTCTCAAAAATGTGTAAAACTGCTTCTACTTGTGTGAACATAAATTATTGTAATATTTTGCTGATGTGATTCACAATTGGGCAGTTCCGGATGCTTTTGTCGAAGTCGTGAAGGTGACAAACTACACTGAACTGTGACATACTGGGCTCGCCTGATACTCTCCGAGTACTACTTGCAAGATTTACCTCTATGGATTCTATCACAATTTTAGGCCGACCTTACCTTGCCTGGTTCTTGAAACCCGAGTGAAATTTCTTCAACTATCTGGTTATCGTACTGTGATAAACCGAACTATCACCTTTCGCACAACAAACGTTTTTATTGCTTCCGCGGTGTTATGGCTCAATCCGAACTTGTAAAGCATAAGTTCCCTAATTAAACAACGTTGCATGTATTGCGTGCCTTTCAAATCATACATGGAGTGAAGCAATGCACAACGTGTCAGCGCACAAACTATCCCGATACTACCAACTACAGCAAGTACTTCTCACGACTTGAACAGCCCCTGTCAGGTGAGCTTACGGTCTAGTCACGTTGATGGCACCGGTTCCCGCTAGATCACTGAAGTTAAGCAGTGATGAGCCTGTTCAGTACTTAGATGGGTGACCATTTAAGAAACAGCGGATACTGTAAACAACCAGATATCAAAATGGCTAGATTTGGCATTAAATAACCCGGAAAGTGTTGATATGGCGTAAAACAAAAACCAACCAACCCGGTCAGGTGATGTATGCGCTACAAACTTATAGGTAGAAAAATATTGCAAAACTTTTGACTCACCCAAGTAAGTTCTAAAGTCAGAGTGCTAAAATATTTAACATTCAAAGATACTTTGTTTTTAATCTCAAAATATATATATCTTTTTTTTTTTACATATAACATGTAGATATTGCTTTATCTCTCTCGTACTAAAAAAAAAAACAATTTCTTTTTAATTATGATAGAAATATCTTGCCAAACTTTTACAATATTTTGTAGGTTTTATTAAAATACACCAACGTTTCTTAATAACTTCCTCATCAATTTGTTTGTTTTCTTACTTTCAGAATCTAATTTGACATCATTGAATGTGAACATAAGATGTAGATTGATTTCCTTAGAGCTTTTTACAAACACGGGAGGTTTCCTTTTTATTTTTAATAACTATTGACTTCTGTATGATTTACAACGCAAAAGAAAATATATCCCAATTTGTGTCGCTTACGTATTTCTTAAAGTTAGATGCTAAATCTTAATATTATTTCTGATATGTCATGATATAGTGACGATGCTGCTGACAATTTGATAAAATAATCAAAATTTCAGGCTGAGGGAATGACTAGTTCTTATTACAAAAACAAAGTCACGAGGAAAAAGTTTTTTTTTTAATACATATATCGCCTCGAGTAAAGAGACACCTCTAAGTCTGCAAATATAACCCAAAATGCTCGAACTGGATACATTATTTTGGTTCGACCAGGAAGCTGCCCAAAATATATCGGTTTTTACGCGTAATAATGTGCACATTGTCTCCGTCATCTATTTCCTTTGTATTTTGCTAAAAATAAATAAATAAAAAAGGACATGGTCATATCCTGTAATCTGGTTTGATTGTGGGGGCGCTATGTAAAATAGCACGACACCAAATAGAAAGGTCTGTTGCGTTACGTCGCTTTTTTTTTAGGGGTGTGGAGTTTCTTTCCAAAAGGACTATGTTGTAGTTGTTTGTGGTAACCCCAAAGTAGAAAGAATCTAACGCCAATCAGTTTGTTCTCTTGTCAAACAACAACTTTTATTTCGCCGTGACGAATTCATCAAGCAGTAACCCATCAAGCAAAGAGAAAAGAATGGATGAATGCGTTATTTATCAACACAACTGTCAAATAAGAAAGAAAGAAAGTGTGACAGTAGGACGAATCTTGGCTATTAACTCATGCTTGTGCGTCTTATGTCCTATGACCGGCAGACTCCTGTTTACTTGTCTCGCCACTTATCTCTGTCTCCGGTCTCTGACTCCTTCTCCCAAAACTTTTTTTATAATCTCCTAAACGTTTTAATTATTCATCAACTCACCCCAATCGCTTTGGCGTACGTCAGCATTTCTCAAAATATCAGCTGATTATTAAGGACAATGTCTCTGTCATTTATGTTCTATTTATTTTGCTAAAAAATAAAATAAGTCATATCCTGTAACCTGGTTTGCGTGCGGCAGCGCTATTCATGTAGCGTGTTTTGGGTGCGTATAGCCTGGTTGACTCCATCTCTCTCCAGAATTCACAGTTTTCCTTTTCTAAGTCCGATTGCCCTAACAAGGTTAAAGAGACCAATTCCCTATTATTAGCTGTATGGAGAATAGTTTACTATACTTAGTGTCAGTGTCTCATCCAGTTCTATCTTCTAATTGGAGAAGTTTGTATGTTTTAAAAATAAAATTTAGCATTCAAAATAGTGTATTTTAACTATGCATGAACACCAAACACCAGTGCCGGTCTGCAATACGCAACTCACTTAGTTAATGAACCTTAACGTTTTTCAGCAATTATGCTTAAAACGTGACTTGAAGTGGTAAAAATGCTCAAATGATAACAGAAACTTTACCTCCCCATGTAAAGTAACATTTTCTAACGTAACCCTTACACAATAAAATCTCTGACGCCTACGGAAGTGAATATATTTCCCTATTAGCTTCAAAAATTTTATTGAGCTTTTTATTTTGAAAAACATTTTTTGGTTGTTTATTCAGTCACTAGTTTTCTAAAAAAAGACAGAAGATATTGGGAACGTTAGCAAATACGTAATATATTGTTAAAACAAACTAACACAAATATATTACTTTGTGACATCTACTGAAGAATAACAACTTTATTGAAATAGATCGTAATATGTAAATGCGTATATGGCTGTATGTGAGAGGTTGTGCAATGTGCAAGTTTATACTTCTATATCTGAATTGAGATCGAGTATTTCCAAAACCAGTTTAGATTGTCCATAACTGGTGAAATTACTTAAGTCATTGATTCATTTTTTTTTAGGTTTTAGGAAAACCAATTTTGTCGGTTCCATTGAAAATTATACATGTAAGTCTATGCCTGTATGTGTATGTGGCATTCATTATTGTATATGTGTGTGCGGGGGTATTCATAATTGTGTGTATATATATATATATATATATATATATATATATATATATTACATACACATACACATATATATACAAATACGTTTTTATATATATATATATCAATAATTGAATATATATATACATTACATTTATGTCTATATATACACATGATATATATGCATGTATATATATGTATATGCATATATGCATTTATGTATATACATATATATATATTACACACACATACACACATATATATATACAAATACGCTTATATTCAGATCTATAATTGAACATATCTATATAAAATACACACATATATATATATATATATATATATATATATATATGCATACACAATTACTTTATAATTAATTTATATTCATGGATTCATACACAAACATAAACAAACACATTTTAGACAGCATGTCTGTGTATGTTGTCCGTATATGTGTTTACATGTGTGTTTTTGTATGTGTGCATTCGTATGTGTATGTGTATGTATATGTATTTGTAGGAAATGTACAAAAGACTGGCACATTAGTCAAATTAGCCATGTTCAGGTCGAAAACTCGGCAAGCAGCAAATGAATACAACGTTTTTGTATCGACGAGTGAATATCATTGAACATCAGTTGCGATATCCATTCAATAGAAAATCTTATTGAATAGACGGAGGGAGAAATACAAACAGAATAAAGAAAGTAAATGATGTTGACTGTATTGCATGATGGAACATATATTCCATTTCTATAGAGAACTGGATATAAATGTTAATAGAGAAATCCTCTTCACAGATACGCAGGGAAATCGAATAAGCTGATCTATGTTTTATTATTAGAGGTACTTTTATATCAGGGCTATTATATGAGTATTGATGGGAACTTAGGGACAGCAAGCCTCTCCCTAAATTGACAACCCACTACTAAGTATTCTTGCCTATATCAACTGAGCAGGGATCAGCTGGGTCTCAAGTTGACCCAGGATCTTTGTTTTTGTGATTATGGGAAGTACTCTCACTTTCGTACTATAAAACTTCCGAAGCCCTTAATTAAGACCCAGTTATTTATCTCTTTTTTGTTAATTGGAACGGCTACCTCGACTGTTTTCTTTCCCTATCCAAAATAACACTACCTTATACTCATACTCTCTCATCCAAGCCGTTTACATATACAGTCATACAAATTATTCTTTGGCGAGTCATTTACGCTAGTTTTATGGTATTTGTTTCCATTCTAAGGTATTAAGTCCTATTTATGTCGAAAATGTAGGGTTGAGTATGAGTGTATATGTAGAAGTGGAAAATAATGAGATGTGGAAAATCCCAAGATTTTAGTTATACGTTATGTAATAGTGGAAATTAACTAGAATTAAGGATGACGTGTGATTGGTCAAAGAGTGTCAACAGGGACAAGGGTGAAAGAGAGAGTAAAAAGTTTAGTCAGTCTGGGTTGAGTGTTTAAAGAGAGCAGACGCAAGATGAGCATTTTTACTTGGGAGTAGATTAAAATATATGAGCTCTGAAAAAGAAAAAACAAGAACGTCTTGTGTTTGTTAATAAAAGCTATCAATGGCACCAGACAAGTACATCCCCATAAGTTCCCAAGTAATTTCCAGACACAAAGAACAGAGAAAATTCCAGCCCAACAATAGATTCAGTATACCAGCAACTCCGTTCCAGAATAACAGAGACCCAGCCATTTTAATTACTAAAAGTAATTACTTTTTAATTTTTGAATATCCTCAAATAATTTCGATTTTAGGCCATCATCATGAGAATAGTTGGTTTTTTTTAGAAAGTTTGATTTTTAGACATTTCAAAAACTTTTTAGACAGTTGAGATGACACAAAAGATGCGACGAAAATGAAACAATATGACCAGTAACGTAGCATACCCATTCTTTAAGCAAGGATTATTTTGTGGTGTTTAAAAGTTTTAGGTTGACCGTTTCATAATCTTTACGTACTCTGGCCATCTGACACTCAGCGGACACACCAAAGGTTTCTTTTAAATCAGCCGTAATTGTTTTAATCAAATATTTAACTTAGGCATTTGTTTATTTACATATTTATGTATCGACACATCTTCCATTCTATTTCAAATCGGTGATTTGAGGATGATTTATTCTGATGTTAAACTGAACATTTACATTGCTGCATAGATTAAGGGTCATTTAATGAATTAGGAGAATTTGTTTAATAATTTTATTCTATAAATAGGAAATCTGCATTCTTTGGAATTGGTTTATATCAAAAATTATTTTAATCTTGCAGAAATATTTGTTTTGAGGAAATTCAAAATGGCGTCTAACATAAATGGCTGAGATGCGAAATATACAGAAGAGTATGTGATGTTTACAAATGAGTTAAACATGGATTTGCTACTACGAGCCGGTAACAAAAAGATGGAGTGGAAAGACACTGAATCTCTGGTAAAGAAAAAGTTCTTGGCGTAGAGATTAGGAAAGAGGTACCCTCTTTCCTAATCTCTACGCTGATAGTCTCCTGGGACATGAAAGGACCCATCATTATTGATTTCGTTGAAAAATGTGCAACTGTAAACGTACTGTTTTCCTATTTGGGCAAAATTCACTTTATTTATTGAATGACCCTCGTATGACACAGACACAAATAAACAGAGAAATTAACATAAACACACACACGCACATCAACACATACACACAAACGCACTCACATCTTTTCTGTGTTTGTTGTTGTAAAACAATGTCAAATTCTACGTTTGTTTTTGTTTATTGTTGTTTTGTTTTTTTGTTTTGTTTTTTTGTTTTTTTGGGGTTTTTTTTTTTTGATTTTTCAAAGTTTTCATTCTCATAGAAATACTAGATTAGTCATTACAGCGTGCAGTACCTCCACGAATGCTTGGACAGAGTATGTATATCTAACTTTGGTTGAATACGAGGTTTCTATGCGATTTTGGCAAGAAACTTTCATTATAATAAAAATGGAATGGTCGATTATTTAGCTGAGGTGACGACACTCATAAGAAATAAGAATTTGGAGGATAAGCAACGCCAATCAGGATTTACATTTTTGCATTTTATCTTGGTCGATTTGGATGCCCTCATTATTAACCAGAGAGAGTTTCAAGATGATAACGGTCGGAAGATTAAGGAACAAAAGTATTAATATATAGATCAGATTAACAAAGCAAAAGGTCGACATGAAAATAGATTTTTATGGCGTTTCTTACAACGCCATTATAACTATAGTATGCGGGGTGGCCTATTGTCGGTATAAACCGAACAGCGAGAGAATCTATCCTCTTTTCCCTAGCGCTAGACCAGGAAGATTGCTTTCCGGGGGTGCAGCGCCACACCTATCGTCATTTCCCAAAGTCTTTACCGCGCATATCAGAATATTAAAGCTGTGCTACTCATGTGCTGGGTTGACGAGGACCGGTTTCGAACCCGGGACCTTGCGATTTTTTAGGCGACTAGTTCAGAACCACTTTCATACAGAATATTGCTTTGAATAAGTGAAATATATACTAGCATTAAGGTTGTTATAAAACTTCAAGGAGATGGCAACTAAGCATCAATTCTATAATAAAAATGGAATGGTCGATTATTTAGCTGAGGTGAATAAACTTCAAGGAGATGGCAACTAAGCATCAATTCTATAATAAAAATGGAATGGTCGATTATTTAGCTGACATGTTTATGGCGTTTCTTACAAAAAAACGATTAAAAACTAATGATTAGGTAAATTATTTATGGATTTACCTAATCCCTCCACAAAAAATAGATGCGATACAAGATCCTTTTTAAGCGGAGTTTAACAGGTTTTAATTTAGAGTGTTCCTTCTCCTAGACTGGTTGCTATTCCACCGTTTGAGAGCCCAGTCTTCCCTACTATGTTACTCATTGCTGCAGAGAGAATAGCATTTAACATTTCGCAGGGGTATTAGCGCTAATAAATATTGGGTTATTCTATATTTTCCTCTGCATCTTTAACTATTAAAGAAAAAATATTTCTAATCTTATCTATTATCAATTTATTTACTACTAGATGTGAGAGAGTAACAAATAAAAATGAAAAATAGGAAATGTGAGTGAGAATGATTGAAATATATGATGCCGACATTAACGTTTCGATTACTATATGCATATCAAATATTTATCTATAGTCAAATATATATCAAATATGTATCTCCAATCTTCTTCAGGATAACACAAATGTCAACTGTTGATGTTGGTTTTTGTTAATTAAGTGATACGAGAAAAAACATTCATGCGTTTAAATTTCACCACAACAGCACTTTTAAGACAAACCTAGCGTTCCTGTTTAAAATATTGTGATTGGAACACGGTTTAAGTAAAATTATTCAATTTTTAAGACGTTGTACGAGATTTGAAATTTGAAAAAGCTGGGAATTAAATATGTGTAACTTAAAAAAGTAATCGGGATTGTCGTTACACACGAAATATTTACTATAAACACGAAATTTAAACGTATGAATGTTCTTTCTCATATTACTTAATAACTAAAACCAATATCAACAATGAATATTTGTATTGCCCTGAAGAAGATTAGAGGTACATTTTTGTATATATTTTGATATATAACTATAAATAAATATTATATATATATATATATATATATATATATATATATATATATATATATATATATATATATATATATATATATATATATATATATATATATATATCGAATCGAAACGTTAATCGTCAACATACTGTCGGATTCATTTCCATTTCATCCCTAGATAAAAAAAAAACATAAGTGAACACCCTCTAAGTGTGTTAATTCCATAATCTTCGATAGGTGTATACTAAGATTTATATACTCTGACAAACACGCCATACGTTGCATTCAGTACCTACTGCAACTAAACTGTCATCCATTTAAGAATTGTAAAGGATTATCGCAGCTTAACTTTGGTGATCTAACGAGAACAGGTGCTTTCATCGTGACTTAACAGCCAATCAATTGTTAAACACGTAACTTCTTATGTTTGCTCAACAGAGAAAAAAAATGGTAAATTATGAGCAAGAACAAGAACTGGTGGTGAAAATGGATTTATGGATTTACCTAATCCCTCCACAAAAAATAGATGCGATACAAGATCCTTTTTAAGCGGAGTTTAACAGGTTTTAATTTAGAGTGTTCCTTCTCCTAGACTGGTTGCTATTCCACCGTTTGAGAGCCCAGTCTTCCCTACTATGTTACTCATTGCTGCAGAGAGAATATCATTTAACATTTCGCAAGGGTATTAGCGCTAATTGAAATGCAAACATCTTCGTGTCGGAATTGAAACTGAAAGGTTCGCCCAGTCCATTTCCTACGACAATAACCATTACACACCGAACACCTCCTTGAAAATTGATATTCCAAAACCATACAATCGCATTTAGATTCACGGCAGTTTTTCAAGATTTCAACAAAAAAATGCTGAAGAAAATATTCAATTGGAAGTCTTTCCTCTGCATTATTAAAAACCTGGATAACTGTTACCATGCAGCATTACAGCAATTGCTGAGGTGGAATGATACAGTGAAACTTAGAAGAAAAAAACCTTCTGGGCTCAGAAGATAAGAACCGGTTATACAACAGCATAACAATGCTAATCCTCAGATTATACATTCAACACTGCAAAATGATAAAGAAACTGAGTTATAATGTTTTCCACACGTGGAATTTTTCTACAAAAGTCACATTTTTAGACTATCATTTGTTTCACTCCATAAAACACTCCTTGTCTGGTCAATGACCCGAATAAATTGGGTTGCTAAGAAATTACTCAACTTCAAATCAGAATCATTGTTTTATTATGGATTAGAAGTGACTACCCGGCGTTGCCTGGGTAGAGGGAGTGTTAAAATGTTAGTCTCGCCGATCCATTGATTATTTTGGTCTTACATAATTGATTTGTTCATATTTTAATCACGAACGCCAACAATGACGTTCCCTTTTCTTACTATTCAAATCCTAATTTTTAAATATCTTCCCATATATAAATAAAATCTTAATTTTTTGCACAAAAAGCAAGCTCTGGTGATAGTGAATGTGTATATAAATTTACATTGTCGTTATTTTATTTTCGTATTTTCCTCCGAACATACATACATACATACATACCAACTGTTCTTTATATATGTATATCCGTATTTAAAAAAATGTATTTTTAAAAAATGAGTAGAAGGGGGGGGGTAAAAATGTTAGTCTTGCAGATCCATTATTACTGAATCGTGAGTTGGATCCTCGCAGGATGCCCCATTAAAATCCCTACGTTAAGAAGATCTTGCGTTGATCCGGCCTGGTGGAGCATCAGGGGATAAAAGTGCACACTCTGAAAAGAAAATAATATTTAAAAATTAAAATTTAAAATATTAAATGCAACAAAAAATTCCATGCTGTTACAATATAAACTTTATTGTTTAATTATCTTCACGAATATAAATCAAATCTTCATTATTTATGCTCAAAAAGCAAGATATGATGATAGTGAATATTATATATATATTTACTTTGATGTTAATTGCTTTATGTTCGTAGTTTCATCCGGACATGATGATGGCAGCAAAATCGCGTTCAAGTATTGCCATTGCTTGATATAGTAACAATAAGAAAAAAAAAAAACAGTTCAAACAATATAATGGTGAGCTTCAAAAACATATAAAGGACAAGACATGTATTGCATATCAAGCAATGCCTGTGCCTGAAGCTTTTTTAAGTGAGGAAAGGCTTTGCACAGAACCAATCCCACTCTCTAAGTGACTGCCACATTTGAGCTAAAAAGAAGAACAAGTCAACATCATTGGCTGCAGCAGCCGCCGCAGGTTAAATTTAAAGTATTTCTACGTCCCCGCGTATGTTATTTGCTAGATGGCCGTTGAGCGAAAGGCTTCATCCGCCCTTTGACAGGTTTTGTTTTTTTCGTCCTACTGGATGTCTAGCCATCCTCCTCACCAGATAGGCTTAGTGGGGTAACCGGTTTAGTCGCCGATAACCCGACTATGAGACAGATAGTACTGGGTTACATAGTACCAGTAGCGCCATATGTGACCTGACAATACACCCATACACACCAACTGCCCTTTATATACGTATAGATATAAGGATTAAACAATTTTGCTCATTGATGACATACGGTCATAGACAGTCAGAAAACGCTTTCTTTACTAAATAGTGAACTTATATGAATGAAATATCTTGGACGCAAATGCTGTCAACTTTTGCAACTGCGAACCAATTATTGCAGTGTGAATTAGTAAAGATGCTATTTATCTACACTAATGCAAGCCTATCTACTGGTGAGAAATTTGAATCAATAACTGCAGAAATATCAGTAAGATGCGTTATTCCTACCCTGGTGTTATTATTCCTTTCTAAGCGGGCATTTGAATATTGTGGGTTTATGGCCAGATTTGAATGCCTCTAGGCTATGCAGATTGATTGATTGGAAATTAGTTTGAAACATTTGCCAAACATAGTTTGGCAATCACTGATTCCATTATTTCATTGTTTTGCTTCTATCAATCAAAGGTCACCATTGACTTTTCGATCTCATTTCCCAGGTCAGGTCTAAACGCCATGATAGTATAATGCCTTCAAGGTATCAAAGGTAAATAGATAATAAAATATTGCGGCACCGGTTTGTCGAACGTAAGACATTTTGGCGGACCGATTGTTAATGTCCTTTTATATTGTATCGGAATAGTTTCGAACTCATCCGGTGATAAGGTTCTAAAACTCTTGTGAATGTACTTCTCAGTCTGCCTTATTATTTACCCATAGTAAGGGAAGGGGAGTAGTTCATGCCTTTCCCAAGTGCATTTGCACAAAATGAAACGCAAACAACCTCGTCTAGGATTCGAACTCTGTGCACATACCATCATCATCATCGCTTTCCCCTCTCTCTCTATCTATCTCTCCCTCTCTCTCTCTCTCTCTCTCTCTCTATATATATATATATATATATATATATATATATATATATATATATATATATGAAGATTGAGAGAAGAAATCTTCCTTACGATGTAGTAGCTTTTCAGTTGTCGTAATTTACAGAGCTCAATGTGTGCTCTTATTTCCAGAGCCACAGAGAAAAGTATATTAGGAAAAATAAAAAAGATTTAGGCTGGAAGCATAATAGACTATTTCAGGGAACCTAGAGGAATTATCCGCGCTGACAATACGGATTCCTTTGACTCTCTCTCTCTCTCTCTCTCTCTCTCTCTCTCTCTCTCTCTCTCTCTCTCTCTCTCTCTCTCATATATATATATATATATTATAGCGCGCTATCCGTCCCTATCAGCCATCGTGTTTTGCAGGTCCTTTAGACGACATCCAGTATCCACACAGAACTGATGAATGTAAGCTTTTGCTGGTCGGTGAGCACTGGTATAGAAGTCCATATAAGAACGTGACTTATGAGTTCGTCCTTATTTCTCCGGCAATAAATATATCAAACGTTATGATAATTAAATTATCATACTGTCGTATATCCACAGGTCCTATAAAGCATTTTTTAATGTCCCAATCATCTAAAGTGAATGGATATAAATTTAAAAAATAAAATGGTAAAAAGTAAAATGAGATGTGTAAAATAAGATGGCAGGTACTTGGTACCAGGTAAAATGTAAATGATACCGGGTAAAAAGTTTTAAAAAATAATAAGTAAGGGCTATAATAGATAATAATGAAATTTGAAATAGATAATAATTTCATAATAAACGCTTTTCTCTAAACACATTTCTTAACTACACTCATTTTCGTAGAATAATCAAACTAAGTTCCAATTACCGTCGAATTGGTAAGACACGGCAACAAAGTGAGCGTGCTGCCTACAGGCCCTAACTTAAATGTGTGCTGCAATTCGTTAGTACTTATAAAGCAAATATTTACTGGCCTGAGAATCTAGATTGTTGAGCATCTAGAAACAGACAAACAGACAGACGGAGAGAAAGAAAGAGAAAAGCAATCGTAATCCAATTTCTTTTTGGAGGAGGCATTTCATTTTAGTTCCACTTTCATGGTGCGTTTGAAATTTATACATTCTCAAGGTTTTCCTTTTAGGATTGACAAACAAACTTTATATTGCGCCTGATATATATTTTCTTAGTCCATTTCAGATTCCGTTGAAAGCAACATATTCAAATTGGTGATGTCTTCTTCTATTAAGGATTGGACAATATTTGTGGCTTCGAGGTGTCAAGTAGTTGCTCTGAGAGAATGCCAGAGAATCCAACCTCCAAAAAAAAGGAATGAATTTGGTTAACAAAACAGTCATTTTCTTGCGAATGAAGTTGAGTGTTTTGAAAGGAAATTCAAGGAAGCTTCTTTTTTTTTTCGATGCAGATATTAATGATTTTAGCCACTTGAATTTGTTTTGTACAAACAACTATTACTTTTACTTGAGCAAAGACTTTAAAGTAAAAAAAAAGTTTCCAACATCTATTATTCTGCTAAAGCTGAGTGAATCAATGATTGTTTGCTAAAAGTTTTTTCCTATTTAGTTTAAGGACACAAGATACATCCCAAAATATTCCTTAGTTTTGGTATAAAGTTATGTTTGAAAAGAATTCCATTAGTAGTAAATTGCAATTAAGTCAAAAACTCACCTGTCTCTTACTTACATTCTGTCTGTTACTTTTCCCCTCTCTGTATATATCTTGACTAAGTACTCCTTATATATGTTAGTTTTCTCTGTGAGGTAAAGAGTTTTGAGAGTGAGAGTGGTAGATTGAACTATTTATATGCTAATTTTCAGCAGCTAACGACTGGATTATATATAAGACGAATTAGTTTTTGACTTAATTGCAAATTTTACCAAAATTATTTTAATGTTGTTGTTTGTTTTTTTTTCATTCTTCGGTCGTAGTTTTTTTTTTAATTCGCTTTTAAAAAAAACTGTGATCAGGAAGAAAACGAGGTTTTCTTCCTGATCACAGTTATCTACTTAGAGCTTAATGGGTGACCAAACAGGTCACGTTCTTTCTAGTAGATACTAATTCCTTACTTACTTTTTAATTTAATTTGTTTTGCAAACTAACTTTCTTTCTGATCACAATTATCTATCCAGAGCTCCATCCAACTATTGGTAAATAGTAGGACAAATTGGTATGGCAATCAGTCTAGGGGAAGGAAAACCTTTAATTCAAACCTGTTAACCTCTACTTTAAAAAATTGTCCTTGTGTCACATCCTGTTTATACAGAGGAGTTGGTAATTACATTTCTGGTAAGAGCCTTACTAGCAGAGTTGTAGTAATGCGGATCGTATGAATTCTATTCTGAAAAAGACTTTTACCGCAAGCCAAACTCGAACGTCTGTTCTTCATCTCTACCAAAAGGAAATTTAATCTGCACACATGAACACGCACACACACACACACACACACATGAACACTTATGCGTACATAGATAATTTTCAGCGCGCACTGTTGGTAGCAGAAGATAGTAGAAATCAAGAAACTATCAACACACAACTTAAAACGTATTTGCAAAATATTTGCTTGAAGGTAATTGAAATATTTCACAGGAAACAAACTTGTCAATTCAAAAACAATGACGTACATTAAATAACTTAAACAAGAATAATTTAATATAATGTTACACTTCAATTTCTCTGTTTCTATACAATAGATAACTACCGTGATAATTGTTTTGTAAGAATGTGATTAAATTCGAAAAACATATTCACAACTATGCTGTATAATAATGTTAGACGAAACCTGTAGATATTTTGAACTGGATTTCCTAACATGACAGTTGCGGAGAAAATGTCAGTGAATGAACTGATATCTTGGGACTTATAGTGGGACTTATAAAATAACGAAAAGGAAATGTTCTTTTGTATTTTCTATTTATAAAAAGAAATAGAGAAACTGCTTGTATAGATGTTGATATATCCAAGGAAATGCACATATAAGTTATTTGCAGGTATAAAAATTACTCAAGAGATTGTTTGCTAAGGTGCATTGGGATTAACCTTTGCCTTAGCTTCTCATAATGCTAAAAACTTAGGGATATTTTATCGTGACAAAATAGCATTTACCTTGCTCTCCAAATGTCCACTAGCCACGTAGGCTAGTTCTTTAGAATACACCGACTGTACCTCTGTAGAGGGGTGAGAACGAGGCCACCTGTTGGCTGTGGGTGGCGATCCGTGATGCTTAAGGATGGAACACTGGTGCCTGAGCAGTCCATGATATACAACACTCCAATATGGCTCTTACTTAAGCTAGACGGGCGCTCGGAGAAGCCCTCTCCGATCAATCGACTGGTCACGTCAAGCCCTAGCATACAATACACCCATACACACCAACTGCCCTTTATATACGTATAGATATAAGGATTAAACAATTTTGCTCATTGATGACATACGGTCATAGACAGTCAGAAAACGCTTTCTTTACTAAATAGTGAACTTATATGAATGAAATATCTTGGACGCAAATGCTGTCAACTTTTGCAACTGCGAACCAATTATTGCAGTGTGAATTAGTAAAGATGCTATTTATCTACACTAATGCAAGCCTATCTACTGGTGAGAAATTTGAATCAATAACTGCAGAAATATCAGTAAGATGCGTTATTCCTACCCTGGTGTTATTATTCCTTTCTAAGCGGGCATTTGAATATTGTGGGTTTATGGCCAGATTTGAATGCCTCTAGGCTATGCAGATTGATTGATTGGAAATTAGTTTGAAACATTTGCCAAACATAGTTTGGCAATCACTGATTCCATTTATTTCATTGTTTTGCTTCTATCAATCAAAGGTCACCATTGACTTTTCGATCTCATTTCCCAGGTCAGGTCTAAACGCCATGATAGTATAATGCCTTCAAGGTATCAAAGGTAAATAGATAATAAAATATTGCGGCACCGGTTTGTCGAACGTAAGACATTTTGCGGACCGATTGTTAATGTCCTTTTATATTGTATCGGAATAGTTTCGAACTCATCCGGTGATAAGGTTCTAAACTCTTGTGAATGTACTTCTCAGTTCTGCCTTATTATTTACCCATAGTAAGGGAAGGGAGAGTTCATGCCTTTCCCAAGTGCATTTGCACAAAATGAAACGCAAACAACCTCGTCTAGGATTCGAACTCTGTGCACATACCATCATCATCATCGCTTTCCCCCTCTCTCTCTATCTATCTCTCCTCTCTCTCTCTCTCTCTCTCTCTCTATATATATATATATATATATATATATATATATATATATATATATATGAAGATTGAGAGAAGAAATCTTCCTTACGATGTAGTAGCTTTTCAGTTGTCGTAATTTACAGAGCTCAATGTGTGCTCTTATTTCCAGAGCCACAGAGAAAAGTATATTAGGAAAAATAAAAAAGATTTTAAGCATAATAGACTATTTCAGGGAACCTAGAGGAATTATCCGCGCTGACAATACGGATTCCTTTGACTCTCTCTCTCTCTCTCTCTCTCTCTCTCTCTCTCTCTCTCTTCTCTCTCTCTCTCTCTCTCCATATATATATATATATATATATAGCGCGCTATCCGTCCCTATCAGCCATCGTGTTTTGCAGGTCCTTTAGACGACATCCAGTATCCACACAGAACTGATGAATGTAAGCTTTTGCTGGTCGGTGAGCACTGGTATAGAAGTCCATATAAGAACGTGACTTATGAGTTCGTCCTTATTTCTCCGGCAATAAATATATCAAACGTTATGATAATTAAATTATCATACTGTCGTATATCCACAGGTCCTATAAAGCTTTTTTTAATGTCCCAATCATCTAAAGTGAATGGATATAAATTTAAAAAATAAAATGGTAAAAAGTAAAATGAGATGTGTAAGATAAGATGGCAGGTACTTGGTACCAGGTAAAATGTAAATGATACCGGGTAAAAAGTTTTAAAAAATAATAAGTAAGGGCTATAATAGATAATAATGAAATTTGAAATAGATAATAATTTCATAATAAACGCTTTTCTCTAAACACATTTCTTAACTACACTCATTTTCGTAGAATAATCAAACTAAGTTCCAATTACCGTCGAATTGGTAAGACACGGCAACAAAGTGAGCGTGCTGCCTACAGGCCTAACTTAAATGTGTGCTGCAATTCGTTAGTACTTATAAAGCAAATATTTACTGGCCTGAGAATCTAGATTGTTGAGCATCTAGAAACAGACAAACAGACAGACGGAGAGAAAGAAAGAGAAAAGCAATCGTAATCCAATTTCTTTTTGGAGGAGGCTTTCATTTTAGTTCCACTTTCATGGTGCGTTTGAAATTTATACATTCTCAAGGTTTTCCTTTTAGGATTGACAAACAAACTTTATATTGCGCCTGATATATATTTTCTTAGTCCATTTCAGATTCCGTTGAAAGCAACATATTCAAATTGGTGATGTCTTCTTCTATTAAGGATTGGACAATATTTGTGGCTTCGAGGTGTCAAGTAGTTGCTCTGAGAGAATGCCAGAGAATCCAACCTCCAAAAAAAAGGAATGAATTTGGTTAACAAAACAGTCATTTTCTTGCGAATGAAGTTGAGTGTTTTGAAAGGAAATTCAAGGAAGCTTCTTTTTTTTTCGATGGAGATATTAATGATTTTAGCCACTTGAATTTGTTTTGTACAAACAACTATTACTTTTACTTGAGCAAAGACTTTAAAGTAAAAAAAAAAGTTTCCAACATCTATTATTCTGCTAAAGCTGAGTGAATCAATGATTGTTTGCTAAAAGTTTTTTCCTATTTAGTTTAAGGACACAAGATACATCCCAAAATATTCCTTAGTTTTGGTATAAAGTTATGTTTGAAAAGAATTCCATTAGTAGTAAATTGCAATTAAGTCAAAAACTCACCTGTCTCTTACTTACATTCTGTCTGTTACTTTTCCCCTCTCTGTATATATCTTGACTAAGTACTCCTTATATATGTTAGTTTTCTCTGTGAGGTAAAGAGTTTTGAGAGTGAGAGTGGTAGATTGAACTATTTATATGCTAATTTTCAGCAGCTAACGACTGGATTATATATAAGACGAATTAGTTTTTGACTTAATTGCAAATTTTACCAAAATTATTTTAATGTTGTTGTTTGTTTTTTTTTCATTCTTCGGTCGTAGTTTTTTTTTAATTCGCTTTTAAAAAAACTGTGATCAGGAAGAAAACGAGGTTTTCTTCCTGATCACAGTTATCTACTTAGAGCTTAATGGGTGACCAAACAGGTCACGTTCTTTCTAGTAGATACTAATTCCTTACTTACTTTTTAATTTAATTTGTTTTGCAAACTAACTTTCTTTCTGATCACAATTATCTATCCAGAGCTCCATCCAACTATTGGTAAATAGTAGGACAAATTGGTATGGCAATCAGTCTAGGGGAAGGAAAACCTTTAATTCAAACCTGTTAACCTCTACTTTAAAAAATTGTCCTTGTGTCACATCCTGTTTATACAGAGGAGTTGGTAATTACATTTCTGGTAAGAGCCTTACTAGCAGAGTTGTAGTAATGCGGATCGTATGAATTCTATTCTGAAAAAGACTTTTACCGCAAGCCAAACTCGAACGTCTGTTCTTCATCTCTACCAAAAGGAAATTTAATCTGCACACATGAACACGCACACACACACACACACACACACACACACATGAACACTTATGCGTACATAGATAATTTTCAGCGCGCACTGTTGGTAGCAGAAGATAGTAGAAATCAAGAAACTATCAACACACAACTTAAAACGTATTTGCAAAATATTTGCTTGAAGGTAATTGAAATATTTCACAGGAAACAAACTTGTCAATTCAAAAACAATGACGTACATTAAATAACTTAAACAAGAATAATTTAATATAATGTTACACTTCAATTTCTCTGTTTCTATACAATAGATAACTACCGTGATAATTGTTTTGTAAGAATGTGATTAAATTCGAAAAACATATTCACAACTATGCTGTATAATAATGTTAGACGAAAACCTGTAGATATTTTGAACTGGATTTCCTAACATGACAGTTGCGGAGAAAATGTCAGTGAATGAACTGATATCTTGGGACTTATAGTGGGACTTATAAAATAACGAAAAGGAAATGTTCTTTTGTATTTTCTATTTATAAAAAGAAATAGAGAAACTGCTTGTATAGATGTTGATATATCCAAGGAAATGCACATATAAGTTATTTGCAGGTATAAAAATTACTCAAGAGATTGTTTGCTAAGGTGCATTGGGATTAACCTTTGCCTTAGCTTCTCATAATGCTAAAAACTTAGGGATATTTTATCGTGACAAAATAGCATTTACCTTGCTCTCCAAATGTCCACTAGCCACGTAGGCTAGTTCTTTAGAATACACCGACTGTACCTCTGTAGAGGGTGAGAACGAGGCCACCTGTTGGCTGTGGGTGGCGATCCGTGATGCTTAAGGATGGAACTGGTGCCTGAGCAGTCCATGATATACAACACTCCAATATGGCTCTTACTTAAGCTAGACGGGCGCTCGGAGAAGCCCTCTCCGATCAATCGACTGGTCACGTCAAGCCCTAGCACCTATATTTGTCACAACGCTATTGCCCTTATGGCAAGCCCCAGCACTTTTTATTATATATGAGCTAAAAGGTGGTGGCTGAGGGTCTTAGTGTCCTGGTATGACGTTAAATATTATCTGATGGTGAAGTTCCAATTCTGGAGCTCTAGGGAGTGTGGAGTACCCCTTCTTCACCATTACTCCCAGGTCTACTCTGACCCGGAGTGTTAGTACCTGCTATGGGTTAATAGAAAAAATGAGTTTTAAAAATGTGTTTAAAAAAATGGAGTTTAAAACAATTAGTACCCATTAAGGATGAATAAAACAAAAACGTTTTCGGCATAAAATAACCCAACAGTGGTTGACATACTGCAAAATCCAACCAACAAACCAACCAACTGTAGAGTAGGGTATTGTTATGCTGTTGCCATACTTCAAGTGTTCTTGAGTGGCCTCTGGTGGTCCCCCGACCCCCCCCCCAGTATGTTTTTTTTTAAATGGCTGGATGGCATAATTGAAGCCTATCCGTTTAAACAGTAGTTTTTCACCTGACAGCAGACTACATTACTGTCCTGAGATATTTTTATTTGCACCAATCAGTACCCTGTTTCTGGCATAGATATTATAACTGGATCGGAATACTCTTCGACCTGTTTAATGAATACATGTTCATCTTGAGTAGTCTTAGTTGGAGCTTGTAATAAGACATCTGATTTTTTTTTGTTTTTTGTTTGTTTGTTTGTTTTTTGTTTTGTTTTTTTTGGGGGGGGTTCACCCCTTCAGGACATATTATTTCAGGGGAGTATCTAGCCATCCGAAGGTGAATCCTTTGGATTCTTGGTTGAAGTCTAGATCGGTCTATGCTATAGGGTAGAGATAGTAGTGAGAGGTGAATACTGTCTCTAGAATGGAATTGGGTAATATCTCGCAGGCTCACTGTGAGTAGGAAGCAATTTATCATCTCTCTCTCTCTCTCTCTCTCTCTCTCTCTCTCTCTCTCTCTCTCTCTCTCTCAATCGCCAATTATATACCCGATATGATGTGAAGAGTATATAACATATCGTCTATTGTGTTTTTTTTTTTTAATTCTTTCAATGCATCTCAATTAAAATCGTGACCGTTTGAGCGGAAATGTTGTTCTACAATAATTAGTCTGTTGTAATCCATATATTTTATTCTGTGTCTATAGTTATTTCGTCTAAATCTAAAATGGTAATTCTGACGTTTCCATGTATTTGTTTTTAGCAAGCATTTGCAGTCCAGTAATCCAACATTACAATGAATATAAACAAATCAGAACAAAATAAAAGCATTGTCTCTTTTATATTGTATTTTGATGTGTAAAAGTAAAAAAAAAATAAAAAAAGTTAAAAAAACGTCCGATAATGTTAATGTATTTATTGGACGATAAAGATCGGTCTATGCTTGAGGGTAGAGGTACTAGTGAATTGTGAATACTGCTCTTAGAATGGAATGGGGTATTATCGCGCAGGCTCACTGAGTGAGTGGGAAGCATAGGATATGGCGCGACGAGTTCCCAGATTGTCTCTTTACAGTTGAACTGTTAATAATTCATCTTGGCTAGCATCTGTTGCTATGATACTTTTATCGCTGGTGTACTAGCACTTTGTGGAGAGGAGCAGCTCTTTAATAGCTTGGATGGATCTCGCTTGTTGTTGACCCTCATACCCACCGGCAATCTTTCTTTAAAGTTGTTAAATCCGGGATGAACTTTCCCAGTTGGTTTACCATGCCATGAAAACGTTGGATTTATGTGGCTGTTGTTGGATACTCTTGCATTGTCTCGTGTTTCCTGGATCTTTACTGTAACTCATTGTAACGCTCGCATCCTGGAATCGACTTAGTACCCTTTGGTAAGTTTGGTAAATATTTTGCTGTCCCTTAGCCAGGTTCTCATCAAATCATTTCATTGGATCTCTCTCTCTCTCTCTCTCTCTATATATATATATATATATATATATATATATATATATATATATATATATACTAGCTAAATTACCCGGTCCATGACCGGACTAAAAAAAATAGGAACACCAGAGAGTGTTTTCAAACATATTTACATCCAAGGGTAAATAGTTATTGAAAGGTTCATGAAAGTTAATTGATTTTTCATAGAATTTTTTAAAAAATTCTTGTCGTAATTTGTTTTTGGCTACGTTAAATTTTAGTTGATTTAACGGTGCAAATATAAAAACTTTTGTTTTCAGTCATAATTTTCATTATTTCCGTAAGCTTAGATTTTTTTTAAATAATCAGGAGTTTGTTTAATGTTCTTCTTTCGAATGGAAAAAGTTTTTTCAAGATAAAATTAATTGTTATGAAAGTTTCGTTGGGTTGAATATAGGGGGGGGGGATAAACAACAACAAAAAAAATTATATACATTTAATATTGAAAAATATTTTTTAAACTAAGTTTAATTGAAATTATACATTGCAATACTAACACAACCAACTGTCTCAATGATAGATTCAATAATTAATTTCAATGGTTAATTAAATGTATAGTAATTTGGGGTTTTTTGTTTATTTTTTTAAGCAATACGTAATTAAAAACAACCTTAATCCCCTAAAACCGTAACCCAATTCGCAAAATGTTAATTCATATACTGTAGTTAAACTGTCATTGGGTACCACCAAAAAAACTTTCCGTTTTAATTTTTCCGACCTAAATCAGAATCAGCCCTCTTTATTTATACTGTAATTAGTGAACTATAAACATAATAATGTTACGCCCCCAACATAAGGGAGGGGTCAAAATTAAGTGACCTTAAAAAATGAGAAAGTTTTAAAATAAAATAAGTAATGTATTATAAAGATCGTTCATTGATTAATAAACACTGAAAAATTAGTTAAAATCCGATAATTCCCTGATTTTTGGTAAATTATTTTCTGGGGCGGGGGTGGGGCTAAAGTCACTTTGTCAAAAACGCATTTTAGACCCAATTTGGGTCTACCTATGCTCTGCTGTTACTAAAAAAACTTTCGACAACTATATGTATGTATTTTTTAAATATTCATCATTCTTTTACTGTTTGACAAAAAGAATTTCGTAAATAACTTACGAAATTCACACAAACACTATTTACTTATTTAAAATAAGTAAACATAATAAGTAAATAAGTGTTTGTGTGAATTTCGTAATTTTGAAGATAATATTAACCTTTATTCAAGTTTAATTGTGTTAAATACCCCCCCCCTTTTTTTTAGCGCTAATGATTTACGATTTTTTGTTTGTTGTTTACAACATTGAGAATAATATTCCAACTTTTTCATACGTAGACAATTGTAAATTCAATTTTTAATTGCTTGTTTGAGTTAGAAATAAAATGTAACATTGTAATTTATTTATTTATTTATTTGAGCAACAAAAATAACAAAGATTAAAAATGGATATATTTTATTCTAAAAAATATGAAAGTATTCGTAAAAATATTGATAAAAACGTTTTCATTTTTTTTTATTTACATTTATACAACCCTATACTGGTGACTGATTTTTATTGACATTTAAAATATTATTTTAAACAAATGTAACCGTAAACTTGTGGACAAAGATTTGATTTTACTTTTCGTATAATCGGCTCTCCAAAGCATAATATTTTTAAATATTTAGAAAAATTATGAAATAAATATTTTAAAGATTTGGACAAAAAAAACGAATTTTATTTTACATTAAAATTTAGTCATGACTGGAAGCTGATATACTTTCTTTCTTTCTTTCTTTCTTTCTTTTTTTTCTTTCTTTTTCTTTAGCACGCAAGCTTCTGCAAACGCATTCAACAACGCGGGCAGGGTGGGGCAGGGTGGAGCAGGGTGGTGCGTGCCTGATGATTGTAGCTGGAATATCAGCAGCAGCAGCTATACGATTTCTTTCTAAAAATCGTTTGATTTTTGTTTGATTAATTATTTTTTTTTTAAATTATATCCCTTAATCAGTAAAAATCAATAACCAAATTTCGAGTGTTTCTTAGTTAGAACAATATCAATGTGTATGCAAGATTTTGAATCTGAGTGCCCTCCCGTTTTTTGTTATACATCGACACGTACATACCAAAATCTCTCCTTTATATATTAGATATATATATATCATTATAAGTACTATCACAACAATTATCATATGCAGTAGTAGTAGTAGTAGTAGTAGTATAGTAGTAGTCTCTGTAGCTATATTAATCGTCTTTGTTACAGCTGTCATCTTCATTCTTACTCTACCCATTATCAATTATCATATCATTACGATTATCTTTCTTTCTTAATTCACAGTGCATTATGGAAACTTTCATGGGGCCCTTTTCTCTTTTAACACATTTAAAAATCATCTAAAAACTAATATGAATTAAAAATGTCTTCAAGTTTCAATTACTTCTCGATAAGAAACAGTTTCTTTATCTAGACATCGAATTTTTTATGACATTTCATTTCCTTTCTTATATCATTGGGAAAGTTATTAATTTGTACTTCAGAATTTATTGCGGAGAATTCTTTTTTCTTTTTTCTTTTTTTCAAATCGAGATGCTTAGATATTTCTTCTTTTTTTTTTTTTTGCTTATTAATTTAGAGTTAATCAACATTTTTAGAAAAAGGAAGCCATCATCTGTTTTTGACCCAAGAGAATTGATATTAAAGAACGAAGATAATGTTTGAAAATGAAATAGAGAATCACACGATACTTTTCTCTGTTGTCATTTAAATGTAACAAAAATTAATTGCCTATACAAAATGAAAAAAAAATACCATATATATATATATATATATATATATATATATATATATATATATATATTGTCGGCTAAAAAAAAGCCATATCATAAACACATCGCTTGTGTATTTACTTTCTCATATATATATATATATATATATATATATATATATATATATATATATATATATATATATAGTACACTCATTCTGTTCAGTCGGTAAACACGTATTAGAACACAATAAAAAAAAACAAAAATGATAACTTTCGATAATTCTGCTACGGAATATATATATATATATATATATATGTGTGTGTGTGTGTGTGTGTGTGTGTGTGTGTGTGTGTGTGTGTGTGTGTGTGTGTTATGAAAAATAAAGTAAAAGTAATGGCTTTTTTAAGCATTGCTCGTTTAAAGGAGTAAAATCGCTAATGTAATTTTTTAGCGATTTTACCTCTCTCTCTCTCTCTCTCTCTCTCTCTCTCTCTCTCTCTCTCTCTCTCTCTCTCTCTCTCTCTCTCTCTCTCTCTCTCATATCGTCCAATGTGGGTTTTTTTAATTCTTTCAATGCATCTCAGTTAAAATCCTGACCGTTTGAGCGGAAATGCTGTTCTACAAGAATTAGTTTGTTGTAATCCATATATTTTATTCTGTCTCTGTAGTTATTTCATCTAAATGTAAAAATGGCTTTTTTGGCAGCGTTTGCAGTCCAGTAATTCAAAATTACAATGAATACAAAAAATCAGAACAAAATAAAAACATTGTCTCTTTTATATTGTAAAAGTAAAAAAAAATGTCCGATAATGTTAATGCATTTATTGAACGATAAAGATCTATGTGTATGATTGTATCACTTGAACTCCAATGAAACGCTTGGAGAAAAAGTGAGATGGAAATGGCACAAGGAGGATCTGTGCTCTTTTGGAAAAACCCTGGAAGCAGCACCCTAAAAAGCAACGGATGTTGTATGATTATTTACCTCTCAACTCGCAAACTATACAAGCAAGACGAGCAAGACGAGCAAGACATGCTGGACACTGGTGGAGTAGTAAGCACGAATTCCTAAAATACGTTCTCATATTGACTTCTAAACGGATACACCAGTGTTAGTCGACCAATAAAAACTTACATTGATCAGATCTGTGCGAACATTGACGAGTAACAGAGAGAGAGAGAGAGGGAGAGAGAGAGAGAGAGAGAGAGAGATGTAACATAATAGCGGAGTGAGAAAATAGAAAGAGTCAGGATTGTAAGAGGTACGTGTAGTTAGCATGGAAAGTTTTTAGGATGAGTTAGCAAGCACAGCTCGACATGGCGTTTTCTTATTGGTCGAGGTATGTCGCAAAATGAAGGGTGGAAGAGCAGGAGTGAGAGGTAGGAGTGAGAGGGATGAGTTTGGAACGAGGCAGTTACTGAATGAGACGTGTCTCTCATTCAGATCAGTTTGACTTGGGAGAAAATAAAAATATCTCATGAGAAAAAATAAATAAGATTCGCCTTGTGTTATTACCACGAACCATAAATGGCAGATGACAAGATATCCTCTAGAATCCCAAAATGGTTTCAGACTCAAAACATCAAAGAATCAACTCAACATCAGATCCAACAGCCAGATTCGAGCTTCTCCAAGTAGAACAAAAATAGAAATAAGTATAAAACGAATTATTTTTAATGACACATTATCACTCCATTTCAAATGAGGGACACTACATTACAGAGAGAGAGGAGAGAGAGAGAGAGAGAGAGAGAAAGAAAGAAAAAGAGAGAAAGAGAGGGAGTCAAATGTATCAGTGTTGTCAGTACGATTATTTGTTAATGTATTGGCGTGGAGAGGGTGAGAGAAAGCCTGTGTGTGTGTATGTGTGTGTGTGTGTGTGTGTGTGTGTGTGTGTGTGTGTGTGTGTGTGTGTGTGTGTGTGTGTGTGTGTGTGTGTGTGTGTGTGTGTGTGTGTGTGTGTCGCCATACGGCATTTGGCTTTGAAAATCCTTTCAAATTCAAAAGATATTTTTGGATATCTTGTCTTGTGCTGTTGATCGTTTTTAATAACAAACACAAGACGTTCTTTTTTTCTGAGCTCATCTATGTTATCCCAAAGTAAAAATACCTTGGAGAACAGATACTTATCTTACGTCTGTTCTCTTCTAACACTCAGCCCAGACTCATACTGAAAACTCACCACTCTCTCTTTCTCTCACACTCTCAGAGATTGACAGATAGCCTTTCGTGCGACATCCCCAAAATCATAGTAACTTTCCACTCTTATCAACAATTTTTCGTCTCATTATATTATGTTTGTAGCATCTAAATATAATGTAAATGTTTTTGTTTTGTTTTTTCAACTTTTATTTTCAACTGATGAAAATAGGAATTAATATTTCACATTATTTCTTGCAAAGAAAATTACACAACATTTAGAGCAAACTCATATTCACTTAAAAATGCAACATGCTTGCAGCGAAAAAAGCTCAGATTCGGGAGAAAAAAATATAAACAAACGCATATTCCAGCGTTTTTGTCTTAATTGAGTACCTTCTCTACCACTTGGATCTCAATATAAGAAAAATAATCTTGGGTTTGAACGTAAGCTATTAAAAATCATCCAGAAGTAACATTCAGGGGTATTCAACCAAACTTTTTTTAATAAAAACATGCCATATATATATATATATATATATATATATATATATATATATATATATATGTGCGTGTGTGTGTGTGTTTCTGTCTGTCTTCGTGTGTGGCGAAAGGAAACTGCTAAATAATATTAGAATTATAAACACAAGAAGTCCGTCACTTTGAGTTTTTATAGGGAGTACACAATCATCAGACTGAAATGCGAGAAAAGTGAGAAATTAAGAATATTTATAGAATGAGGTATAGTTACGAGTTAAGATGTAAGTTTTTGAGACATTCACACACAAATATATATATATATGTGTGTGTGTGTGTGTGTGTGTGTGTGTGTGTGTGTGTCCTACAAGGAGTTCTACAAGGAGATACATTAGCACCATATACATTTGCAATATGCATAGACTACGTACTCCGAACATCATAAAAGAAAAAAGGGTTACACTAAAAAGGCAAGAAGCAGGTAATATAACACACTGTCACAGATGCTGACTACGCTGATGACCTAACACTTCTTGCAAATACACCAGAACAGACCGAGTCACAACTACATAGCCTGGAGAAGGCAGCAAAGAATATCGGTCTTTATGTGAATTCCGATAAAACTGAGTTCATGTATTTTAAAAAGAAAGGAAGCATCTCCACACTCGACGGTAAGCCTCTAAAGCCAGTAGAACAATTCACATAGGTAGTAATATCTTATCCACAGAAAGCGATGTTAATGCACGAATAGGGAACACATGGTCGGCTATAAACAGATTATCAATCATATGGAAATCCGATCTCGCTGACAATTTAAAACGACAATTCTTCAAAGCTGTGGTCGTATCAGTGCTACTGTATGGCTGTACCACTTGGACCCTGACGAGGCACCTGGAGAATAAGCTAGATGAGAGCTGCACACGAATGCTGCGTGCGGTCTTGAACAAGTGAAAACAGCACCCGACACCTGTCCTCCACCCATTTCACAAACCATCCGAGTAAGACGAACAAGACACACTGGAGACTGCTGGCGAAGCAAAAACGAACTCATAAGCAACGTTCTCCTGTGGAAGCCAACACATGAACATGCTAATGTGGACCGCCCAGCAAGGACCTAAATTGACCAGCATTTTGCGAGAATACTGGCTGCTGCGCAGAGGACCTCCCAAGGACAATGAATGATAGAGAAGGTTGGCGAGAGATTTTCATGGATATCCGGCTAACTGAGCGACATGATATGTATATATATATATATATATATATGTGTATGTGTGTGTGTGTGTGTGTGTGTGTGTGTGTTACGTGTACTTCCCTAGAATAGAGAAGTTGCCCAATCAAATATAACAAACAATACACCGAAGACGGCCATGGGCGTGGGTGAAAGTACTTAGGGAAAATATGGAGGCATCTTCACTAGCATTTTGACCCGATATAAGAAAAATTACACGATGGCTTGAACGTAAATAATTGAAGATCAAAGATCTTAAAGAAAATATAAAATAAAGAAATATTCCGTAGTATTCAACCAAACCTTATTAATTGATATATATATATATATATATATATATATATATATATATATATATATATTGAGAGAGTGTGTGTGAGAGAGAGTGTGTGTGAGAGAGAGTATGTATGTGAGAGAAAGAGTGTGTGTGTGAAAAAGGGAGAAAGAGAATTGGGACAGTCCAATAATAAATTTGGAAAAAGAAGATAGATAAGTAGATGATTTGGGATAATCTTTTATTATAAATTGATATTTCTTAACTAGCAGGACCTGAGAATATACCACGATATGATAATTTAACTATTATAACGTTTGATATGTCTATATTTTTTTCAATGTAACATATCCTTTTCCTTCCTTTTTTATTTATAATAAAAACGGAATGTTCCATGAATTATCTGAGATGACGACACTGTTAAGAAATAAGAATTTGGTGGATAAGCAACACAAGATAATCAGATTTACATTTTTGCATTTCGTCTTGGAAGATTTGGATGGTCTCATTTTTAACATGAGTATGTTGCAAGATGATAACAGTCGTACTTTTAAGGAACATGATGTCTATGATGTTTGTAGTTAAGCTTCATCGAAATTACTTGATCATAGATATCTACATAGAAAGAGAGAGAGAGAGAGAGAGAGAGAGAAATAGAGAAATAGAGAGGGGGAGAAGAGAGATTATTTGGGACTTTTATTTCATAATTATTACTAATTATCGATATTATTTTGTTTGTCTTCGTTTTGTCTAAACAATTCCCCAAACAAGCATTCTTAGGAGGTTACCAAGCAATATTTTAAGAATTCAATCAATATCCCAAATTCAATTCTCTTGTATTTGCAAAAATATGAAAGCGTCAAGTCAGATTCTTATTTTTGTTTAAAAATTATCTCAATTATTTAACTATATTCTCTCGATTTTATCATTTTTTTTTTACCATATCAGCCTCTTTCTGATAAACTTATCTTTTCTCCCAGTAAAGCTCAGCTTATCTGTGACACTCGACGCCTTTTTTAAGTGAAATCCAATAACATAAAAAAATTATCTAGTGACATCTGAAATTTACATATTACTAACGCAATATTCTCGTTATCAGTTCATAAAATTAAATAGAGTTCTTCAGTTTATAATCACATAATGAATTTAGAGATCTCCGATATTGGAGGTAAAAAAATATTCTGACTTCGGAAGATGTTTTTCTTTGTTTTTTGGGGGGTTTTTGTTTATTTTTTGTTTTTGTTTTTTTGTGGTTGGTTTTTTTTGTTTGTTTGTTTGTTTGTTGTTGCTTTTTGTACCAATGAAAGAACTGCAATTGAAACATTTTCCTTCACTTTTTTTCTTTATTGTTTAAACGATTATAATTTGTATTCGTGTGAACGTTTTAAAAGTTGAGAAAATTAAAGCCAAGATTAAGTAGCTTTACATTGAGAGAGATCAATCATTTTCATGACCCAAATTGACTCGTAAAAAAAAAAAGACCGCATTGCAAACGAAAAAAAAAATGTGATAATCTTGTTTTTGTCATTAATACAAATGTTGTACCAAAAATTATGCCTGTCGATCAATTTCTCCGAAGCCCTATTAATGAAAACGTGATCTTTTTACACTATTAGAATGATTGGTTGATTTTTAACGGGATGCCAACCTGTTTAGAATTAATTTATGCCTAGAAGTTAGAGAATCGCGTTCATTGTACGTTCATATTTACATTTTTTGTGAAATTAGTTGAATAGTTTTGGATGAGTTTTGCCCATGATCATATTGAATACAGACAATTTTTGTTGGTTGTTTTGTTTTACGGCATATCAACTTTGTAAGTGTCATATAACGCTGAATCAAGTCATTTTGATATCAGGTTGCTTACAGTACCTGCTATTTCTTAAATGGTCACCCATGTAAGAATTGAACAGGCTCATCGCTGCTTAACTTCGATGATCTATCGAGAGCCGGTTCAATGAACATGGCTTGACCGTAAGCACAGATATTTTTTTATATATCCGGGTTAAGGGATATATTATGAAGTTGTAGTAAGGTATATTATCGCAGTAGTAGCTGGTGCGTCGAGTAGCAGTAATAGCAATACGTCTTCCGAGCAGTCGTCGTGGTAGTCTTGATAGTAGGTTAGTAGGCGCTTGTAACACCACACTATCCAATCAGATTATAGTGAGGGGGAACCCCTCACTATAATCTGATTGGATAGTGTCCTCTATAAATATTCGACACTGTGGTGGTACCTAGGTATTTACATATTCATTACATTTTTAAACGCATAAATGGAACTCTAACAGGTACTAGCACTCCAGATCAGAGTGGACCTGGGAGTAATGCGTATAAAGGGCTATTCCAGACTCCCAAAGAGCTGTATAACTCAAACTTCACCATTATATGCAGTTTAGTGTCATACCCAGGATACTTTATTCTTTCAGTAAATTTCTTTCATTCAAAACTTCATTTTAATTTTTATCCTTCATTTTTCAGATTTCCAACAGTAGTATATTTTATGTGGGAGATAAATGCAGAAATTCGGACAGCCTGGCGCCTTAATGTTAAGCAAGTCACGAAGAGGAGTGAGGCGGAGAGGAGAGTAGCCTTGACAGCAAAGAGAGACAGAAATAGGGAAAGAAAACAGCAGCCCCAGAAAGCATCACAGTTTGTGTGCAGTCAGTGCACCAAAGACTGTCATTCAGAGATAGGCCTGCACAGCCACTTGCGCAGATGCAGATAATTTTTTATATATTTATTTTGGACACTACGCCATCGTCCTTAGTGTACGGAAATGTGTCAACAGCAACAATATTTTCTGTCCAATAAAGATGAATATTCTTAATGCACTCAACTTAAAATAGAAGTCAATCTTTCATCTATTATCCTTAAGAATGTAATTTCAGAAAAAAAAGAATTTAAAACTCCATTTTCAGAATAATAGTTTAAATACAACAAATTTGACAGACGAATTATGCAAAATAGGAAAAGACAAAATTATTCGTATAGTAGAAAATGTTTTATATTTATTGGTTCGTGTAAGTATAAGCAATTTACATAATCATTTTATCGGTGAAGCCTTCTAGACTATTTTATTCAGTAGAATATTTGTGAAAATTCCAGTAGAGAACATCATGTGGGGCATAGAGTGTCTCCATTGTTATTCTTACGTTAACAACACAATGGAGAAGACAAAGGAGCTTAACGTTGGCGTGTGACAGAGAATTATTAATTTCCACAAGTCGGAAAATAGTTACAGCACTATTTCAAATTGGTTAGCTATCCCTAGATTTACGGTACAGTCCGTTATAAATTAGTTTAAACAGATTGGTACGACAGAGAATTTGTCAGGGCGTGGAAAAGACCCAAATCCTCATCGAGAACTGCCAAGAGAATAAGCTAGATGGGAGCTGCACAAGAATCCTGCACACGATATTAAACAAATTGTGGAAACAAACCCTATAAGAAAGTCGTTGTATAGCTGCTTGCCCCCTATCACACAAACTATCTGAGTGAGGTAAACAAGACATGCTGGACAGTAGTGGAGAAGAGGAGATAAACTCGTGACGTTTTCTTATGGAAACTAGCACATTGGCACACACAAGTGTGGACCGTCCAGCTCTGTGCAAATACTGGATGCTGAACTGAGGACCTCCTAGGAGCAATGAATTATAGGGACAGTTGGCAATGTTAATATAAACCCAAGAGTTATTTTTAAATACATCGCCAAAAGTTTGGATATGGTGGGTATCAGCGTAAGTACTCGCACAATACAATGTTGTTTACATAGAAATAGTTTGTATGGAGACCGACCATGAATCTCATAAGCTGCTCTGTTGGTGGGGCTTAGAATACGTTGTCTGTATCCCTCTACAGAGGGGTAAGATCCTCCACAAAATGTGTGTCCTGGGTAAAACACTAAACTTCATTAAATAGTGAGGTTCCAGTTGTGGATATCCGGGGAGTGTGGAGTATCCCTTCATTGCTATTACTCCCAGGTCTACTCTGATTCGGAGTGGTAGAACCTGTTTAGCGACAAATTGATCTGTTCAAAAATTACTTGTATTTAATAGGACCAAGTGAAAAAAAAATACATAAAAAACACACAAAAATATAAATGTGAATGGAAAATGAACGGGATTCCCTAACGTCTCTTGGAATAAAATAAAATGAAATCGTTTACATGACGTTAAAATCAATCTATCACTCATATTGCAAATTGAATGCTTATATTTATTCGTATCAATCATCCTCTACACTATGAATCATCGATAAACGTGGTACATTGAACATTCATTTCCTTCAGTTTTACTTTGATATAACAAGCAAAAGTAAGCGCCCCCAGGGCGAAAGTATTTAAGTTTTAAATTTAAATTAGAAAGATTAATAAAACTAGATAAGAACGAATATAGAAAATATCACACTTACGTTAATGTTATTTTAATTCATTTCTAAATAAGAATTATGAATAGGATTGCTTTTAATACGTTTGAGAATAACATGATAGTATTAGACATCAGTAACAGTAAATCATTATTTATTACACCCAGTTTGGTTAAAATCATTATGCAAATTATCGCACCATATATTATGGAAATCTATATTTCTTAGAGATATAGAACACATATTTCAAGATTTTAAATGTATTAATAATACTCGCAAATATATACACCCTTCGGGTGCTAGTATTTAAGTTTTAATGTAATAAAATATTATAATAAATTAGAAAGGCTAATGTACTAAATAAGAATGCAGATAAAAAGATTTGAAACAGAGGGGGGAATAATCGAAAAATAGAACTGAAACTTACTCTTCCATCTCTCCCGTCTTTCATTGTTAAATTTTGCTAATTTAACTATTTTGTTAAAATTGGAAGTAAAGAATAAAATTACAGATATTACTTCTTGTTAATGAATTTCTTTTAAGATTTATCCCCGAGATTTTTGCTCATATTCATTAAGATAAATCCATTGGCATTGCAGTCTCGGAAGAATATAATAGAGTTATTGTGCCTCTGAAGTTAGAGCGCCTCTTGTGACTGTGAAGTCCAATGTTCTAAAAACATTCTCGACCACAGATGTCGCATGTGAAGGCTGTCCCTGATTATATTGATGGGCCGGTGCCTTGTTGCCGCTGTTTTCTTCTGGACCTCTTGGCTTCATGGTGTTGCACAAAGGTGGCAACACCGTTAAAAAACAATTAGAAATCAATAATACTAAGCACATATTTATTAAAATCAAATTTTTAATATCTATATGCAAATTAGACTTTCCGTTCACAGTGTAAACGGCTATTTTGTTGTATATATAAATACAGTTGCAGGTTATTTGTATGTAGATATGGTCAACAGTATTAATAATGTAAAACAATTTTATTAATGATTGAGGTTTAAATAAAATGAAAATCACGGAGAATGTGACGTAAATAATTAAGTTAATTGTTACTTGAATAGTAATATAGTTTTGGTTACAGACAGAAAAACACACAATCTCCATTATAAGAAGAATTATTTAGTTTTGCGGCACTTCTAACTAAGCTAATAGAGATATCGTTAATAAATAAGATGCTTATTAAGATTAAATAATGACTATTTCATAATCTTAGAGAATATAAGTTTTAAAAAACTAAAGAAATCGTAACGTCAGTGGTGATATAGTTTCGGTAACAGACAGACAGTTACATATGCTCCATTTTAATAAGATAATCTTTCAATGATGCATGATTCACATTTGATCGGCGTTGGTTGTTTGTCAAGAATTCATTTTGAAATTCGAAGAAAAAGGGTCTTGAAGATAATTCAATCAAAGTGAATTCGAAATTGAAGTGATATCGTCAAATTTACTCACG
The DNA here is from genome assembly GCA_023376005.1 of Doryteuthis pealeii. Lineage (NCBI taxonomy): Eukaryota > Metazoa > Mollusca > Cephalopoda > Myopsida > Loliginidae > Doryteuthis > Doryteuthis pealeii. The sequence continues at coordinate 51,996,343 of CM042139.1, forward strand.
TTTCCTTTTACAACCACACAGGGTCGTCTAAAAGGATAAATGACCCACAACACTCTTAAGTGAACTCTTGATATATATATCCTAAAACAAAAAATGATTTTAACAAAAATGTAAATTCAAATTGCTGGGTTTTGGCAAATCTATTTTTAAACTGATGATACACTGTATTATTGGCTTTTCTATTCATTCGCTCTACTCACTTGAATGTGTATTATCTCTACTCACTTGAGTGTGTATGATCTCTACTCACTTGAGTGTGGTTGAGAGTAGAGGAATATGTAGATATAACAACACAAATGACTATATTCAATTGATATTTCGCCTCATTATTGGTTGAAGCTTCCTCAGTATTTACTGATTTAAGTGCTGGTCCATTCGGCTTTTATAGTGAAAAGGTAAATGGGTGGGAGAGAGAGAGAAAAAAGGGGGAGGGGTTATCTAGGGAAATGTGAAGAAAGTCGGGAGAGCTTAGTATGTGTAAAATGGTATTTTCTTTTTTATGGGGTCAGTCGGCTGACTTTATCTCTTCTCACTTGAGTGTGTATTATCTCTACTCAGTTGAGTGTGTATTATCTCTACTCACTTGAGTGTGTATTATCTCTACTCACTTGAGTGTGCATTATCTCTACTCAGTTGATTGTTTATTATCTCTACTCACTTGAGTGTCTATTATCTCTAGTCACTTGAGTGTGTATTATCTCTACTCACTTGAGTGTGTATCATTTCTACTCAGTATTTCTACTGGTATTTACTCAACTCGTTTGCCACGGGTAGGATGTGATACAAGGTGGTAAGTATGTAGCATCCAGCGATGATTGAACTCGTTATTCAGAAGTAATTGATCTGCGACACTAGCTTGCTAACCATTACGCTACGATGGGACGCCCTAGTGATAAATATAAGAATTAAAGTTGTTAAAGTTATTAAAGTTATTAATGTTAACCTGGGAGTAATGACAATGAACGGGCACTCCATACTCTCCAGATTTCCACGACTGGAGACTCACCAGTATGTGAAGCTTAGTTTCATACTCTGGTCAACCCTCTGCAGGAAACGTAGTCAACGTATTCTGCGGGTGAATATTTCGAGAACCGGTTGTGTAGCCTTGATGTAAGATGGCAACAACTCAGCCGGAACGTACGTTCGCATGGAGGTGCGTGGTATAATGGTTAGAGTCGTAAGAAATGGACTTGATGAACCGAGTTCCTGGACAATGCTGTTTGCATTTCACATAGCGGAAAGCTATGAATCAACTTATTCTCCCTCCAGCTATGGGTTAATAGCAGGGCAGACTGGGTCATTTAACCTTACCTAGTTAACCAATCTAGGAGAAGGAAAACTCTGAATTCAAACCTGGTAAACTCCGGTGCGGAGGGGTTGGTAAATATATAAAAATATACTTTCGCATGCATGAACAGTTGGCTGTAAGACGTTATTGGTTGACCCTGTATTATCGACAATTTCACAGCCAATATGCATTAAGTTTTGCTAAATAATTGAACATTTCTCTGTGGAAATTATTGAATGATTAACAAGGCTTTTGAGGTTGATTGATCATGTGAATTTTAAATGTTTAAAACTAAAACTAATTAATTAATTGTTTAAAATGTTTAGCACCGATGCTTCCAACTTGGCTAGAAACCCATTGAAAATTACTCGCGTTATGGAGCAAAAAACCTTCAACATGAAGATCGCTCTATTGGCGCAGCTTAAAATACGCTGATTGTATTCCCTGCAGGGGGTTAAGAACTACCCCCCCCATCGCCGTAGAGGGGTGTCCTTGGTATGACACTAAACTGCATCTGATAGTGAGGCTCCAATTCTGTAGCTCAGAGAAATGTTAAGTATCCGTTTATTGACATTATTCTAAGGTACACTCTAACCCGGAGCGGTGATCAAGCAGGAACCGGTGGTTCAGCATGAGCTGACTGTAACCTAAATTACAACCTAAATTAAACCTAAATTACAAGGAAAAAATAAAGTAAAAATATATAAGGACCAAAAAATTATCTGAGTCAACAGAAGAGATCACAGACGCACGCACACACACACATACACACACACATACACATACACACACAGATATATATATATATATATATATATATATATATATAGAGAGAGAGAGAGAGAGAGAGAGAAAGAAAGTGAGAGAGGATAGAAATACGTATACTTGCTACCAGATAGTGAAACATATAACATAAATATGCGAAGCATACGCGAAACCCTTACAATATATATATATATATATATATATATATATATATATATATATATATATATATATATATATATATATATAATGGCGGATCATTTCTGGATACACCTCGTATATTTCAGCTGCACATACATGCTTATATAAAAGCTGCTTAAGATCTCTCTCTCTCTCTCTCTCTCTATATATATATATAATATATATATATATATATATATATATATATATATATATATATATATATTAATTGGCGTATCGTTTCTGGGTAGACCACGTATATTGTAACGTAACTGCTACATAATTTATAGATAGATAGATAGATAGATAGATAGAGATAGATAGATAGATAGAGAGAGAGAGAGAGAGAGAGAGAGAGAGGGAGAGAGAAGAGAGAGACTACTTTCTAGGTCTGAAGAACGGGTCGCACTATCCAGTGAAGTTGGTCTACATACCTTGAAAGCTATCATTCAAATTCTTTCTCTTTATTTTTTTCTTTAAAAATATGAGCCCCAACAATGGCTAGAGAAGCTGATAAAAAACGCCGTTCCTCGCCTTTAGGTAAACCTGTAGATGAACAGATTGAGGAATAAATCACATCTGCTGCAAAACTTTTACTCGTATTCACTACACAAGTAGCAACTGAATAAACCCATATTAATAAAGCACATCACAGTATTATTCTTTAACTTGTTCAATTCTTATCTCCCTAGACTCCAGATTTTTTATTGTTATCCTTATAAGGTAATTCTCTCTAAAACTAATTCCTTCGGCAACTCAATAAATATGTATGAATCTTTTACTAGTATCATAACTGGAAAAAAAAGCAAACAAAATACCCAATACATATCGACTGTTTCAATACATTTCTAACATTAAACCAAAGAATAGTTTCGTCATTTTTCAATGTGTAGGTGTTATTGGATATTTCTTGCATAGCAGATTTTCTTGATTGTTTTCCCCAAAAAATATCAGTCGTAAAATATGAATAATTCCTTTCGTTTTATTTTATTATTTACAATCTTCCGTTCTTTATCCAAAATGGAGATTCTTCTGGAATGTTATCATCTGGTTATTTAATATTCCAATATAAAATAGATATTGATTGCATACTTGATTGGGTACTTGGTTTGACGGCATGTCAACCTTTCCTTGGTTATTTAATACTAAAGCCATTTGTTAAGTTATACGGTTTCAAGTATTTATTTCTAATATAAATAATTTGCAAGAAATTGTTTGGTTTCAGATAACTATTCAATAATAATAATAATAATAATAATAATAATAATAATAATAATAATAATTGTAATTGGATCCTTCGGGACGGTCTCCAAGGGTTGGGAAAAGAGTCTGGATGAATTGGAAATTCGAGGAAGAATCCAAACAACAATTGTTAAAATCGGCTAGAATACTCAGAAGACTCGTGGAGACCTGTGGAGACTTGCTGTCACTCAGCCTCCAGTGAACCACCAGCTTAGGTGAGTGAGAAAAGCTCTCATGTAAATAATAATAATAATAATAATAATAACAATAATAATAATAATAATAATAATAATAATAGCAAGTGTAGGTTATGTGCTGACAAAGATGAAATGGTTAATCACATAATAAATGAATGCAGCCAGCTGGAACAAAAGGGATACTAGTTTGGAAAATACTGCGTGGGAAAGGTGATCCACAACGTATTGTGCAAAAGATTAAAAAGTTGATATGAACAAATGGTATATGCACAAACCAGAAACTGTCCTAGAAAATAAGAGAAAATTTGAGATATAAACGAAACATCTAATTCCAGCCAGAAGACTAGACCTCGTACTAATTGACAAAAAAGAGGATCTTGCTTGAGGGCTGAAGAAGTTGTGGAACATGAGGGTGACGAGAATAAGAATTATAGTTGGTACTCTTGGAATGGTCCGCGGGGGCTTGGAAAGAAATTGGAGATCAGAAGAATAATAGACAATCGAGATTATAGCACGGTTAAAATCAGTCTTTAATATCTGTGGAGACTTACTGTCACTTAGACTTCAGTGAAAAATTACCAGTTGGTGTACGATTCTTTCATAGAATTAAAATTATAATGATAATAAATCTGAATAACAGAGAAGATTTGCTGTCACATGGACTCTGAAGGCCACTATCTATTCCTGGTGTGAAAGTAAAAAACTGAATATATAGCTGAATCCTGTCAGAGAGCTGAATAAATTATGAAATATGTATGTGATAATGATATCAGTCATAGTTGGATCCATTGAAGCAATCCTAAAGAACATGGACATGAACCTATATTATCTGGATATTTGAGGAAGAATTGAGACCATGCAGGCCACATCATGGTTGAGATCTTTTAGAATACTAAGAGCAGCTGTTGAATATCTTAGCTGTATCTATTATTTGACGGGTGATGGAGATAATTTTAAATTATTTAACAACTGTCTCCAAAGTGGAAAAGGGTTGTCAAATAAGATAATTAAAAGGTGATGACCCCGACTTCAATTTGAGAACTTGGCTATGGTTAGATAATCTCACGTAGGTGAACGAACGCTTCTGGGAGTTAGAAGTTAGATTGAATCTTTAAATTACCTGGCCCAGACCAGTTGATGGCTCCATAACTATTTTCATATAGTGTCCGATTAATTCCCGAAGTACGTACGGAGTCGGTAATGTGTGTTGAAGAGACGTCTATTATTAATAAAGAAATATTCACACAGAAAAAGTCTTCGTTACCATTATGGGGATTTTTATTCCCGGAAAATCATTGTTTAAACCCTAACTTTTGTAGGAGGATAAACCGTACTTAAAACACAGTGAAGAGCTGAGCGGCGCTTTTGAAGAAAGGACTCAAACGAATTTTGCTACTACAAAAGGTTTACTGTACATTTACCAAATAATATACTATAGGGATATACACACGAATATACAACAGGTAGGTTCAATACGCAAAACTAGCAAAACAGTTCAGAGAGTTTGGTTGGGTATGGTAACAGAAACTTAGCTGTTTGAAGTTGTTCCCTGGTAACTTGTTCAGACCCAGTCGAAAGTTTGTTGTAGAGGTTGCGTTTGTCTGCTTTCAGTTCCTAGATGGTGGACACGCTGCCCAAATCGTCGCTCTCTAGGGATTATAAGGATCAGGTGTTTTAGCTAGGACTGATAGCACGAGTAGCGACAAAATGAGTACGATTCCTTGTGATCCCTTCTTTTATAGCCAACCTCCAAAAGGTCCGTGATTAACCTATTTGACCCCACGCACGTGTGTCCCATAATGAATTTCAACATCATTTCATCCGTACAATGAAGTAATGGAACAACGTGGGACGGGGAGAGAAGACAACCAGCGACCGAGAGAAGACAAGATGGCGAATCGGCTATTCAACACAATTATATAGCGCTTTGGAATCTTGGCTGTTACTCGGAGATTAGTTTAAGCCTCCGGTTAATACTGGCGTGAAAATTTTCAAGAGAAAAAATCAATAGATTTGTTGTGACCATGTACCGTAAGCAACTTGTAATGCGAGACTAAAGAAATCTAGTAAGTAACAACTAATATATATATATATATATATATTATATATATATATATATATATATATATACTAACCCCTCTAAACGTGCAGGATGTGACACAGTTAATTTCTTAAGCGGAGTTTAACAGGTTTGAATTTAGAGTTTTGCTTCTCCTAGACTGGTTGCCTAACCAAGGTTAAAGAGCCCAGTCTGTCCTACTATTTACCCATAGCTAGAGGGAGAGTAGCTGGATGCATACCTTTCCCTAAGGTATTAGCGCTATGTGAAATGCAAACAGCCTCGTCCAGGATTTGAACTCGGGTCGGCGAGTCCATTTCCTACGACTCTAACCATTACACCACGTACCTAATAACTACTATTATAGGCTCGCATGAAGTTATGCAATGATGGCCTTCCCAATACTTAGATGGTTCGCTCAGAAACAGCAGTTATTGTAAGAAATGTGATACCTGTGTACTAGAGTAAGTAGGCGTAGTGGACTGTATTAGGTATCTGCCAGACACCGAGGAAGCATATCCCCTTTTAATAGACCAGGGAGATTGTTTTTGTGTCTGAGGTAGAGCGCCACACCTTCCATCAACTCCCGACTTTACCACACAGATCCAAGCTGTGCTGCTCATACGTTAAGTTGGCGAGGGCTGGTATCGAACCCAAAACCTTGGGGTTCCGAGGCGAATTCTCTACCGACGGAGTTAAACCGGACCAAAGCTTAGTAAATAACAGCCATTATAGGCACGTCTGAAGTTAAGCAGTGATGGCCCTGTTTAGGAGTTAGAAGAGTGACCACTTAGGAAAAGCAGGTTTCTAACAGTTAAATTCAAATTAATTCAAATAGTTGGTTATTTTTTTCTTTTGTGAGGCGACAAATCGTCTGTCGTAAAACAAAATTTTACGACAGACGATAATCAAAACACGTTTTTTTCACCTTATATTAAAATATAGATTATTGATTAGAAGATTGTGTGAATATTTCTTGTCAGTAAATAATTTTCTCAGAAAACTCTATATGTTAGATAACTTTAAATATATATTAAAAATAAGATAAACTATATATAAATCAATAATACCGGGCAGGTATTTATCAAAACTTGTTTTAACAAACAATGGGAAATGTGTAATGCTGCATACATAATTTCTGAGTATATATAATACAAGTTTGTTCTTTATTCTATGCGTTAATGATTATGACTATAAATTAAATACTCATTGATAAACTTATGCAATATCTGTGTGTATTGTGACATAAGCAGTGACGTAGTTACAGTAACAGACACCGAATCTCGATTATAATAAGATGTATGTCAATTCTTCTGACCTATATTTGGTCAGTAGAAGGCACAGCTCTACGGCACAGAAGCTGCTATGATGAAACTAATTGAAGAAATAATAAATAAAGTCGAGAAACGATCGAAGTTATGAAATCATAAGTCTTTTCAGTTTCAATACAAAATGACAGGTCTGTTTAATATGGAGGAAATTTCCAATTGGGTTGGACTGCATGTAGCTAAACTGATTAAACTTTACACCGATACCTTCTAAAAGTAATAATACGTTTCCCTTTCCTGGTCAATTAGCTGGGCAAGTTGGGTTTTCTTTTGTTTTATTTTATTCTTGTCCAAAATCAAAAATACTTGTAGGATACCTCGCTTTATATAATGGTTAGCGGGTGAGGCAACAAGACCATTTTTAATGAGATCGATTCTCACTGAGTGTCCTGTACTTAGGGTTAGCTACCGAGGCTAACAAACCATAGCTAATGAGATTGATTCTCTTAGTTTCTTATAGGATCATAATAATTATAAGAAACTAAGCGTTAAAGAAAACAAAATATGGTCTTCTTTAATTAATTACTACACAAAACATCCCACTCCGCATCATCGCACGATCTATGGTAACAATACATGAGCTACATTCTCCCAACACCTCTTGGCTTTACCAACCGTATCAACCTTGCTCCCCCACATCCTTAAGCCATAACCCCAAGGTGAACTATATGACAGAAAAGTTCCACTGGCTGACACTGATTACCACACTTCGCCATACACGACCAGCACTTCTCATATTCTCAGAAGTCTCATTTCACCACCTGTCCTAATGAAGGTTGAAAAAACCGAAACATTATAGACATTACCATCAGGAATAAATAATTCAACCTTTTGGAACACTTTGTATTTTTCTATTTTTCCACACACACAAACATATATATATATATATATATATATGTGTGTGTGTGTGTGTGTGCGCGCGCGTGCCGCGTGTGTGCATGTGTGTGTGTGTGAAGCAGCGATCATAAAATGGTCAATATATATATATATATATATATATATATATATACATGTGGGTGTGTATGTGTGTGTGCGTGACTGTGTGTGTGTGTGTGCGTACGTGCGTGCGTGCGTGCGCGCACGTGTGTGTGTGTGTGTTTGTGAAGCAGCGATCATAGAATGGTCAGTTATATATATATATATATCTGTGTGTGTGTGTGCGTGACTGTGTGCGTGCGTGCGTGTGTGTGTGTGTGTGTGTGTGTGTGTGTGTGTGTGTGTGAAGCAGCGATCATAAAAATGGTCAGTATATTATATATATATATATATGTGTGTGTGTGTGTGTGTGTGTGTGTGTGTGTGCGTGACGTGTGTGTGTGTGAGCGTACGTGCGTGCGTGTGTGTGTGTGTGTGTGTGTGTGTGTGAAGAAGCGATCATAAAATGGTCAGTGCCGGGTTAGCTCAGTCGGTAGAGCGTTCGGCTAGAAACCACAAGGTTCCTAGTTCGATACCGGTCCTCGCCAACTCAGCGTATGAGTAGCACAGGGATCTGTGCGGTAAAGTAAGGAGCGGATGTTAGTTGTGGCGCTCCACCTCAGACGCCAAAAAAAAGCAATCTCCTTGGTCTAGTGCTATTGAAAAGGGGATAGACTCCCTCGCTGATTGGCTGATAGCGACTTTAGGCCGCCCCGACGACTTTACTTTACTTATATATATGTATATATGTATATGTGTTGTGTGTGTGTGTGTGTGTGTGTGTGTGTGTGTGTGTGTGTGTGAAGAAGCAATCATAAAATGGTCAGTTCAAAACACTTGGATACCAAAATATATTTTCCATTCCACGAATTTATATGCTACGTTATCAGTTCATTATTCATTACTTCTTTTCAGGAATATCGACTCTTTTGAAAACATTTTTTTCATCTCAATGGTGACCTGGGGTCAAAACTAGTAAGGAACATTTTTTTTTTAATAAATAACCCTAAAGAAATATTGCTATTTGTCATATCACTTTTGTTCATCCCCTTATATATAACAATTCAAAAAGACTTAAACTTTCCCGGGGTTCTTCTTGCTTTGGTTTTTTTAGGGGGTGGTGAAGGGTTGCTTTTTTTAAAGTTTTTTTGTTTTTTAGTTTTTTGTTTTTTAGTTTTTGGGGGTTTTTTTTGGTTTGTTTTCTAGGGGGTGGGGGTTGATACAGCGTCCGCCCACTATTGAAAAGGTATAAACCCTTTAATCTTACGCTTTGCTTCACGCCGAGAAAGACAAATTGGCGATTTTTCCCCTTCTTTGCATGCCTCTTTCCAAAAGGAACCATTTCTGCTCGTAATTTTTCGATTATACAATTTACGCCTTTGCAAGCCCAAAAGCAGTATCCTCTGCCATGGTTGGCGTGTGCAGCGACACGCAAGCGTTTCTCTTATCAAGCCGGGGGTATTTCAACGAACCATTCGTAAAATATCCTGCCATTCCTCTCTGCTTGATAATAGCGACAATAATTCCCCAGCGAAATTCGTCATTTTCTCTTTCTTTTAATATTTCAGCTGCCACTTTCAACTTTTTTTTATTTTTGCTTATTATTGCCAGCAAGATTTTGCATTGCCCGGGAGAAAATAAAGCCTCCACTTAAGCATATTTGAATAAATTCTTCATCTTAATCGGTATTAAAAAATTGTTCAAAATGATGTAAACCATTTCTAGGTATCTTTATTTATTTTAATTTTAGCTTCAACATTTTCAATTTATATATTAAAACTTGTGTTCCTCCGACCGTTATCATCTTGAAACACCCTCGCTTTAAAATTGAGATCGTCCAAATCGTCTAAGATGAAATGCAAAAATTTAAACCCTAATCATCTGGCGATTTCTTATATCTTATGAATGTCCCCTCAGCTAAATAATGAACCATTCCGTTTTCATCATAGGGAACGAAAGGGAAGAAAAAGGACATGCTACACAGAAGAATATAATAATGAGAAAGAAAGAGAGAAAGAAAGAAAAAAGAAATAGTTAAGGAAAGATAGAGAGAAGAAGTGAGCGCGCTGAAGTGTTAATGCTAATCTGTTTCAATCCAACATAATGAAAAGATGAAAAAAAAAAGAAAGAAAACAAAGAGTGGGAGAGAGTTAAATCAAGATTATTATACGTCTTTACATATTGAACTATTGTAATAGCTCTTAAGTAAATACATCAAACTTTGTAATAAAATATAAAATCAAAATTAAATTATCAATCTGTGGTATATCCACTGGTCCTGATAATCATTATTATTCTACTTCTTGTGAGTTTTTTCACACCTTCTCTTCATAGTATACACTGCTGATGAGACCTAATAGTACGAAACAGCTGTCCAGTCTTTCCGCATGTCACACGCGTTTTTCACTGAATTTTTTGGTCATGGTCATTTAATAGTATATAATCCTCTCTCTCTCTCTCTCTCTCTCTCTCTCTCTCTCTCTCTCTCTCTCTCTCTCTCTCTCTCTCTCTCTCTCTCTCTTGAACAGGTAGATTTTTAAATAAGTGTGCGAACCACAACGGGTCTATGTTAAAAAAAATAAGCCTCATTTGATCACAGTCTATGAGAGTACCATGAGGCTGTGAACTATTAGGTCAATCCTCATATATATATATATATATATATATATATATATATATATATATATATATTGGACTCTCCTATCGTGAACGATAAATGAGGGTCAGCAGTGAGCGATTTGTTTCTTCCCATGTTATGCATGCTATCAAGAAGACATTTTGATTTTCCTTGAGTGTGATAGTAGCCCAGCCTTGCTGCTAGCTATGAAGTCCCACTGACGGATGAAATATTCTAACGTGGGAATCAGATTTTTTGTTTTAAAGTTAGACGGAGCTGATCTCTATGTTTCAGTCTATTTTCTTCAAAGCTCTTTAATCTAGCGAAACATGTCTTACGCCATTCTTTCCGATTTGATGCTAGATTTTCCCTAGCACTCTTGGCTAATATTGAGACGTTTCAAATTGTTCTTCAATTTGTCTTTATAGCGTAAGAGTGGACATCCAATAGAACGCTTAGCATTTAGTAATTGTCAATATAATATCTTCTTTGGAAGCCTGTTCTCATTAATTCTGACAACGTGATCAGCCCACCTAAGTTGAACCTTTGCTAGTAAGATTTCAATGCTAGCAATGTTATTTTTTTTTTTAATATTGTGCTATTTTTCACTCTATAATCCCATTTTATACCGCAAATAGCATGAAGACAGCGCATGTGAAAGGCGTCAAGTTGGTTTATGTGCTTGCAGTAAAGTGTCCAAGTTGCAGCACCATAAAATAGAGTTGAAATCACGAATGCTCTGTAGATATCAATTTTTATTTTAAGAGATACATATTTGGTATTCCATGATCGGTGTTTCAAATTGCAGAATGCAGTGCTTTCTTTATCTATTCTGGGTTGGATTTCTTTGTCCATTTTTCCATCAGAAGTGACTGTTGATCCATGATATTTAAACATATCAACAATTCTTAATGCTTTTCCATCAATGGAGACAGATGGATGTACAAGACGTGGATTGCATGTAGTTCAGTTTTCTTTATACTGATAGTAAGTCCAAATGCTTTTGATGTCTCAGAGAATTTATCAAGGATGGTCTGGATGTCTTTTAGGCTGTGTGCTAATAGAGCGGCATCGTCTGCAAAGAGAAGATCACGTACTAGCTGCAAGGAAATTTTTAACCTAGCTTTAAAGCGTTACTGATTGTATAGGCCACCACGTGTTCTGAATTCAACATTTATTCCTTCGCTTAGATCTGAGAATGCTTTCTCGAGCATAGCAGAAAAAACAATGCAAATAGAAGTGTAGCAAGAACACAGCCTTGCTTTGTACCATTTGAGACAAAAAAAGTACTGGATTGCTCACTATCTGATCTCACAGAAGCCCTCATTCCTTCATGCAAAGAGACGATGATATGAAGCATTTTATCTGGAACTACTAATTTCGAATACACTTTCCAAAGAGCAGTGTTTTTGTGAAATCTACGAAAACCATAAACAAGTCTTTTTTTTTATTTTTTTTTTTTTTTGCTCTCGAGCCTTCTCCTGAGCCTGTCGAAGATAGAAAATCATATCTACTGTTCCTCTACCTCAGCGAAAACCACACTGAGTTTTTGGTAGTGCTGATCCTGAGACACACACACACACACACACACACACACACACATATATATATATATATATATATATATATATTGTAGATAATATGAGTGCTATATTTACAAACAGATGGTGTTGAATATCATTGATAGAGCGTTTATATTTGAGTTAAGATAGCTTGAACATGGAGTCAATACCTGCTTACTGACAGTTTGTCACCTATGGGATCTTCTTGGGGTGTCAGTAACCAGGTTTTTACTCTATGTCCACGCTACCTTAACTCAAACATGTGAAATGCAAACATATATATATATATATATACGCTTTCGCTCAGTCGATAGAGCGTCCGCCTAGAAGCCACAAGGTTCCTGGTTCGATACCGGCCCCCGCCAACATAGCGTATGATTAGCACAGGGATCTGTGCGCTAAAGTAAGGAGCTGATAGTTCATGTGGTGCTCTCCCTCAGACACAAAAAACAATTTTCTTGGTCTAGCACTAGTAAAGGGGGATAGACTACCTCGCTGTTTGGCTGATACCAACTTTAGGCTACCCCGACGACTTCACTTCATATATATATATATATATATATATATATATATATATATAATGAATATATAATGAATATATATATATATATATATATATATATATTCTTTATAGTGTACAATACATTTAAGTTGAAATTGTTACCATTGGTTTCAAAGCAGCATATTAGCCACTGTCTTGTAGAAATATTTCTAACATACTCTTTGGAACCTAATGGTAACAACTGCAGCTTAAATGTATAGTACACTATAATGAATAAATAAATAAGTACAGTTCTTACACCCGTAATCGAGCACTTTATTTTCAGTTCCCCAAAAATATAAAAAGACTATATATATATATATATATATATATATATATATATATATATAGTATGAAAAAAAAGTAATAAGACAAACAGGAATATTTCTTATATGTTATTTATTCTCAACTAGTTTCGGCTTTAGGTTATCGTCAGGAGAAAATTTCTTATTTGAAGAAATTGTTTTTAGAGAGTTTTTTTGAAAGGGAGCATTATAGAAGAACTATAGAAGTTGAAATGTTTATATATATATATATATATATATATATATATATATATATATATATATATTCCAAGTCTTTTTGTCATGCGACATATTTAAAATGTCGAGAAATTGTGATTTTTAATAGAATTAGGTGAATTTTCTTACTCTGAAGCCCAATGACCTTTTTCTTAATTAATGTTCACTAAAAGGATAATTAATGTTGGATAAAATGTGTACACATTGATTGGTTGATAATTAATTCTAGCTTAATTCCAGGAGGTCTCTTTGTCGAAAGGAGCAAGGGCTGGGATCATTGCCCATTTTCTTGAGGCGCCCACTCCAGGGGAATGTCAACGGAAGCTATACAATTTTACACAGGAGTTTCCTGCGCGTGACCCTCCATATTAAACCGAACATGTGTAACATTTTAATATCATGGCGAGTTAAATGAATACGCCTGGATTGGACTGTGCATGAAGAGTTATATTGTGTTTCAGTGGAAGATGCAAGCCACATCTCAAGGATTTAATTAACCAGAAATAATTAACTGATCAATATATTAATACTAGTGTTCCTTATTTGAACGACCGTTATCATTTTGCAAGACCCTCTGGTTAAATCGTCCAAGATGAAAAGCAAAAAATGTACATATTGATTATATGATGTTGCTTATCCGCTGAATTCTTATTTCTTATGAGTGTCGTCACCTCAGCTAAATAATGGAGCATTCTGTTTTTATCATAAAGAAAGAAAAGGAAGGAAAAAGACATGCTACACATAAAAATATTATAAGAAAGAAAGAGAGTAGAGGAAAGCGAGAGATTTGTTATCGCAGAAGGAAAGAAAGAAAAAAGATGGAGAAGGAGATAAATTAAGATTACTATACTTAATTATGCTCTTAAGTAAACATATCAACGTTGTAATAATCAAATTATGATAATGTGTTATATCCACAGGTCCTGCTAGCACAAGATAATTCTCTTAATATGGACATCTGAATGAAACTAAAATCTATCATATAGGATTGAATAAAGTGTTCGGATCGAATTTCCATGAAAGGTACTGACTATAACAGATTTGAGTGTACAATAGCTGAAAGCAGTGTAACTATAATAACTACTAGGATGAGTCAAAAGTTTTGCAACATTTTGGTACATGCTAATTTGTGGGGCCTATATCACGTTGCGTGGTGTAATAGTTAGAGTCGAGGGAAATGGACTCGTCGAGCCAATTCCAAATCCTGCACGAGGCTGTTTGCATTTCACATGGCGCTAATACCCTTGGGAAACGTATGCATCCAATTACTCTCTCTCCAGCTATGGGTAAATAGTAAGGCAGACTGGGCTCTTTAACCTTACTTATGCAACCAGTCTAGGAAAAGGAAAACTCTGAATTCAAACCTGTTAAACACCGCTTAATAAATTTACCTTGTGACGCATTCTGCTCGTGCAGAAAGTTTGGTATATATATATATATATATATATATATATATATATATATATATATATATATATATATATATATATATTAATTCATAAATACACCGTTGGTGAATACTAGGCCGCAATCATTACTGATGAACCAGGGGTCAACAGGTGTTTCGGGTCATTAATCACCATACACCCTCGCCCAAGAGACACCAACCGGGATGATCAATTCCCGGTTTGCGACCTAGTGGCACTTGCCCAAGCTTCGCTCCTGCGAATCCAGAGCTATCTCGACGCTCTCTCAGCAACTTCTTGTTATTTCAGCTATGGCTTTCTTGCATTGCTGTCCCCTAATGCCAAGGATCTTAAACAAATTCAGAAGTGATCTAGCGGCAGAGTCACGGCATCCAACTCCGAATTGATCATTTCGCCCTTCTCCCAACGCCCTGGGGCAGCTGCTAATAATGTACTTCCGCGTGTCATTTCCATGGCACAGTTGACAAGCTGGAGAATCTGCCAAATTTCATAAATGTAAGTTAACTGGGCTTGGTAGAACATTATTTATTGATTGAACTAGGAACCGAATCCGAGTAAGATCGGATCTCTAAAGTCCTGACACACACGGCTGAAATGTACATACAGAGATGACTTTTTCTCGATTTGTTTACGCTTTACATTTAAACCGATATGCACGCCTAATTCATTTAGTTATAATTAATTGATTAACAAAATTAGGTATGACTTTAATTAAGCACATAATCTCCCACAAATTGTCGGCATTCGCCACTTTCAAACACACTGTTTGACTACTTCATATATATATATATATATATATATATATATATGAAGGAAGGGTGGATGGGTTTAGGATCCGACGATATGCTGTAGATAGAAGGAAAGTGGTCAAGAAATGATCAACTCAAAACAAGTCACAGGGTGATACGTTTCGTCTGTATTCACAGACTTCCTCAGTCATCTGAGACTTTATTAAAGCAAAGCATACGTTTAAATACACGTGGCGGTGGCGGCGTTGGGGAGGTCAAGGGGGTGAGTGTGTAGTGATGTGAGATAAGGAGGAGCGGGGAATTTTGGGTAGGATGGGGTCGCTGGGTCAGTTGAGTGGAGGGGTAGAAGAGGTTTGTTTGAAGTGCTGGGGCGGTAACAGTGGTTGATGGGTCAATTGGTGTGGGTATATATTGATTTATGTGAGTAAAGGGGAGGTCAAGGGGGTGAGTGTGTAGTGATGTGAGATAAGGAGGAGCGGGGAATTTTGGTGTGAGATAAGGAGGAGCGGGGAATTTTGGGTAGGATGGGGTCGCTGGGTCAGTTCTGCTACACATGAACATTTACTCACATTTCGCCTCTAACATACTTAGCTACACATGAACTTCAATATATACCCACACCAATTGACCCATCAACCACTGTTACCACCCCAGCACTTCAAACAAACCTCCTCTACCCCTCCACTCAACTGACCCAGCGACCCCATCCTACCCAAAATTCCCCGCTCCTCCTTATCTCACATCACTACACACTCACCCCCTTGACCTCCCCGACGCCGCCACCGCCACGTGTATTTAAACGTATGCTTTGCTTTAATAAAGTCTCAGATGACTGAGGAAGTCTGTGAATACAGACGAAACGTATCACCCTGTGACTTGTTTTGAGTTGATCATTTCTTGACCACTTTTCTTCTATCTACAGCATATATATATATGTATATATATATATGTGTGTGTGTGTGTGTGTGTGTGTGTATGTATCACGTCACCATATATATATCACGTCATTCTGGACGTCTAAAAGACATGGTGACCATGTCTTGCTGTGATGTGCCTTTTTTCTGTATATGAATAAATAAATTGAATCGTTATAATAAATGTCATTGTTTAGGAATATTTGGGGGGGGGGTTGTATATACTGTTTGAAATATCAAACTATTTTATAAAGATGTGTAGGTATAACCAGAAACCTTTGCCACATGTTAAAATAGAATCAAAATTAAATTGGTATTAACTATTTTTTTTAAATATTATTTTTAATGATTCGCATGCACTTAGAAATGAATTATTATATTTACCGATATAAAAATGGATTTAAATTTACCATCTATGCGTAAATAATAGTACAAACTGGGTTCTTTAACCTTGGTTAGGCAACCAGTAACTATGTAAAAAATAAATTTAACACACACACACACACACACACACCGTCGACTGGAATCACAATACTCTGACTGTGTCCCTTAGAGGGTTAAGACCCCACAAAAAAGAGGTGTTCTGGGTAAACTGCATCTGATGTTGAGGCTCCAGTTCAGGAGATCTGGCGAGTGTGGAGTATTACTCCCAGGTCCACTGACCTGTTATTGTCTCATCTATGGATCAAATAGATTTATTCATATTCGATAGGATCGTATGCAAAGACATCTCTTTTGAAGCAACTGCACAAAAATGTAAATATGAACACAATTCTCTAACATCTAGGCATAAAATGACCATAGACGGCTTTACGTGCTATTAAAATAAATCAATTACTTAAATTTAAAAAACAAACAAAATAAAAACAATCGATATTCTATTTATCAAAATAAGCCTTTTATGAAATGCCAATATTTTTATAGAGTATCCATATCATTTCTGTAATTTTTGTTATTAAATTTTCTCTCCTTTTAGCATGTGCCCGATAAGCAAAGTTAAAGATATTAGATAAGATGATGAAATGAGATTTACTTTCCTGTCTCATCTGCTACTCGACAACAATTATCATGTTCGCTTGCTTAAAGCTTTCCATTCCCGCTTTAACTTCTGTTCACTGAAAGCATGAAGAGTGTGAAGTCCTTTAACTATTTTTCTCACGTTAAGTGCGATCCGAAACTTTTAGCTCAAAGACAGTTAAATGCCGGTGCATACAGTGCACTCTTCCAGCTTGTCGTAAACAAAGGTGTTTCTATGCCGTTCTCAAAACTATACAAAAAATGGCGTAGGAAATGGAATTAGCAATCAGTGTTCAAATCCGAGACGGTGTTGTTTGTATTTCAAATGGCGCTTTTTCCTTTGGGAAAGGTGTGAATCTAAATCCCTACCCAACTATTGGTAAATAGTATGGTAAACTTGGAATTTTAACCTTGGTGTGACAACCCATCTAGGAGAAGGAAAACTCTTAGTTCACACCAGTTGTAAGCAATTTATAAATAGCAAGGAACTAATATTTAGCGTTAGCCACTTGTACCCAAGGATGAACATTTTCAAAAGTGCTAGTAGAAAATCCCATGATATATATTAAATCACACACACACACACACACAAATATATATATATATATATATATATATATATATATATAAAATTTGTAACATCTTCACCTGACGATTGCTATCGCATGAAACCAATATGGTCGTGAATGTTCCTTTGTCACCAAATAAATAGATATGTAAAACCTTTATATTTATTTTTATTATATATATATATATATATATATATATATATATAATATATATATATATGGGAGTAAATATGGAAAATAAATCCGACAATATAAAGAAAAATTGAAAAAATTTGTCACCAAATAAATAGATATGTAAAACCTTTATATATTTATTTTATTATATATATATATATATATATATATATATATATATATATATATATATATATATATATGGGAGTAAATATGGAAAATAAATCCGACAATATAAAGAAAAATTGAAAAAACAAGTATTCCGAAATTGGGATGAATTTAATAATCGATGTTTAAAACATTTCGGTTACATTGAACCTTCATCAGGATGTCTCTTGGGGTGAAGAAAATGATGGATGTTTTTATATGTGACAGGATATATAAAAACATCCATCATTTTCTTCACCCCAAGAGACATCCTGATGAAGGTTCAATGTAACCGAAATGTTTTAAACATCGATTATTAAATTCATCCCAATTTCGGAATACTTGTTTTTTCAATTTTTCTTTATATATATATATATATATATATATATATATATATATATTTATTTATTTATTTAAGTCACCAATACAAAGTTCGTCTTACCAATGGTTTCAGATGTTTATCCGTCATCAGAGACGTTGACTTTTTGAAAAAATTGAAAAAATTGGACAGTTTTTAAACTCGTGCCTCGTGTGAACGCGATCCGTCATTCGCTCTTGCTTTTGTGTTCTTCACTCACCGGCGTTCCTATTTGTCGTCATTGGTTCTCGTGTTTTTATGATGACAACGTCTCTGATGACGGATAAACATCTGAAACCATTGGTAAGACGAGCTTTGTATTGGTGACTTAAATGAATAAATAAAGACAGTTCTTAAAGAAATAATTGAGCACTTTATAATCATTTCTCCAATATTAATAACAAAAAATTAATTATATATACATATATATATATATATATATATATATATATATATATATATATATATGTTATTTATTATAGTGTACAATATATACGTGAACTGTCCCTTTTTTATATGAAAATTGTCTTTAACCACTATTTAATTCACTGAGAGTAAAAAAAATAATCAGGTCAAAGAAATTTCTTTTAAAATATTTCATCAGCCGCTCCAGCTTAAATATTGGCCTTGTGTCAAATCCTACTCAGCTGGAGCAGCTGATGAAATGTTTTAAGAGAAATTTCTGATTATTTTTTACTCTCAGTGAATTAAATTGTGGTTAAAGACAATGTTCAGCAATGAATGTCCAGGAACAGCCGATGAGATATTTCTTTGCACTAAATTCAATACAATATTAGATGCTGATAAAAAAAATGAAAATAATGATGAGGACTGAAGCAACTGAGATATGTTATATACCGTGCCTATGAACTTTGATGGGTATGTCCCAATCCTCATGAAAACGGGGGTATTATGCTGACTGAGTAGTCTTATACCCCTAGCAGTGGTTTACCTTCTTCACGCTTCTGGCGAGTATTGTATTTTGTTAATGTTATGAAGATTCCAATCTCTGTTTGGTTATTTATCATTTAGTAACCTTTGTTATGTTACAATAATATCTGACTAGAACTTTTCCTAATCCTGGTTCTTTTAACACGGACAGCGACTCGTTTAAAAATTCATTAAAATTCGTAGATAAAGTCCATGGAAGCAATGATTGTTCTAGAATATCTTACTGGATATTTTGCTGATAGGATAAAACACAAAATATCCTAATCCCAGGGAATTAAGAAAACTTTGGTGATAAAATTTTCAGGGATTGTTTGAATTATTTGTAAATAAGGAAAGAGGAAAAAGTTATTAGCAAGAACTACGGGGTGATTGAAAAGTAATTCCCTATGGGAATCTGGCCAGTTGTCAATACTTGGGAGAATACTGAAGACTTGATTTTTATGCAAGATGGTGCTCCTCCACATTTTGCTATTGTTGTTTGTGAATGGCTGAATCACTATTTTTCTGGGAGATGGATAGGTAAACGTGACCGGTCAGAAGCTCTGATTTAACACACTGTGAGTTTTTATTTTGGGTTGCTTGAAGGAGCAAGTCTACTGTACGAAACCATCGATTTTGGAAAAACATGAAAGACGAACACAAGAATTTATTTCTGCCATTGCACAATAGTTCCAGGGAAACACAGTTGATGCGATTCCCGAACGGCTTGGGAGGCTGGAAGCGAATGCTGCTATCCATATATAATTTAAAATAAAACTCCATGTTATGTGTGTTCTTCTCATATTTTTATTTGTAAAAATAAGGATTAAGAAATAAATTGCAAGATTTTTAAAATAGAAACTTACTTGTTTCCCTAAGGCTTTTTTCCTGTTTAGTTTAATGACTCAAAGTACATACAAAAATATTCCTTGGTTATGGGATTAGGTTAGGTTTGAAAAAAAATAATTTTTATCATTTCAATTAGCAGTAATTTGCAATAAATTCATAAAGTATCTCATCTCTTATTTTACATCTGCCTCTCAATTTTCCCTCTTTATATATATATATATATATATATATATATTATATATATATATATCTTCATTAAATACTCCTTGTATATTTAAGTAGCTCTGTGAGATAAAAATGAAAGATTGGAGACTTATGTGTGTTGTTTTCATATTCATCAGAAATAAATTATAAGAATTAAAATTGAGAGTTACTTTACAATCACCCTGTATAACTTCATTATAGTCCTTTGTTTGAAACATTATTTTTATACATTTTGTTTGGGTGTCTTTGGATCTCATGAACTGAACTGAAGTCGCTTAAGTGAATAAAGTGCCTTAAGTAAAACTGTCTACACCAATCAAATCGATCCTTTATTTATTTCTTGAGTCTGACATTAACTATTGTGTTGATCAATAATGTTATATTTTCCTCTGTCTGCACGCTGCTTCAAGTGTCGTGACTATCATTTACCATTCGAAACATTTAACAAACTAAGCATCAATTAAGAGAAGGAAATAAATAAATGCAACAAGATGATTGTGCATTTGCTTCCTTTAAAAAATTTCCTAGAATAACAATTTTAATCTCGTTTATTTTTATTTATTTTTTTCATTTCTCGAAGGAATTTTAGCGAATATTTTACATTCGCTAAAATTCCTTCATGAATGTAATTATGTTCTAAGAAAAATATTCTTCAATTTACTAAGTTATATCGAAATAGAAAGTCAGAAGAAATAGCAAAGTCTATGAATAATAAGTATCAAAACCAGAACAAGAATTTTTAAAATATTTTTCAGATTTAGTGTCTGTTATTTTAAGGTGAATAATTTTTGGTCTTGGAAAGGCTATGGTAGACTTTCCGTTATTAGACTGTTGACTAAAATATTAAATCACACACACACACACACACACACATAAATATATATATATGTGTGTGTGTGTGTGTGTGTGTGTGTGTGTGCATGTATATATATATATATATATATATATATATATATATCCTTATATCAACAGGCTTCAAAAACAAATGCCATCTTTGTCTGGAGGAAAAAATAGCAAAAATAAAATTCAAAAACCAGAAGAAACTATTGATTAAAAGAAATAAAATCATATTTAAATGTAAACATGCGAATAACTTTAAATTTAGATTAAAAGAAAAAAACTTTTGAAAACATAAGAACATTTACGTACCCATATATACACAGGTAAAACCCTGATAATCGGAACTTAAAATACATAAAAATACAGGAAGTTAGAACACGCATACTCACAACAAAGGAAATCATTTTTTTTTAAGATGACGTCACAAACATGACCGACACGCGAAAACCATTAACTTTCTTATGATCGCGATCGTGCGCATTCCCTTGACCTTGCGTGTTTGACAAACGCGGAAGGAGGAACTCGGTAAAAGTGAAGAAAAAACAAAAATCAGCGAAACGGTAAAATCATACTAATAAGACCGGGTGTGAGGTCTTTGAATTTGTAAAATCAGACTGAGGAGGCACAGAAATTCCTAAATAAATGTATATCTGTCCCAAGGTATCCATTTATTCATATATATATATATATATATATATATATATATATATATATATATATATAGATAGATAGATAGATAGATAGATATATGAGGGTCATTCAATAAAAAAGAAGAATTTTGCCTAAGGAGTTTGTGATACAAAGTACTGTTTACAGTTGCAGCTTTTTCAAGAATATCAACAGTGATGTGTTCTTTCATGTCCGCATGATTTTCTTTACTGACGGCTGCTTCTGAAACTTATTTTTTACTGGAGAGTCAGTGTGTTTCCATACGATGGACTATCTTTTCGCCTCAGGCTCTTAGTGACAAAACCATGTTTAGCTGATTTGTAACTTTTTTTTACTAAAACATACTTTTCCATACACATCAAACATTCTTCTGTACATTTCACATTGTTTTCACTTCTCAGCTACCAAAAATTTGATGGCATACCTCTGTTCAAGCCTTCAGTGCTCTGTTTGATTTGCCACCATTTTGAATAACTTCAAAAGAAATATTTTAGTGAGATTCGAATAATCTTTATGATAGACCAATTCCAAATTCCAGAATTTATATTAATGGATAGAAATCTAAAAAAATATTGCTTTTCCCCTTATTTTTAAAGACCCTCGTAAATAACATAAAAGAAATAGTCCTATTTGTCTTATCACGGAAGCAATAACGCTATTCTGTTTCAGTCGAAAAAAATGAAAAGATGAAAGAAAGAAACAATTAGTGAGAAAGAGAGTTAAATCAGGATTATCATACTTTTTACATATTGAACTGATTGCAATAGCTCTTCAGTAAACATATCAAACGTTGTAATAATCAAATTATCATACTGTAGTATATCCAGATTTCTCGCTAATTATAATTATTGGCAAGCTATTAGATATTGTTCACAATCGTTTTAAACAGAGAACCAATTCAATTTTGGTCTGGTGGATCTGAGTGTAATGACACCAATTTGATGATTCCACACTCCTCATAGCTCTAGAACTAGAGCCTCACCACCAGATACAATTTAGGGCAATACTTAGAACTAGATAGAGAGATAGATAGATAGATAGATAGATAACTTGTCTCAGTTAGATAGACAGATTGACAGAGAGATATGGTCTGACTCAAATAGATAGATAGATAGATAGATATTGTATGGCTTAGATAGATAGATAGATAGATAGATAGACTGACACATATTGTATGGCTCAGATAGATAGATAGATAGATAGATAGATAGATAGATAACCTAGCTCAGATATATAGACAGACAGACTGACAGACATTTTTGTCTGGATCAGATAGATAGATAGATACATACATACATACATATTGTATGCCTCAGATAGATAGATAGATAGATAGATAGATATAACTAGAATAAACCAAAGAATCCCACTTCTAAGAAAGCGATCGTGTTCTCTTCCTTTGCTTTTTCATTTTATCCATTGAGTACAAACGGAGCCAAATCGTGTGCATTCCAAATCCCCAACGCTATTCTAACTTTTCAACAGTCACTAAAGATTTCTTTTCATCCATCATCCTCTCATAATTAAAGCACTAAGGTCTTTCGTATGGTCGACTCTTTGAGTAGAGAACGCACAGGAAGTGCCTACATCGAGGAATCCACCACAATACAACTGATACGCTGTCAGATCCGATTTAGTCGACACCGGTATAGGAGAAGCCAAAGGATTTCTCTTGTATAGAAAAGGAAATTCGATACGCCTGCATGTGAGATACTTTCTACTACCTCTGTTCCACGTTCTCTTCTTCTCTGTTCATTGTTGTTCGTAATGTGTGCTTGTACGTTATCCAAAGTCTTAATGGCTCGACTAAAGCAAGTGAACTTCCGCTAGTAGTTAAACGTCTTTTACACCTCTTTTACAGAAAAGCTTTTTATGCTCTCTTCAATTGCAGCAGACCTAGTTGGGATTTTCATTTCGTGGGTCCGTTCATGTCTGATTTAAAAAGATAAAAATAAAAACAATGTTTCCTGGAAAAGTGTTGTTGATCACGAAGTAACATTGGTTGGTTGTTTTGTTTTACGACATATCAAACCTTTGGGGTCATTTAATGCCGAATAAAGTCATTTTGATATCAAATTGCTTACAGTACCTGTCGTTGCTTAAATGAACACCCATCTAAATATTGAACAAACACATTTCTGTTTAACTTCGGTGATCTAGCGGGAACGCTGGTTATTGCACTGGTAAGACAAGTGACTTCTATAATTTCTATTTAAAAAATAAATAACTATCCTATCTTGAGGGTGATAAAAATGTTATTCCACACATAGTTTTCAAGGTATGAAATTTAGATTTAGATAGTCCACAAACTATAGAAACATATCCATGTTTTTTGAGCATGTGGTCTATATATATATATATATATATATATATATATATATATATATATATATATATATATATTTCCATAATAATAATAAAGTCCACAAAGTGGTTTGAATTTTGTTTTCTTCTATTTATTTCAGTAGGCGTGACACGAGTTTCAGATTCTTTAAATTCTTCTCCTCGATAATAAAATTATATATACATATATATATATATATATATGTGTGTGTGTGTGTGTGTGTGTGTGTGTGTGTGTGTGCATATATATATATATATATATATATATATATATATATATATGAGAAGTAAATACACAAGTGATGTGCTTTGATATGGCTTTTTTTAGCCGACAATGTTTGGGAGAATATGTGCTTAATTGAAGTCGTACCTAATTTTGAAAGTTAATTAATTAATAATTAATTAATTAGGTGGGCATACCTATTTAAATGTAAGGCTAAACAAATCGAGAAAAATCAATCTCTGTATGTACATTTCGTCCTATTAGGCCTCATCAGCAGAGCTATAGATAGGAAGACCGCCTTGTGCGTGATTCGAACCTTGACTGTCAAGCTGATAGGCGAGGACCGTAACCCCTACACCAACCGGACTTTCTTAGATTTTTCGTTTTGTTTAGAGGTAGGTTTTTATTCCTCTTATAGTGACTTCTTCTACACGACAGTATGAGAAGTAAATACACAAGCGATGTGTTTTGATATGGCTTTTTTAGCCGACAATATTTTTATAAGCCATATCAAAACACATCGAACGGATTATTAGATATTAGATAGTAGAACGGAGTATTAGATATTAGTATTTAGGTATATATATATATATATATATATATATATATATATATATATATATATATATATATATATATATACTTGTGGGTGCATGTGTGTGTATAATAATTAATAATTTAGTTTGCTCTATTTCTAATATTTGATGCTGAATATCGCTGACAGATCTATATAGTCTGACAAATAGAAGTACCCGGACTAAAAGGATTTTAGGAACACCAGAGAGTGAGAGAGAAAGGGGAAGGGAGGAAAATGAGGAGAAATAATTTTTCCAAATTCCTTATCAAATTAAAAAAAGATTCGTTTATTTTTAAAAAAATTTATTTGTTTTGTTTTTTGTTGTTTTTTTTGCGTTTTTTTTAAGATTTAAATTTAACCTTAAACTCATGAGTATTTTGAAAGAATCTTATTTTTCTAAAAACTTTTTGTACATATGACAAAAACTTTTATTCACTTCTTATTTGCTGGCTGAGTTAGAGATAAAAATGTATTCGTTTAATTTATTGTTTACCCTCAAAAATTTAATAATAAAAAGAACCTAAGAATTGTATATGTGTCCTCATTTGTAGGTG
This sequence comes from Doryteuthis pealeii, assembly GCA_023376005.1. Lineage (NCBI taxonomy): Eukaryota > Metazoa > Mollusca > Cephalopoda > Myopsida > Loliginidae > Doryteuthis > Doryteuthis pealeii. The sequence goes on from CM042139.1 coordinate 52,022,102, forward strand.
ATAGATTTCGCGTATTGATTCAAATGAAAATTATTCGTTGATTCTATGAATGGTTTATCTCTCTTTTTTAATCTTTTGAGTTCCACTGATTAAAAATTAATATATTTTGTTCTAAGTAATAAGTCCTTATTTGACAAAAAATTAAATTCAGTTCTTAATTGTCAGTTGAGTTAGTAAAAATGTATTTGTTTTTACAAAGAATCTCAGAATAAAAAATGCATCCTTATTTGTAGGTAGAAAATCCAGCATTCGTTTGTTCTATAGTTTATTTCTTTAAAATGGTTTTTGAGTTACACCGATTAAAATTAAAGTAAACGATAAAAGAAGCTAAAAATTATTATATTCACTTATTTTAGGATTATTTTTCTTTTTACTTTTAAAATATTATTCTTAAAACGGTAACCTTAAACTTCTGAGTAGCTTAAAACTATTTTATTTTTTCTAACAGGCTAGTTTTTGAATTACTAAAATGTATTCGTTTAATTTATTTCCTTTATTACCCAATAAAAATTTAACAATAACAAGAAGCTAAGAATTAAAAATGTAAAATATTGTTGAATACTCACTCTTAATCTGTAATGTATACTGTATACCCATGGCTGCACACGGGTGTACTTCTTTAGATACTTATCTTGTATTTCTTCCATCTTAACTTGGACTGGTATGTTTATCGGCTAATCCTCTACTATCGGGCTGGTCTGTCTATTTCTGTGTGGTCTGGGCTTTAGCTTGATCTTCTATTATTCGAGATCTGTCTAAGACGTCTTGTGTTGTTTGTTTTGAGCTCATATATATTTCCTTTTCTTAAGATTCAGATTGCAATCACGCGTGTGAGAATTTAGCTAATTGAACGAGAGTCGCCATTTGCGGTCCATCACGCTCAACGGTTACCTAAAGACTGATTTTCTCTTATCTAATTTCCCACAGTCACACTCGTGAACAGATATGTAGTTCAAGGCAGGTTAAGGCATGTCAATCATCCCTCCCGTGTTTTCCACTAACCGTTATTTTAAAATCTACGCTACTGTACATAATTAACAGGTTACCCATTAACTATGCAACAATGCTACAATTTCTCTTTTAGGTTTACATTTAAAATAGTATTTTTCTAAAGTTACCCCTTGATTTAAAACCTCTTCATTATTTTTTCAGTTCTCAAAAAAAAATTAATAATTTTTTTACCAGTTTTACGCTAAATTACAAGAAAATAATTTCTTGAAAGCATTAAATTCAAATGGAATCTGTGTGCACGTGCTTTTTGTACTTACTTATAAAAAAACTGTGAAGAGTTCTGCAAACAAAAATTGATTCTTAATTATTGAATGATATCATTTAATCAGTAAAAATAGATTAAAAAGTTGTACTTTTCCTGATTATAAAAATATTAAAGTGTATCCACGATTTTAATGCTCAATTCCATCTCTTGTCGGAGTTATAAGTCGACATGTACATATAAAAACAGACTCATCTGTTCATATATATATATATATATATATATATATATATATATATATATATATATAAAGAGAGAGAGGGGGTAGGTATACATAAATAATACGACAAACAATAAGTCAGACTGCTGTTTAGCCTTGTATAAGCAACCAGGCAAAAAGAAGGAAAACATTGAACTGAAACTAGCTTCACATTCTACGCTTCTTAGAACAATTGGGAAATATATATATATATATATATATATATATATATATATATATAGTCATCCACAGAAACCGTGTTTTGACGTTTACATCTCATCAGCCTGGCTAGACTTAACAGCTACTTCTCGCCGGGAGCAAAACCCGACAGACTTTTCTTCAGTCCGACTCCTTTCCCCTCGGTCGTCAGTAGCTGCCAGTAAGAGGCTAACATTTAACTGATAAATACATACATCGGTAGATATATGTTACGATCACCAGAGAACTAAAATCTGTAATACAACAGACGGGTATTGTCTAACGCAAAACGGTGAAAATTCGTCAAAGTCCTCCCCTGAGAGCTCTACCGGCTTTTGGGAGCATATTCATAGTCATCCACAGACATCGTGTTTCGACGTTTACATCTCTAGTGGCTATCGGCTATTTATTTTCCTATCGTATCACTACCTTACCACTTTTTGCGTTACTATTTTCAATTAAGATTTCCTGCTAAGTGGATTGTAACATAAACTATTGATTTGCAGTTTCTATTTCAGATCACACAGATGATTGGGTTAAATCGAACTTAACGGACCTAAATTCCGCCATTGTATATCACCCCGCCGAAGAAAAATGATACCAGGGAATTAACCGAATTTAATGAAATTTTCAGTGTTGATATATTAATGAATAAAAGATATAATGCAATTGAGAATCTGTGTTACGCCTCAAAGATACGTGGTCCAAAATTAACTGACGTGAAAAAATGTAAAAGTGTTTAAATAAAATAACTGTTGCATTATATATTGTATTCATTAATACATCAACATTGAAAATGTCATCAAATTCGGTTAATTCCCTGGTATTGTTTTTCTTTCGGTGGGGTGACATACAATGGTGGAATTCATGTCCGTTAAGTTCGGTTTAACCGATGTTTGGCACCGCCGCAACAACTCCTTCATTATCAGCATTGACATGTCTTAAGTTAATGTTGCTAATTAAACCTGTATTCGACAAATCTGATAACAAATTAGATACGACAAGAGGACTATCTGTCTTGCACGAAATTTTAAGTGATTTATTAGGTCATCTTCAGACAACAGAATACGACCACAGTGCATGCATGGCAGTTGTCCCTTTGTTTTTCATCTTACGGGTTGCATCGAATGTCTGCCTTATCTGTCGTGCGGATCTGTCATCATCCCAATTCTTAACAGCCCTGTCATCTGGGCTTAAGAATACACCGACTGCACATCCCTCGCCCCAATGTGGACATCTTTTGGCCGTGGGTAGTGACCCGCGATGTTTAAGGATGGAATCCTGGTGGCTGAGCAGTCCATGACTTACAACACCCCACTTTAGCCATTACTTAGGCTAGACGGGCAGTCGAAGAGGCTCTCTCTGATCATTCGGCCCGTCCAGCCCTAGAACCTATAGGATTGTCCCAACCCTTATGGCAAGCCTCAATTCTTTTTATCATATGGGGGCTAGAATGCCGTGGCTGAGGATCTTAATGTCCTGGGTATGACGTTAAACTCTATATGAGGGTGAAGTTCCAATTCTGGAGCTCTGGAGAATGTGGAGTACCCCATCATCACCATTACTCCCTGGTCCACTCTGATCCTGCTAGTAGCTGTTAGGGTTCCATCTATGAGTTAAATTGAAAGAAATGAGGGTTTTTTTTAATGTTGAATACCCATCAAGAATGAATAAAACAAAACAGCTTCGGCATGAAATAAACCAACAAGGGTTGACATGCAATAAAATCCTACCAAACTACCCGATTCTCAATATGCATCTCCATATACGCCCGGTCGGCGAGGCTTAGAATATACTGACTGTATCTTCTCCCACACAAAAAAGAGGTGTTCTGAGAGGATGTGTCTCTATCTCAATTTATTAAGTAGAGTTTAACAGGTTTGAATATAGAGTTTTCGTTCTCCTAGACTTGTTATCTAGCCAAGGTTAAAGAACCCAGTCTTCCCTACCATTTACCCATAGCTGGAGAGAGAGTAGTTGAATACATACCTTTAGCGCTTTGCGAAATGCAACCAGCCTCGTACAGGATTTGAACTTGGGTCAACGAGTCCATTTTCTACGACTCTAACCATTACTACACGCACCTCCATGTACATATATATGTTTACATACACCCATACTGATACGCTCAGCCTCACGCACATATATATACATATACACTACGCCTACAGGCATATATACCTACATAGACACATTTGGATCAACACATATTATTGCATTTAAATATGTGCACACGGGAACAAAAGATATTATAATGTCACACGTATGTGTGTATGCGTGTGAAGTATCAGAAGAACAAAAATGCAATAATAAACAGATTTAGATAGATAGATATTCGTGTAATATTATTTCTAGACATTTTTGTGGTATTTCTTATAGTTGGTGTTTTTTTTTGGGGGGATAGGGTGATTTGGGGGTATCTCTTTTTCAATTGTGTCCATCTTTGACATTCTAAACCATTGGAATTATTATTTGCACCACTCTCTTACGCTTCAAATAAATAGTACATTATATATACCTATGTATGTATTTATCAGTTAAATTCTACCCCCTGCCTGCAGCTGGCTAGTGGCCCTGTGGTTAAGAAGCCTGAACGATGAAAATTGAGGTTTCGATCCCGGTCAGAGGTAGCCTACTAAGTCTAGCCACTCTGAGAAGACGTGATACGTTGAAACACGGTGTCTGTGGATGACAATATAGATGGATAGATAGAGAGAGATGGGGGATATTTTGACTTCATGAAATGAGGAGAAAATTATGTCTGCGAATTGTGTATGTCAATTTTCGTTCTCAAGCGGCGTCCAGACCAAAAAAAGAAGAAAAATGATTCCGCCTAAACGCAATCTCTTTAGAGCAACAAGTCGGTAGATGATCATTGGCTGAAACCGAATTACAATTCAGGTGGAAACTCTGAACATGCGATTCGCGGTAACTGCTGACCAAACGTGTGATTTAAGTAAATAACAGTTGAAATTTCGGCAACTACAAATTGAAATGCTTGAAAAAGTTTTATGGCCAAAATATTTTAGCTGTCCAGACGTTTCAGTAAAAAGAAAAAGGTGTAAATTACTCCTATTTTTCGTTATCGAATGCGAATCATTGTTAAATGATGACATGGAAAAAACAAAGATTTAAGTTACGTGTAGATAATAGTGGAAAGTTACTATAATTTTTTGGATGACGAATGAATGGCTACCTGTCGGTTTCCGATTGGTCAGTACAAAGCAAGGAGGGGGAGAGAAAGGGAGCGCGAAGAGTTGGCAGTTGGAAGAGAGCAGACGTAAGATGAGTGTCTATTCTCCAAGGCATTTTCACTTGGAGATAAAATAAAATATTAGCTTTGAAAAAAAGTTTCCGTTATTAAAAACTAAGCAACCACACAAGGCGAGACATCCTCAAGAGATTCCGAAGAAGTTCCAGACTCATCGAAGAATAGCGGGAATTCCATCCAGCCCAACAACAGATCTACAAATGGACACCAACAGACCCATCTACTCCGATCCCGAATAGTAAATACCCAACCAGATTCACCCAAGAGGATAGTTCAAGATAATACTTGAACAGTTAGAAGATAAGTATATTCTATTATAATAATTCTTATTACTATTACCACCAACTCTTTTCACTGGAATCCTGCTATGCAACATCTATATATTTACTCGTTTTTCTTAATTGTACGACTGTTATTATCTTGCAACACCCTCCACTTAAAAATGAGACCGTCTAAATCGGCCAAGATGAAATGTAAAAATGTAAATTCTGATTATCTGGTGTTGCTTATCCACCGAATTCTTATTTCTTATGAGTGTCCTCACCTTAGCTAAATAATGTATCATTCAGTTTTTATTATGAAAAAAGAGAAAAAGGACATGCTACACAGAAAAAAATATAATAACAAATAAAGAAAGTAGGCGAAATATAAAGAGGGGGGTGAGCACGTGGAAGCGCTAATGCTAATCTGTTTCAATCGAACATAAGAAGATGAAAAGAAGGAAATAATTTTTTTTTAAAGTGTGAGACAGAGTTAAATCAAGATTATTATATATTTTACATACTGAACTATTTGGCAATAGCTCTTAAGTAAACATATCAAACGTTGTAATAATTAGATTATCATACTGCGGTATATCCACTTGTTCTGCTAGTCATTATTGTCATCTATGCCGTAAAGTATCCAAGTACAAATTTAGCGAAATGATGGGGGGAATATGTTGAACGAAAAAAGCCGTCAAAGATTATGTAACCCCTCACACCATTACAAAACCGACTACATTATGTTACAAGGACTGCTTCACTGTTATAACAGTTGACATTCTTTAAGATTTCCTAAATTACATGAAACTTTTCGATGGGTCTTAGAATACGCAAACTCTATCCCCTGCATAGGAGCGTGTACTTATCCAACCCCTCCACTGCATGATAAGAAACAAGGTCAACTTGTTAATCATAGTACAGCTGGTTTGAATTCAGAGTTTTTCTTCTCCTAGATCAGCTGCCATACCAAGGTTAAAAAGCCCGGTCTGCCCAACTATTTACCCATAGCTGGAAGGGGAACAGTATGATGCATACACTTCCCAAAAGTATTAGCGCTATGTTTTTACAGCTTCATCAAACATTTAAACTCAGGTCTTCCTGTCCATTTCTTACGACAATAATTGTTGCACAATGAGCACCTTCATAAGTTCCCTGCAGAAAGATGAGATTCTCCTTCCAAAAAGGGTGTCCTGGATGGTGAGGCTCCATTTCTGGAGTTCTAGGGAGTGAGGAGTACCCCATCATTGCTATTACTCCCAGGTCCACTCTGATCTAGAGTAATAGTACCTGTTAGAGTCATATCTATGGGTCAAATATATATGTTATATATTATTCGTTTTCGGTAGGAACGTCAGCAAAAAAAATATTAAGAAACAACACAAAAAATGTAAATATATATATTTACCAACTTCTCTGCATGAGCAGGATGAGACACAATGTCAATTTACTTAAGCAGAGTTTAACAGGTTTAAATTTAGATTTTTTCTTCTCCTAGACTGGTTACCTAACCAGGGTTAAAGAACCCAGTCTGCTCTATTTACCCATAGCTAGAGGGAGAATAGTTGGATGCATACCTTTCCTAAGGGTATTAGCGCTATGGGAAATGCCAACAGTCTCGTCCAAGATTTGAACTCGAGTCGACGAGTCCATTTCCTACGATTCTAACCATTACACCGGGCGACTCGAACCATTCCGCCACGCGCCTGTAAATATAAATGTACAATGAATACTATTCCCTAACCATGAAATAACCCTAGACGGATTTGGCAAAATTTTTTACCTCTAATTAAAAAAAGGTTTCTGAGTTTCTTTGTTTCTAATTAATAAGTTTTTCTTAATCATCCACAGAGGCCTTAAGTTGCCTGAAGTACCTGTTGTTACTAATGCCATTTATTGAACAAGTTCATTGATGCTTGACTTCAGAGATCTGTTGGAAACCTTTGCTTTCAGACTTGTCTTTTCTTGCATAATTTTTTTAATTTTGTTACATGGCGTTATTAATTAAAAAGAAAAGAAGTATCCGTGTTGACTAATTTCAAAAGTGAAAAATCTCCCCACTAATATCTTCAGTCTAAAAGGATTTTTGTTAAAAAACGCAATTCTACATTTTGGACTCACGTGGAGAGTTTCCGATTCAACGCAAGGAATTGCTAAATTTATCAGTTACAAGAAAGAGAAGGGGACGGAAAATGTGATAATTTAATTAAAAACAAGTTCTACGTTGAAATCTTATAAAATAACTGTAACTTTTCCACGAGAAAATGTAGAATCAATATCACAGAAATAAACTTAAGTGCCAAAAATGAGAGACATTGAATGCTTTTTACTCCACCTTTTAATTGTATAACTGAATTGTATAACTGAATTCGTATGTGTGACGTAAAAAGTAAAAGGGTAGTTTAGCTATAGTAATCATGTGTGGTACGAACAATACTTAGACTATGGCATGAAAGCAGACGTAAGATGAGTGTCTATTCTCCAAGGCATTTTCACTTGGAGATAAAATAAAATATTAGCTTTGAAAAAAAAGTTTCCGTTATTAAAAACGTGAAGAGGGCACAACATATTATAGGTGTTAACCGTGTTATTTTTTATTTTCCCGGGCAATAGTATTTACTGACATCCCACCATGCCAGTCGAACACAAGGATTAATATAGTGGGGATCCAAACAAACCGAAACTCGTGCGTAGTGTTTTAAAATTGTGTGAATCACTTCGATATTCCTCTTTTGAGGCGCCTTAAGCACTGGGCAATAAATCCTGCTCTGCCTCTTTAAATCGAGGGGGCAGGTACTGTCTTGAGAATCGACTCCTGGGATCATGGTAATTATTAAATATCTTACTGGTCCAATGGCCGGGCAATTGTATAAACTGAAAGAAAAACATGTGAAATGGTCCAGTCAAAGCGTCATGAGCGTTTTTCCAAGCCTTCCACTAAGAGGTGAAATTTAAGCGGAATACATTTAGTTTGAATTAAGAAGTTTTCTTCTCCTAAAGCGGTTGCTGTAATAAGACTAAAAAAACAGTTTGTGCTGCGACTTACCCGTATATGTGACCTTATGCCATACCCATAGCTGAGAGAGGAGAAAGGATGGATCCATTTCTATTCTAAGAATATTAGCGAGAAGTGAAACGCACACTTGTCCGGGATTTAAAGTTGGACTGCCGCTTTCATTTCCAACAACGATAACCGTTACGCCAGGTATGCCTATATTTTTTAATAACAAAATAAATTGCGCAAAGTAAAGAATTAATATATAGCGTTAGCCAATTGTATCCAACGATGAACATTTTCAAAAGTGCTGGTAGAATATCCAATGATATATATATATATATATATATATATATATATATATATATATATATGATTGTCTGTTTACAGACTGGATCTCTCTGTTTATCGTAAAATATATAAACAAATGTATGTATTTAATAGTTTAAACACCGCCCCGTAACAGCAGATGTCAAATGGCCGAGGGGTTAACGAATCGAGTCAGTTGGATTTCGCTCATGGTCCGAGCTAGTTGTTGAGTCTAGCCACACTGAAGAGACGTGAAACGTCGAAACACGGTGTCTGTGGATGATTTTATATATATATATATATATATAAAGAAAATCCCATAATATTAAATGTAAAGTAGTTGTAGTAGCAAGTAAGCAAGTCGGTGGACTGGCCTATTGTAAATATCAGCAAAATAGCGAGGGAGTCTATCCTATTTTTTGTTAGCGCTAGACCAATGAGATTGCTTTGTTTTGTTTTTTGTTTTGTTTTTGTTAGGTTTTTGTTTTTCTAATTTTTTTTTTGTTTTTTGGGGGGTTGAGGTAGAGCTCCACACCTAGCGCCATCTCCCAGATGCTTTACCTCATAAGTCAAGCTGTACTACCCATGCGCTGTGCTACTCATGTGCTAGGTTGGCGAGGAGTGGTATTGAACCCGGAACCTTGCGATTCCTAGGCGGATGCTCTACCGACTGAACTATCTGCCATAATTTAGCATGTTAAGCTTTTAAGCAGTGTTCTATAGACTACCTTGCAGCCACTTCGTATGTGTAAAGAGTTCAAAGTAAACTTACTTTAAAAATATTATAAAAATTAGTAACTTTATGCCCCAAACTGAGTCTATATCATCATCATCATCATCATCATCATCATCATCAGTCTCGTAACCCCTGGTGTAACGTTGTCCCTTTTTCCGGGCACTAAAACGATATCTGTAACGTTGTCGTATATCTGATCACAGTACCCAAAGCGATATACATAACGGGGCGGTGGTGGTGGTGGCGATATATTCACGGTACTAAAAATGTCTTCTTGTTGATAAAAATTACGACGCGAGAAATATGTAGTCACAACTTCTAGCCTTTATTATCGTGCTCGACTCGTGGGTTCGTATCAGAGAGGAGGAAAGGCAGAGAGAATGAGAGAGAGAACACTACTTGATTACTGTGACCCCATACTAGGCACCAAAGGCCCGTTCGTTTCCCTACGCGTCCGAAAGCAAAAAGAGACTCGTCCTTTTCTTCGTCGTTCCACGTCACCACGTGACTTCCGGTTCCGGTCAACACCCGACTTCCGGTTGACACTCAATTCTCCATTCGGGAGGTCACGCTCCGGTCAAATCATCGTTCATCCTTTTTGTGCTCATCACTATTCTTCAAACCTTTACTCTCACTTATTTCCTTCTTCCTCCTTTTCTAATATAGTAGTTCTAGCTCACAAAAGTCAGGATAATATCCCCATCTTGCTACACCTGGTGGGGTTTATAGAGAGAGACATCTGACAAACACCTGCCATCCATCTCCAGTCGTGAGGCTCGGGCCTGTAAATTCCCAAATGTTATCTTACCACTTCTTCTGTCTGCTCTTTCGTCCTTTTCCCGACACTGTGCCTTAAGGGATTTTTTTTTTGGGGGGGGGGCTAAGCCTCATGCTCTCATCCCGTGTCCATACCACATGATGTTAAACAGACTGTCAAATTATACAAAGGTTGCAGTTTTTCCTTTTTATGACTCCATCATTTCTGATCTGGTATCTGTTTGGGACATTGTGTTGATTATGTCATGCAACTGAAGGCTTCTCAGATACCCATGGAACTTTGTCTCCCAAATTTCGTAACTCGACTCGTCGCCATTGAAGAAGATCCGAGCGTATCTGGACCCATAACCTGTTAAGTTTTTAAATGCCATCCTTGGCCAGTTGAAAAGGGCTTAAAGTAAGTAAGTCCTGAGTTATGGAATCCTTTGGTGAGCGTATGTCATATCCTGCGAATAAGTCCTATCCAGCGTATTGTTAAAGTTCCACTGATTTAATCCTATGTCTGTCGTCCATGAAAGTCAAAGTAGTTATGGCCAGTACTGTTGGGTTTAAGTAGTATATCAGCAGCAGAGTGCTGCCAGTGATTGGCCAAGAGAGATCATATGATTCTTGCCGAGTCTATAAGTAAAAGTGGGCTTTTAACACAGGCGTTATATCCCAAAAAATCTCAACATCAAGATCTTAAGTTAAGTTAGTCGATTGAAATACATTGAAAAACGTAAAATTACTTACAGCACTGATAGGAAAGAGTCATCTGTACCATTAGTTGGCTGGCTGGCTGGTTTTTACGGCATGTCAATCCTCGTTGGATTATTTTATGCCGAAGACGTTTTGTTTTATTCATCTTGGCGGGTACTCAATTTTCTTTTAAAAATCAAATTTTAAACACATTTTTAAATTAATCTTTCCGATTTAACCCATAGATGTGACCCTAATACATACTCTGGGTCAGAGTGGACCTGGGCGTAATGGAGATGAAGGAGTACTCAACATTCCCCACAGCTCCAAAATTGGAACTTCACCATCAGATAGAATTTAATGTCATACCTAGTACATGAAGACCCTCAGCCACCGCTTTATAGCACATATGATAAAACGGGTTGGGGTTGCCATGAGGGCAATAAGGTTGGGTTAATCATATAGGGGCTAGGGCTTGTTGTGACCAGGGAGTAATGCAATAAAGGGGTACTCCACACTCCCCAGAGCTTCCTAACTGGAACTTCACCATTAGATGCAGTTTAACATCATACCCAGGACACTAAGACTCTCAGTCACCACCTGGAGGTCTGAGGAATGGGGTGCTCCCCTTCATTACCATTACTCCCTGGTCCACTCGGGATTGTAGTACGTGTTATGGTCCCATCTATTGGTTAAATAGTAAAAATGAGTTTTTTAGAAAATGTGTAAAAAGTATTTAGTTTAAAAATAGTTTTCAACTCCCATCAAGAATGATAAAGCAAGATATCTTCGGTATAAAATAACCCAACAAGGGTTGACATGCAGTAAAATTCAACCAACCAGCCATTAGCATGAAGTGAAATGCAAACGGCCTCGTCCGGGATTTGCACTCGGATCGTCGATTCCTTGTTTTACTACGAAAACCATAGTGTGTGCGTGTGTGTGCCCACGAATGTGTGTGCCCACGTGTGTGTGTGTGTGTGTGTGTGTGTGTGTGTGTGCCTATAGTTGAGTGATTTTACTCATTCCGTCTGTGTGTTCTTTTGCTGCCCAGCAGTTCACGAGTTCAAAAGTCACACAAACCCAATAAAGCAATAACCACAATGAATTTAGTAACGGCTGAGGCCACCGATTGCAATCAGCACGACCTCCCTCCAAGGTGTGTTTTGGCTCGTTGAGGGTAGCCATCAAACTGCATTTATAATTACATTCGGTGATTTGAGAAAGCGTTGTTCACCAGCTAATCGGTTCTGATTGGACAGACTAAACATAGCCAATGTGATTAGGGCGAGCAGTTGGCCGAAAACGAGGTCCGGTCCCTCAGCGAGATCGATCGGTTTCATCGCTCGCTAAAGATATATTGGCTCCGATTACAATATCGGACAGCAGCTGGATGTCACCTCTGGCCGACTGGCGAAGACAATTAAATACGGTCAACAAACACTAAGAGTCAATTTAGAAACATGATTTTATCTTACTTATAACGCGCCATTTCGAAGGGTGACTATTATGGTCTGCTTCTTGAAGCCCGTTTTTCGTTGGGCGTCATTTGCATGGGGCGAATTTCCTGCTCAAAAGAAGTAATCAAGACAAAGGCGTTTTGCTAATTGATTTTCGGATACGGGAAAATGTCAGTAAGGATAGATTAATTTTTTTATTTAATCTACAAAGAAAGAAAGAAAGAAAGAAAGAAAGAAAGAAAGATTTAATCTCGAAAGAAGAAAGAAAAAAAGAAAGATTAGATCTCGAAAGAAAGAAAAAAGAAAGAAGAAAGAAGAAGAAAGAAAGAAAGAAAAAGAAGGAAGGAAGGAAGGAAAGGCATCAGAGTAAAAGACTAAGAAAGAAAGAAAGAAAGAAAGAAAGAAAGAAAGAAAGAATTAATCTCAGGAGAAAGAAACAAACAAACAAAAGCAAATAAACAAAGATTTTATCTAGGAAGAAAGAAAGAAAGAAAGAAAGAAGAAAGAAAGAAAGAAAGAAATATAAGGACGTCAATTTTCCGATCTGATCATTATGTCACTCGCCAAGTTGTTTGCAGTTTCAGTAGCAACTTTTTTCTCGTTAGTGTAACTCATTTTGAATTACAGTAGACTCAATTCGGTGACAAAAAAAAGCTACTGGTCCTTATATTTTTGTAACTGGGCACTTCAAACTGTTATTGTGTCCTGGGTATGATGTTAAACAGCATTTAATGGTAAAGTTCCAATTTTGGAGCTCTGGGGAGTGTGGAGTACCACTTCATTGTCATAACTCCCAGGTTCACCAGGTAGTACATGTTAGGGTGTCATCTATAAGTTAACTAGAAAAAATGAGTTATCAAAAATGTTTTTTTTTAAATGATTTTTTTTTAATTTTGAATACCCATCAAAAATGAATAAAAACAAAACGTCTTCGGCATAAAATAACCCGATAAAGGTTGACATGCCGTAAATCAAACCAAACAAACAAACAAACAGTTGTGTTGAAATGGTTTTGAGGCATGAATAACACGATTCACTTTTTTTTATAACATAATCATTCTTTTCATCTGAGTTTTTTTCTTTATTATATCTCCCAATCGGTAGAGCACCCGCTTAAGAATCGTAAGATTTCTGGTTCGACGCGGTCTCCGCCAACTCAGTGCATGAGTAGCACAGATTGGGTACTCTGATCTGTGCGGTAAATTGGGGAGTCGATGGTAGATGTGGCGTTTCACCTCAGCAAAAAAAAATCTCCCTGGTCTAGCGCTAGTGAAAAAGGGTATAGACCCCCTCACTGTCCGGCTGATACCGACAATAGACCTCCACCAACTTTTTTTATTTATGTCTCGTATAAGTTGAAAATTATGCATACTTGTTTTAAAGCTCCAGAAATAATTCAGCTAATCGACCGGACTTAGAATACCCTGACTGTATTCCTTAGAGGGATCTGGCCCCACTCCTCCACAAAAAGAGACGTCTAATAGTGAGCCTCTAGCTCTGAAGATCTGTGGAGTGTAAGGTATCCCTTCATTGTCATTACTTTCAAGTTCACTGTGACATCGGGGGGTTGTTCCATTTAGGGCCCAATCTATGGGTCAAATAAATCTGTTTATTATTATTGTTTCATCCTTTGATTTTTCACATCAGCGTTTAGCTGATGGTCTTTCACTGGGTCTGGGTGACAGCAAGTCTCTCAGGTCTCCAGGACTCTCTGAGTATTCTGGCGATTTTTTGACCCATAGATTGGGCCTAAACTGGAACAACCCCGATGTCACAGGTGAACTTGAAGTAATGACAATGCGAAGGATACCTACACTCACAGCATCTCAGAGCGCTAGAGGCTCACTATTAGACGTCTTTTTTGTGGAGGAGTGGGGCCAGATCCTCTAAGGAATTACAGTCAGGGTATTCTAAGTCGGTCGATTAGGCTGAAATTATTTCTGATCCCGCATTAAACAGTATGCATAATTTTCAACTTATAGCGAGAACATAAATAAAAAAAAGTTGGTGGAGTGGTCTATTGTCGTATGCAGCGACAGTGGGGGGTTCTATACCTTTCACTAGGCTAGACGTCAGGGAGATTTTTTTTTGCTGAGGTGAAACGCACATCTAGCGATCGACTTCCCAAATTACTCGACAGATCAGAGTTCCCAATCTGTGTACTCAGCACTGAGTTGGCGGAGACCGTGCGTCGAACGAGAAATTTACGATTCTTAAGTGGGTGCTCTAGCCGATTGGGAGATATAATAAAGAAAAAAACTCAGATGAAACAGAATGATTATGTTATAAAGAAAAATGGAATGTGTTTATTATGCTCAAACCTTTCACACAAACTGTTTGTTTGTTTGGTTTGATTTTACGCATGTCACCGCTTTGGGTTTATTTTATGCGAAGACGTTTCGCTCTCTCTATTCACTTCTCTGACTGTATTCAAAATCTCAACACAACAATCACTGTTAAAAAAACATTTTTGATAACTTCATTTTTTTTCTTAGTTAACTTTAATAGATGACACTAAATGTTACTGCTGAACTTGGGAGTTATGACAATGAAAGTGGTACTGCAGCACTCCAGAGTCAAAATTGAACTTTACCATTAATGCTTGTTTAAAATCATACCAGACACAATAACAGTTTTGAAGTGCGCGCAGTTACAAAAAATATAATGGACGCAGTAGCTTTTTGTCAGCCGATTGAGTGCTCTGTAATTCAAAATGAGTTACCCACTAACGAGAAAAAAGTTGCTACTGAAACTTGCAACAACTTGGGCGAGTGACATAATGATCCGATGGAAAATTGAGTTTTATATTTTTTTTTTTTTTCTTTCTTTCTTTCTTTCTTTACTTTCTTTGCTTCTATGATAAAATTTTGTTTATTTGCTTTTTTGTTGTTTGTTTCTTTCTCCTGTAAGATTAATTCTTTTCTTTCTTTCTTTCTTTCTTTCTTTCTTTCTTTCTAGTCTTTTACTCTGATGCTTTTCTTCCTTCCTTCTTCTTTTTTCTTTCTTTCTTTTTCTTTTTTCTTTCTTTCTTTCTTTTTTTCTTTCTTTCGAGATTCATCTTTCTTTTTTTTCTTTCTTCTTTCGAGATTAAATTTTCTTTCTTTCTTCTTTCTTTCTTTCTTTCTTTTGGTAGATTAAATAAAAAATTAATCTTCTTACTGACATTTTCCCTTCGAAATCAATTAGCAAAACGCCTTTGTCTTGATTACTTTTGAGGCAGGAAATTCGCCCCACGCAATGCCGCCAACGAAAACGGCTTCAAGAACAGCCGTCATAATAGTCCCCTTCGAATGGCGCGTTATACAGTAGATAAAATCATGTTTCTAAATTGACTCTTAGTGTTTGTTTGACCGTATTTAATTGTTTCGCCAGCGGCCAGAGGTGACATCCAGCTGCTGTCCGATATTGTAATGCGGAAAGCCAATATATTTTAGCGAGGATGAAAACCGATCGATTCTCGCTGAGGGACAGACTTGTTTGCCGGCCAACATGCTCGCCTATCACATTGGCTATGTTAGTCTGTCCAATCAGAACCGATTAGCTGGTGAACAACGCTCTTTGCCATCATCGAATGTAATTATAAATGCAGTTTTGATGGCTACCCTCAACGAGCACACACCTTGGAGGGAGGTGTGCTGATTGAATCGTGGCGCTAGCGTTACTATTTCATCTGTGGTTATTGCTTTAATTGGTCTTGTGTGACTTTTGGAACTCGTGAACTGCTGGGCAGCAAAAGAACACAAGACGGAATGAGTAAAATCACTCACTATAGGCACACACACACAGCACACAACACACACACACATTTCGTGGGCAACCTTTCGTGGGCGACACACACGCACACACTATGGTTTTCGTAGTAAAACAAGGAATCGACGATCGAGGCAAATTCGGACGAGCAGTTTTGCATTTCATCAATGCTAATGGCTGGTTGGTCTGAATTTTACTGCATGTCAACGCCTTGTTGGGTATTTTATACGAAGAGTATTTGCTTCATTTCATTCTTGATGGAGTTGAAAAACTATTTTTTAAACTAATATATTTTCACACATTTCTAAAAAAACTCATTTTTACTATTTAACCAATAGATGGGACATAACCCGTACTACAATCCGAGTGGCCAGGGAGTATGGTAAATGAAGGGGGGCACACGCTATTACCTCAGACCTCGAAAAAAAACAGGTGGTGGACTGAGAGTCTTAGTGTCCTGGGTATGATGTTAACTGCATCTAATGGTGAGTTGCCAGTTAGGAAGCTCTGGGAGTGTGGAGTACCTTTATTGCAATTACTCTCTGTCACAACAAGCCTAGCGCGCCTATATGATTAACCCAACGTTATTGCGCTCAATGGCATACCCCAACCCGTTTTATCATATGTGCTATAAAGGGTGAGCTGAGGGTCTTCATGTACTAGGTATGACATTAAATTCTTATCATGAATGTGAAGTTCAATTTTGGAGCTGGTGGGATGTGATACTCCCTTATGCTCACATTACGCCAGGTCGCACTCTGACCAGAGTTGTATTAGGGTCACATCTATGGGTTAAATCGGAAGATTATTTTAAAAAATGTGTTTAAAATTTGATTTTTAACCAGAAATTGAGGTACGCCAAGATGAATAAACAAAACGTTTCGGCATAAAATATCGCAAGAGGATTGAATCGTAAAAACAGCAGCCGCGAACTAATGGTACTAATGATTTCTTCAGTGGCTGTAGTAATTTACGTTTTTCATGTTATTTCAATGCGACTAACTAATTAAGATCTTGATGTTGAGATTTTTTGGGATATCCCTGTGTTAAAAGCCCACTTTTACTTATAGACTCGGCAAGAATCATATGATCTCTCTTGGCAATACTGGCAGGACTCTGCTGAGCTGATATACTACTTAACGCTACATACTGGCCACTAACTACTTTTGAACTTTCATGGACGATAGACATAGGATTAAATGCAAGTGGAACTTTAACAATACGCTGGATTTTAGGAAACTTATTCGCAGGAATATGACACTACGCTCAGCAAGGATTCCATAACTCAGGACTTACTTCTTTAAGCCCTTTTCAACTGGCCAAGGATGGCATTTAAAACTTAACAGGTTTATGGGTCGCAGAAATCGCTCGATCTTTCAATGGCGACGAGTTCGAGTACGAAATTTGTGAGACAAGTTCCATGGGTATCTGAGAAGCGCTTCAGTGCATGACATAATCAACACAATGTCCAAGCAGATACAGATTCAGAAAATGATGGAGTCTAAAAAGGAAAAACTGCACTTTGTATAATTTACAGTCTGTTTAACATATGTGGTATGGACAGCGGGATGAGAGCATGAGGCTTAGCCCCCCGCCAAAAAAAAATCGCTTAAGGCACAGTGTCGGGAAAAGGAGAAAGAGAGACAGAAGAAGTGGTAAGAGTAATCATTTGGTAATTTTAAGGCCGGCTCACGACTGGAGATGGATGGAGGTTGTTTGTCAGATGTTCTCTCTATAAACGCCCACAAGGTGTAGCAAGATGGGATATTATCCTGCTTTTGTGAAGCTAGAACTACTATATTAGAAAAGGAAGGAGAAGGAAATAAGTGATGAGTAAGGTTTGGAAGAATAGTGATAGCACAAAAAGGATGAACGATGATTGACCGGAGCGTGACATCCCGAATGGAGAATTGGAGGTGTCACGAAGTCGGGTGTTTGACCGGAACGGAAGTCACGTGGTGACGTGGAACGCGAAGAAAAGACGAGTCTCTTTTTTGCTTTCGGACGCGTAGGGAAACGAGACGGCGCTTTGGTGCTAGTATGGGGGTCAAGTAATCAAGTAGTGTTCTCCTCTCTCTCTCTCTGCTTTCCTCCTCTGCTGATACGAACCATCGAGTCAGCCGATAATAAAGGCTAGAAGTTGTGACTACATATTTCTGCGTCGTAATTTTTTTATCAACAGAAGAATTTTTAGGTACGTGAATATATCGCACACACCACCGCCGTTATGTATTTGCTTTGGGTACTGTGATAGATATACGAACAACGTTACAGATATCGTTTTTAGTGGCCGGAAAAAGGGACAACGTTAC
>CM042139.1:52040419-52147919 GCA_023376005.1 Doryteuthis pealeii
CCAGAAAACCTGATACATTGCATATTCATAACTTCCGTTTCAATGAAAGAAAAAAGTGGCAATGTTTCCGTAGACCACTTAAATAGACCGTACAGTTTGCAACAGCCAATTAAATGCTCGGGATTTGGTTTTACAATCGTATCAAAATCAATAAAAGCCAAAATGTCAGCATTTCAAAAGGTGATAGGTGAGGAATTAGATTTATCATCTCTGATTGGGTCAGCCTGGCGAGGGGAGATATGATGTTGAAAGACCCGAAAACTTCCTCGTGGACTCAAGGAAATAACACACTGCGACACCTACAAGCGTCAAATGTGTTAAGGAGCGTATATTTAAAGAAAAACCTTGATATCTTTCGTTATTCAATTATTTGACCAATTTTCTCGTTCAATGGTGTATTAGGAAACTATTGTGAAGAAGGGATACCTATACTTGAGGTTAGGTTAGGAAATCACATTAGATGTTGAAAAACTAATCTCAAAATAATGGCAAAGAAAATCGGCTCACAAATATTCAATTTGTTCAGCTAAGTTATTGAATTGTTCCTCCTGTGGCAATTCCCTTGATGAGACTCAGATAAAAAGAAAATGTTTGGTTTCGGATGAATTTCCTTATGATTGCAATTCAAATGATCTCAAAAATTAAACAATATGTGTAAAAAATAACTCAGAATTATATGTTTCTTGTATAAATACCTTTTATTTCATTTGAATAGAATTTCTATACCTGAAAAAAAATAAAACATAAACATTAAACATATAATTTTTACAGTTTGGTGGTTTGTTTTGAATTGCTATCACAATGCAAGTGTAAAGAAAAATGAAGTAACTATGAGTTGTTCGTTTACATTGACTTATTTTTCCTAATATTTCAGGATAAAGACCCTTCGGCAGAAGATTTCTGAAAAGTAAGTTCTGGAGCTATTACCTATGGCTAGGATCTGTTCATACTGTGTATGTCTGGTGATATCTTCCTCCGAAATCTTATATAATTGTTAGTTGTTTCTCAACATGTTAAAATTTGAGATAATTGAACGAGAATTGGTCAGATTATAGGAATCTTATAAACATCCTAGGTTATCTTAGAGGTCGCTGTGGCATGTATTCTCACGATTCCTTCTCTGATCTCCATTTCCTCCAGTCTCTTTTCCAGTGTTGGGAACCGTTCCAAAGTTTTTGAGGCGCGTGGATGGGTAATGGTTATCGTAGTAGTAAATGGATACGGCGAGACGAGTTCAAATCCTGGATGAGGCTGTTAGCATTTCATATAGTACTGATACCCTTGGGAAAGGTATGAATACAACTATTCTCCCATCTAGTAATGAGTAAATACTAGGGCAGACTAGGCTTTTTAACGTTGGTTAGGCAACCAGTTAGGAAAGGAAAACTCTGAACTAAAATTGTTAAACACCGCTTAAGAAATTGACCATGTGTCACATCCTGCTGTTGCAGAGGTGTTGGTATATATATATATATATAATATATATATATATATATAATATCGGTTAGTTAAGACACGAAATTATATAATTCTTTTTCTGAAACACCTTGTAAATCGTTAGAGAAATGGTTAATGAATTGCACACCCAGCCGCTCTCTTCCATCTGATAAATATAGAAATAACTAGTGGCGTACTCCATTGAAGGTGCGTTTCATGTAACGTTATCCTTGCAGTAAAAGGAACCGGTGACCTGAGTTAAAATACTGTACGGAACTGTTTGTATTTTCCCTTCGCGATAATCCCCCTCAGAAAGGCATGAAATCCATCTCTTCTTCTTACAGCTATGGGGGTTCTTTAGATTGCTAAGGTATTACATTTAATCTAATATTTCAAGTGTTTTAATCTATCTATCTATCTATCTATCTATTAACGTTTCATTCATTGTTCATTTCTATCTTGTATATACAGCTTCAACTCGATACTTTTATGACACACCTTATATATATATTATATAAAATATATAATATATATTTCTACTCGTTTATTAATTGCCGAGATGTTCTCGCATGTGAGCTTGTTCTATAGATTTATATCAAGAGTTGGCACATTTTTACGCATATCGGTACGTACATCAGTACGCATGTGCTCTTATACATTCGAGTCTTTTGTCGACCATTTCTCGGTTCATGCACCAACAAAACACACTCTCCAATTTATTTCCATTATCTCACTGTTCATGATATTGAAAAGCAGCAGATTAATGAATAGGAATCACGAATAATAAACTTGTTTAGAAACCATAGCGTTTATACTTCTCTCTACAGTTGAATAAAAATAAATTTTTCTTTTTATATTTCAATAATATAAGTATTTTTTTGTAAATATTTAATACGTTTTGATGAAGTTTTTAAAATTTATTTTTATAGCTAACATATATTTAAAATGAGAAAAATGGCAAAAATAAATGAGTTGACTATAAATATAATTTTTCTATGTTGAACAAAATTTTTTTTTCAGGTTTTATTATACTAATGTGTATTGACAAACTTTGCAAATTAGCTTAGCCTGATCCATTTCGTTGCCTTCAGCTTACACTTTGACTGAGTGAAATCAACCATTTTAAAACTAATGTATAAATATATACTAATAAAATCTATGTATGTATTTCTGATGTTCTTTAACAAAGGAAAAGGACTGGTATACTTGTTTAAAATCTAAATGATAATTGTTTGCATATTTTGTAATGAAGAGTTAAGGGAATCACGTTCATAGAACATTAATATTTTTTTACGTAGCTCTTTCTTAAGACTTTCGTTTGGCACAATATTCTATTGAATGATACAAATAATTTCAGCACAGAATAATGCCATAAGGACAAACTATATCAAGCAAAAATTGATAAGACCCAACAAAATAATAAATGTAGATTATGCGGTAATAGAGATGAGACTGTAAACCATGTACTATGCGAATGTAGCAAACTAGCTCAAAGGAATTACAAAACTAGACACGACTGGGTTGGGAAGGTGATCCACTGGGAATTATGCAAAAATTTAAATTTGACCATACAACAAATCGTATATGCATAAACCAGAATCTGTTCTTGAGAACGAAACGCATAAAATTCTCTGGACTTTGAAATAAAAAACGGATCACCTTATCCCAGCAAGAAGACCAGACCTAGTGGTGATTAACAAAAAAGAAAGAACTTGTCAACTGGTGGATTTTGCAGTTCCAGCAGATCACAGGTGAAGCTGAAGGAAAATGGACAAATACCTGGACCTTGCTAGAGAACTGAAAAAGTTATGGAATATGAGAAGTCAAAGTGATACCAATTGTAGTTGGTGCACTTGGAACGGTCCCAAAAGGATTGGAAAAGGGATGGAAAAATCTGGACATCAGAGAAAAGATTAAGACTATCCAGAATACTGCACTGCTGCAATCTGCCAGAATACTCAGAAGAGTCCTGGGACCTGAGAGACTTGCTGTCACAGACCCCAGTGAAAGACCATCAGCTAAACGCTGATGTGAAAAATCAAAAGGAGTGAACAATAATAATAACAGATTTATTTGACCCATAGATTGGGCCCTAAATGGAACAACCCCCCGATGTCACAGTGAACTTGAAAGTATGACAATGAAGGATACCTTACACTCCAACAGATCTTCAGAGCTAGAGGCTCACTATTAGACGTCTCTTTTTGTGGAGGAGTGGGCCAGATCCCTCTAAGGATACAGTCAGGGTATTCTAAGTCCGGTCGATTTAGGCTGAATTATTTCTGGAGCATTAAAACAAAGTATGCATAATTTTCCTTATACGAGACATAAATAAAAAAAAGTTGGTGGAGTGGTCTATTGTCGGTATCAGCCGGACAGTGAGGGGGTCTAACCCTTTCACTAGCGCTAGACCAGGGAGATTTTTTTTTGCTGAGGTGAAACGCCACATCTACCATCGACTCCCCAATTTACCGCACAGATCAGAGTACCCAATCTGTGCTACTCATGCACTGAGTTGGCGGAGACCGGCGTCGAACCAGAAATCTTACGATTCTTAAGCGGGTGCTCTACCGATTGGGAGATATAATAAAGAAAAAAACTCAGATGAAAAGAATGATTATGTTATAAAAGAAAAATGGGAATCGTGTTATTCATGCCTCAAAACCATTTCAACACAACTGTTTGTTTGTTGTTTGGTTTGATTTTACGGCATGTCAACCCTTATCGGGTATTTTATGCCGAAGACGTTTTGTTTTATTCATTTTTGATGGGTATTCAAAATTAAAAAAAAATCATTTAAAAAAAAACATTTTTTTGATAACTCATTTTTTTCTAGTTAACTTATAGATGACACCCTAACATGTACTACCTGGTGAACCTGGGAGTTATGACAATGAAGTGGTACTCCACACTCCCCAGAGCTCCAAAATTGGAACTTTACCATTAAATGCTGTTTAACATCATACCCAGGACACAATAACAGTTTGAAGTGCCCAGTTACAAAAAATATAAGGACCAGTAGCTTTTTTTTGTCACCGAATTGAGTCTACTGTAATTCAAAATGAGTTACACTAACGAGAAAAAAGTTGCTACTGAAACTGCAAAACCTTGGCGAGTGACATAATGATCAGATCGGAAAATTTGACGTCCTTATATTTCTTTCTTTCTTTCTTTCTTTCTTTCTTTCTTTCTTTTTTCTTTCTCCTAGATAAAATCTTGTTTATTTGCTTTTTGTTTGTTTGTTTCTTTCTCCTGAGATTAATTCTTCTTTCTTTCTTTCTTTCTTTCTTTCTTTCTTTTCTAGTCTTTTACTCTGATGCCTTTTCCTTCCTTCCTTTCCTTTTTTTTCTTTCTTTCTTTTTTTCTTTCTTCTTCTTTTTTTTTTTTTCGAGATCTAATCTTTCTTTTCTTTCTTTCTTTCGAGATTAAATCTTTCTTTCTTTCTTTCTTTCTTTCTTTCTTTCTTTGTAGATTAAATAAAAAAATTAATCTATCCTACTGACATTTTCCCGTATCCGAAAATCAATTAGCAAAACGCCTTTGTCTTGATTACTTCTTTGAGCAGGAAATTCGCCCCACGCAAATGACGCCCAACGAAAAACGGGCTTCAAGAAGCAGACCATAATAGTCACCCTTCGAAATGGCGCGTTATAAGTAAGATAAAATCATGTTTCTAAATTGACTCTTAGTGTTGTTTGACCGTATTAATTGTCTTCGCCAGTCGGCCAGAGGTGACATCCAGCTGCTGTCCGATATTGTAATCGGAGCCAATATATCTTTAGCGAGCGATGAAACCGATCGATCTCGCTGAGGGACCGGACCTCGTTTTCGGCCAACTGCTCGCCCCTAATCACATTGGCTATGTTTAGTCTGTCCAATCAGAACCGATTAGCTGGTGAACAACGCTTTCTCAAATCACCGAATGTAATTATAAATGCAGTTTGATGGCTACCCTCAACGAGCCAAAACACACCTTGGAGGGAGGTCGTGCTGATTGCAATCGGTGGCCTCAGCCGTTACTAAATTCATTGTGGTTATTGCTTTATTGGGTTTGTGTGACTTTTGAACTCGTGAACTGCTGGGCAGCAAAAGAACACACAGACGGAATGAGTAAAATCACTCAACTATAGGCACACACACACACACATACACACACACACACACACATTCGTGGGCACACACATTCGTGGGCACACACACGCACACACTATGGTTTTCGTAGTAAAACAAGGAATCGACGATCCGAGTGCAAATCCCGGACGAGGCCGTTTGCATTTCACTTCATGCTAATGGCTGGTTGGTTGAATTTTACTGCATGTCAACCCTTGTTGGGTTATTTTATACCGAAGATATCTTGCTTTATTCATTCTTGATGGGAGTTGAAAACTATTTTTTAAACTAAATACTTTTTACACATTTTCTAAAAAACTCATTTTTACTATTTAACCAATAGATGGGACCATAACACGTACTACAATCCCGAGTGGACCAGGGAGTAATGGTAATGAAGGGGAGCACCCCATTCCTCAGACCTCCAGGTGGTGACTGAGAGTCTTAGTGTCCTGGGTATGATGTTAAACTGCATCTAATGGTGAAGTTCCAGTTAGGAAGCTCTGGGGAGTGTGGAGTACCCCTTTATTGCATTACTCCCTGGTCACAACAAGCCCTAGCCCCTATATGATTAACCCAACCTTATTGCCCTCATGGCAACCCCAACCCGTTTTATCATATGTGCTATAAAAGCGGTGGCTGAGGGTCTTCATGTACTAGGTATGACATTAAATTCTATCTGATGGTGAAGTTCCAATTTTGGGAGCTGTGGGGAATGTTGAGTACTCCTTCATCTCCATTACGCCCAGGTCCACTCTGACCCAGAGTATGTATTAGGGTCACATCTATGGGTTAAATCGGAAAGATTAATTTAAAAATGTGTTTAAAATTTGATTTTTAAAAGAAAATTGAGTACCCGCCAAGATGAATAAAACAAAACGTCTTCGGCATAAAAATCCAACGAGGATTGACATGCCGTAAAAAACAGCCAGCCAGCCAACTAATGGTACAGATGACTCTTTCCTATCAGTGCTGTAAGTAATTTTACGTTTTTCAATGTATTTCAATCGACTAACTTAACTTAAGATCTTGATGTTGAGATTTTTTGGGATATAACGCCTGTGTTAAAAGCCCACTTTTACTTATAGACTCGGCAAGAATCATATGATCTCTCTTGGCAATCACTGGCAGCACTCTGCTGCTGATATACTACTTAAACCCAACAGTACTGGCCATAACTACTTTGACTTTCATGGACGACAGACATAGGATTAAATCAGTGGAACTTTAACAATACGCTGGATAGGACTTATTCGCAGGATATGACATACGCTCACCAAAGGATTCCATAACTCAGGACTTACTTACTTTAAGCCCTTTTCAACTGGCCAAGGATGGCATTTAAAAAATTAACAGAGGTTATGGGTCCAGATACGCTCGGATCTTCTTCAATGGCGACGAGTCGAGTTACAAATTTGGAGACAAAGTTCCATGGGTATCTGAGAAGCCTTCAGTTGCATGACATAATCAACACAATGTCCCAAACAGATACCAGATCAGAAATGATGGAGTCATAAAAAGGAAAAACTGCAACCTTTGTATAATTTGACAGTCTGTTTAACATCATGTGGTATGGACACGGGATGAGAGCATGAGGCTTAGCCCCCCCCCCCAAAAAAAAATCCCTTAAGGCACAGTGTCGGGAAAAGGACGAAAGAGCAGACAGAAGAAGTGGTAAGATAACATTTGGGAATTTACAGGCCCGAGCCTCACGACTGGAGATGGATGGCAGGTGTTTGTCAGATGTCTCTCTCTATAACCCACCAGGTGTAGCAAGATGGGGATATTATCCTGACTTTTGTGAGCTAGAACTACTATATTAGAAAGGAGGAAGAAGGAAATAAGTGAGAGTAAAAGGTTTGAAGAATAGTGATGAGCACAAAAAGGATGAACGATGATTTGACCGGAGCGTGACCTCCCGAATGGAGAATTGAGTGTCAACCGGAAGTCGGGTGTTGACCGGAACCGGAAGTCACGTGGTGACGTGGAACGACGAAGAAAAGGACGAGTCTCTTTTTGCTTTCGGACGCGTAGGGAAACGAACGGGCCTTTGGTGCCTAGTATGGGGTCACAGTAATCAAGTAGTGTTCTCTCTCTCATTCTCTCTGCCTTTCCTCCTCTCTGATACGAACCCACGAGTCGAGCACGATAATAAAGGCTAGAAGTTGTGACTACATATTTCTCGCGTCGTAATTTTATCAACAAGAAGACATTTTTAGTACCGTGAATATATCGCCACCACCACCACCGCCCGTTATGTATATCGCTTTGGGTACTGTGATCAGATATACGACAACGTTACAGATATCGTTTTAGTGCCGGGAAAAAGGGACAACGTACACCAGGGGTACGAGACTGATGTGATGATGATGATGATATGATGATGATGATTAGACTCAGTTTGGGGCATAAAGTTACTAATTTTATAATATTTTTTAAAGTAAGTTTACTTTGAACTCTTACACATACGAGTGGCTGCAAGGTAGTCTATAGAACACTGCTTAAAAGCTTAACATGCTAAATATGGCAGATAGTTCAGTCGGTAGAGCATCCGCCTAGGAATCGCAAGGTTCCGGGTTCAATACCACTCTCGCCAACCTAGCACATGAGTAGCACAGCGCATGGGTAGTACAGCTTGACTTATGAGGTAAAGCATCTGGGAGATGGCGCTAGGTGTGGAGCTCTACCTCAACCCCCCAAAAAACAAAAAAAAAATTAGAAAAACAAAAACCTAACAAAAACAAAACAAAAACAAAACAAAGCAATCTCATTGGTCTAGCGCTAACAAAAAATAGGATAGACTCCCTCGCTATTTTTGCTGATATTTACAATAGGCCAGTCCACCGACTTGCTTACTTGCTACTACAACTACTTTACATTTAATATTATGGGATTTCTTTATATATATATATATATATATATAAAATCATCCACAGACACCGTGTTTCGACGTTTTACGTCTCTTCAGTGTGGCTAGACTCAACAACTAGCTCGGACCATGAGCGGAAATCCAACTGACTCGATTCGTTAACCCCTCGGCCATTTGACATCTGCTGTACGGGGCGGTGTTTAAACTATTAAATACATACATTTTTATATATTTTACGATAAACAGAGAGATCCAGTCTGTAAACAGACAGCATATATATAATATATATATTATATATATATATATATATATAATCATTGGATATTCTACAGCACTTTTTGAAAATGTTCATCGTTGGATACAATTGGCTAACGCTATATATTAATTCTTACTTTGCGCAATTTATTTTGTTATTAAAAATATAGGCATACCTGGCGTAACGGTTATCGTTGTTGAAATGAAAGCGCAGTCCAACTTTAAATCCCGGACAAGTGTGCGTTTCACTTCTCGCTAATATTCTTAGAATAGAAATGGATCCATCCTTTCTCCTCTCTCAGCTATGGTATGGCATAAGTCACATATACGGGGTAAGTCGCAGCACAAACTGTTTTTTTAGTCTTATTACAGCAACTGTTGAGGAGAAGAAAACTTCTTAATTCAAACAAATGTATTCCGCTTAAAATTTCACCTCTTAGTGGAAGGCTTGGAAAAAACGCTCATGACGCTTTGACTGGACATTTCACATGTTTTTTCTTTCAGTTTATACAATTGCCGGCCATTGGACCAGTAAGATATTTAATAATTACCATGAGCCCAGGAGTCGATTCTCAAGACGTACCTGCCCCCTCGATTTAAAGAGGCAGAGCAGGATTTATGCCCAGTGCTTAAGGCGCCCAAAGAGGAATTCGAAGTTTCACACAATTTTAAAACACTACGCACGAGTTTCGGTTTGTTTTGGATCCCCACATATTAATCCTTGTGTTCGACTGGCATGGTGGGAGTCAGTAAATACTATTGCCCGGGAAAATAAAAAAATAACACGGTTAACTATAATATTTGTGCCCTCTTCACGTTTTTAATAACGAAACTTTTTTTCAAAGCTAATATTTTATTTTATCTCCAAGTGAAAAATGCCTTGGAGAATAGACACTCATCTACGTCTGCTTTCATGCCATAGTCTAAGTATTGTTCGCTACCACACATGTTACTATAGCTAACTACCCTTTTACTTTTTACGTCACACATACGAATCAGTTATACAATTCAGTTATACAATTAAAAAGGTGGAGTAAAAAGCATTCAATGTCTCTCATTTTTGGCACTAAGTTTATTTCTGTGATATGATTCTACATTTTCTCGTGGAAAAGTTCGTTATTTTTATAAGATTTCACGTAGAACTTGTTTTTAATTAAATTATCACATTTTCCGTCCCCTTCTCTTTCTTGTAACTGATAAATTTAGCAATTCCTTGCGTTGAATCGGAAACTCTCCACTGAGTCCAAAATTGTAGAATTTGCGTTTTTTAACAAAAAATCCTTTTAGACTGAAGATATAGTGGGGAGATTTTCACTTTTGAAATTAGTCAACACGGATACTTCTTTTCTTTTAATTAATAACGCCATGTAACAAAATTAAAAAAAATTATGCAAGAAAAGACAAGTCTGAAAGCAAAGGTTCCAACAGATCTCTGAAGTCAAGCATCAATGAACTTGTTCAATAAAATGGCATAGTAACAACAGGTACTTCAGGCAACTTAAGGCCTCGTGGATGATTAAGAAAAACTTTAATTAGAACAAAGAAACTCAGAACCTTTTTTTAATTAGAGTAAAAAAATTTTGCCAAATCCGTCTAGGGTTATTCATGGTTAGGGAATAGTATTCATTGTACATTTATATTTACAGGCGCGTGGCGAATGTTCGATCGCCCGGTAATGGTTAGAACGTAGAAATGGACTCGTTCGACTCGAGTTCAAATCTTGGACGAGACTGTTGGCATTTCCCATAGCGCTAATACCCTTAGGAAAGGTATGCATCCAACTATTCTCCCTCTAGCTATGGGTAAATAGAGCAGACTGGGTTCTTAACCCTGGTTAGGTAACCAGTCTAGGAGAAAAAAATCTAAATTTAAACCTGTTAAACTCTGCTTAAGTAAATTGACATTGTGGTCTCATCCTGCTCATGCAGAGAAGTTGGTAAATATATATATTTACATTTTTTGTGTTGTTTCTAATATTTTTTTTGCTGACGTTCCTTACCGAAAACGAATAATATATAACATATATATTTGACCCATAGAATATGACTCTAACAGGTACTATTACTCTAGATCAGAGTGGACCTGGGAGTAAATAGCAATGATGGGGTACTCCCTCACTCCCTAGAACTCCAGAAATGGAGCCTCACCATCCAGAGACCACCCTTTTTGGAAGGAGAATCTCATCTTTCTGCAGGGACTTATGAAGGTGGCTCATCGTGCAAACAATTATTGTCGTAAGAATGGACAGGAAGACCTAGTTTAAATGTGATGAAAGCTGTAAAAACATAGCGCTAATACTTTTGGGAATGTATCATCATACTGTTCCCTTTCCAGCTATGGGTAAATAGTTGGGGCAGACCGGGCTTTTTAACCTTGGTATGCAGCTGATCTAGGAGAAGAAAAACTCTGAATTCAAACCAGCTTGTACTATGATTAAACAAGTTGACCTTGTTTCTATATGCAGTGGAGGGGTTGGGTCTTAAATACGCAAACTCTATCCCTGCTAGGAAGTGTTACTTATTCCAACCCTCCACTGCATGTAAGAAACAAGGTCAACTTGTTAATCATAGTACAGCTGGTTTGAAATCAGAGTTTATTTCTCCTAGATCAGCTGCCATACAAGTAAAAAAGCCCGGTCCTCTGCCCAAACTATTTACCAAGCTGGAAAGGGAACCAGATGATGCATACACTGCCAAAGTTAGCGCTATGTTTTTACAGCTTCATCAAACATTTAAACTCAGGTCTCCTGTCCATTTCTTTACGACCAATAATTGTGCACTTATGAGCACCTTCATAATTCCCTGCAGAAAGATAGATTCTCTTCAAAAAGGGTGTCCTGGATGGTGAGGCTCCATTCTGGATTCTAGGATGTGAGGAGTACCCCATCATTGCTATTACTCCCAGGTCCACTCTGATCTAGAGTAATAGTACCTGTTAGAGTCATATCTATGGGTCAAATATATATGTATATATTATTCGTTTTCGTAGGAACGTCAGCAAAAAAAATATTAAGAAAAAACACAAAAAAAAATGTAAATATATATATTTACCAACTTCTCTGCATGAGCAGGATGAGACACAATGCAATTTACTTAAGCAGAGTTTAACAGGTTTAAATTTAGATTTTTTCTTCTCCTAGACTGGTTACCTAACCAGGTTAAAGAACCCAGTCTGCTCTATTTACCATAGCTAGAGGAGAATAGTTGGATGCATACCTTTCCTAAGGGTATTAGCGCTATGGGAAATCCAACAGTCTCGTCCAAGATTTGAAACTCGAGTCGACGAGTCCATTTCCTACGATTCTAACCATTACACCGGGCGACTCGAACCATTCCGCCACGCGCCTGTAAATATAAATGTACAATGAATACTATTCCCTAACCATGAAATAACCCTAGACGGATTTGGCAAAATTTTTTACCTCTAATTAAAAAAGGTTTCTGAGTTTCTTTGTTTCTAATTAATAAGTTTTTCTTAATCATCCACAGAGGCCTTAAGTTGCCGGAATACCTGTTGTTACTAATGCCATTTATTGAACAAGTTCATGATGCTTGACTTCAGAGATCTGTTGGAAACCTTTGCTTTCAGACTTGTCTTTCTTGCATAATTTTTTTTAATTTTGTTACATGGCGTTATTAATTAAAAGAAAAGAAGTATCCGTGTTGACTAATTTCAAAAGTGAAAAATCTCCCCACTAATATCTTCAGTCTAAAAGGATTTTTGTTAAAAAACGCAATTCTACATTTTGGACTCACGTGGAGAGTTTCCGATTCAACGCAAGGAATTGCTAATTTATCAGTTACAGAAAGAGAAGGGGACGGAAAATGTGATAATTTAATTAAAAACAAGTTCTACGTTGAAATCTTATAAAATAACTGTAACTTTTCCACGAGAAAATGTAGAATCAATATCACAGAAATAAACTAAGTGCCAAAAATGAGAGACATTGAATGCTTTTTACTCCACCTTTTAATTGTATAACTGAATTGTATAACTGAATTCGTATGTGTGACGTAAAAAGTAAAAGGGTAGTTTAGCTATAGTAATCATGTGTGGTACGAACAATACTTAGACTATGGCATGAAAGCAGACGTAAGATGAGTGTCTATTCTCCAAGGCATTTCACTTGGAGATAAAATAAAATATTAGCTTTGAAAAAAAAGTTTCCGTTATTAAAAACGTGAAGAGGCACAACATATTATAGGTGTTACCGTGTTATTTTTTATTTTCCCGGGCAATAGTATTTTACTGACATCCACCATGCCAGTCGAACACAGGATTAATATAGTGGGATCCAAACAAACCGAAACTCGTGCGTAGTGTTTTAAAATTGTGTGAATCACTTCGATATTCCTCTTTGAGGCGCCCTTAAGCACTGGGCAATAAATTCCTGCTCTGCCTCTTTAAATCGAGGGGCAGGTACTGTCTTGAGAATCGACTCCTGGATCATGGTAATTATTAAATATCTTACTGGTCCAATGCCGGGCAATTGTATAAACTGAAAGAAAAACATGTGAAATGGTCCAGTCAAAGCGTCATGAGCGTTTTTCCAAGCCTTCCACTAAGAGGTGAAATTTTAAGCGGAATACATTTAGTTTGAATTAAGAAGTTCTTCTCCTAAAGCGTTGCTGTAATAAGACTAAAAAAAACAGTTTGTGCTGCGACTTACCCGTATATGTGACCTTATGCCATACCATAGCTGAGAGAGGAGAAAGGATGGATCCATTTCTATTCTAAGAATATTAGCGAGAAGTGAAACGCACACTTGTCCGGATTTAAAGTTGGACTGCCGCTTTCATTTCCAACAACGATAACCGTTACGCCAGGTATGCCTATAT
The DNA here is from genome assembly GCA_023376005.1 of Doryteuthis pealeii. NCBI lineage: Eukaryota > Metazoa > Mollusca > Cephalopoda > Myopsida > Loliginidae > Doryteuthis > Doryteuthis pealeii. The sequence continues at coordinate 52,053,929 of CM042139.1, forward strand.
TTTTTAATAACAAAAAAATTGCGCAAAGTAAAGAATTAATATATAGCGTTAGCCAATTGTATCAACGATGAACATTTTCAAAAGTGCTGGTAGAATATCCAATGATATATATATATATATATATATATATATATATATATATATATATATGATTGTCTGTTTACAGACTGGATCTCTCTGTTTATCGTAAAATATATAAAACAAATGTATGTATTTAATAGTTTAAACACCGCCCCGTAACAGCAGATGTCAAATGCCGAGGGGTTAACGAATCGAGTCAGTTGGATTTCGCTCATGGTCCGAGCTAGTTGTTGAGTCTAGCCACACTGAAGAGACGTGAAACGTCGAAACACGGTGTCTGTGGATGATTTTATATATATATATATATATATAAAGAAAATCCCATAATATTAAATGTAAAGTAGTTGTAGTAGCAAGTAAGCAAGTCGGTGGACTGGCCTATTGTAAAATATCAGCAAAATAGCGAGGGAGTCTATCCTATTTTTTTTAGCGCTAGACCAATGAGATTGCTTTGTTTTTGTTTTTTGTTGTTTTTGTTAGGTTTTTGTTTTTCTAATTTTTTTTGTTTTTGGGGGTTGAGGTAGAGCTCCACACCTAGCGCCATCTCCAGATGCTTTACCTCATAAGTCAAGCTGTACTACCCATGCGCTGTGCTACTCATGTGCTAGGTTGGCGAGGAGTGGTATTGAACCCGGAACCTTGCGATTCCTAGGCGGATGCTCTACCGACTGAACTATCTGCCATAATTTAGCATGTTAAGCTTTTAAGCAGTGTTTCTATAGACTACCTTGCAGCCACTTCGTATGTGTAAAGAGTTCAAAGTAAACTTACTTTAAAAATATTATAAAATTAGTAACTTTATGCCCCAAACTGAGTCTATCATCATCATCATCATCATCATCATCATCATCATCAGTCTCGTAACCCCTGGTGTAACGTTGTCCCTTTTTCCGGGCACTAAAACGATATCTGTAACGTTGTCGTATATCTGATCACAGTACCCAAAGCGATATACATAACGGGGCGGTGGTGGTGGTGGCGATATATTCACGGTACTAAAAATGTCTTCTTGTTGATAAAAATTACGACGCGAGAAATATGTAGTCACAACTTCTAGCCTTTATTATCGTGCTCGACTCGTGGGTTCGTATCAGAGAGGAGGAAAGGCAGAGAGAATGAGAGAGAGAACACTACTTGATTACTGTGACCCCATACTAGGCACCAAAGGCCCGTTCGTTTCCCTACGCGTCCGAAAGCAAAAAGAGACTCGTCCTTTTCTTCGTCGTTCCACGTCACCACGTGACTTCCGGTTCCGGTCAACACCGACTTCCGGTTGACACTCAATTCTCCATTCGGGAGGTCACGCTCCGGTCAAATCATCGTTCATCCTTTTTGTGCTCATCACTATTCTTCAAACCTTTACTCTCACTTATTTCCTTCTTCCTCCTTTTCTAATATAGTAGTTCTAGCTCACAAAAGTCAGGATAATATCCCCATCTTGCTACACCTGGTGGGGTTTATAGAGAGAGACATCTGACAAACACCTGCCATCCATCTCCAGTCGTGAGGCTCGGGCCTGTAAATTCCCAAATGTTATCTTACCACTTCTTCTGTCTGCTCTTTCGTCCTTTTCCCGACACTGTGCCTTAAGGGATTTTTTTTGGGGGGGGGCTAAGCCTCATGCTCTCATCCCGTGTCCATACCACATGATGTTAAACAGACTGTCAAATTATACAAAGGTTGCAGTTTTTCCTTTTTATGACTCCATCATTTCTGATCTGGTATCTGTTTGGGACATTGTGTTGATTATGTCATGCAACTGAAGGCTTCTCAGATACCCATGGAACTTTGTCTCCCAAATTTCGTAACTCGACTCGTCGCCATTGAAGAAGATCCGAGCGTATCTGGACCCATAACCTGTTAAGTTTTTAAATGCCATCCTTGGCCAGTTGAAAAGGGCTTAAAGTAAGTAAGTCCTGAGTTATGGAATCCTTTGGTGAGCGTATGTCATATCCTGCGAATAAGTCCTATCCAGCGTATTGTTAAAGTTCCACTGATTTAATCCTATGTCTGTCGTCCATGAAAGTCAAAGTAGTTATGGCCAGTACTGTTGGGTTTAAGTAGTATATCAGCAGCAGAGTGCTGCCAGTGATTGGCCAAGAGAGATCATATGATTCTTGCCGAGTCTATAAGTAAAAGTGGGCTTTTAACACAGGCGTTATATCCCAAAAAAATCTCAACATCAAGATCTAAGTTAAGTTAGTCGATTGAAATACATTGAAAAACGTAAAATTACTTACAGCACTGATAGGAAAGAGTCATCTGTACCATTAGTGGCTGGCTGGCTGGTTTTTACGGCATGTCAATCCTCGTTGGATTATTTTATGCCGAAGACGTTTTGTTTTATTCATCTTGGCGGGTACTCAATTTTCTTTTAAAAATCAAATTTTAAACACATTTTTAAATTAATCTTTCCGATTTAAACCCATAGATGTGACCCTAATACATACTCTGGGTCAGAGTGGACCTGGGCGTAATGGAGATGAAGGAGTACTCAACATTCCCCACAGCTCCAAAATTGGAACTTCACCATCAGATAGAATTTAATGTCATACCTAGTACATGAAGACCCTCAGCCACCGCTTTATAGCACATATGATAAAACGGGTTGGGGTTGCCATGAGGGCAATAAAGGTTGGGTTAATCATATAGGGGCTAGGGCTTGTTGTGACCAGGGAGTAATGCAATAAAGGGTACTCCACACTCCCCAGAGCTTCCTAACTGGAACTTCACCATTAGATGCAGTTTAACATCATACCCAGGACACTAAGACTCTCAGTCACCACCTGGAGGTCTGAGGAATGGGGCTCCCCTTCATTACCATTACTCCCTGGTCCACTCGGGATTGTAGTACGTGTTATGGTCCCATCTATTGGTTAAATAGTAAAAATGAGTTTTTTAGAAAATGTGTAAAAAGTATTTAGTTTAAAAAATAGTTTTCAACTCCCATCAAGAATGAATAAAGCAAGATATCTTCGGTATAAATAAACCCAACAAGGGTTGACATGCAGTAAAATTCAACCAACCAGCCATTAGCATGAAGTGAAATGCAAACGGCCTCGTCCGGGATTTGCACTCGGATCGTCGATTCCTTGTTTTACTACGAAAACCATAGTGTGTGCGTGTGTGTGCCCACGAATGTGTGTGCCCACGAATGTGTGTGTGTGTGTGTGTGTGTGTGTGTGTGCCTATAGTTGAGTGATTTTACTCATTCCGTCTGTGTGTTCTTTTGCTGCCCAGCAGTTCACGAGTTCAAAAGTCACACAAACCCAATAAAGCAATAACCACAATGAATTTAGTAACGGCTGAGGCCACCGATTGCAATCAGCACGACCTCCCTCCAAGGTGTGTTTTGGCTCGTTGAGGGTAGCCATCAAACTGCATTTATAATTACATTCGGTGATTTGAGAAAGCGTTGTTCACCAGCTAATCGGTTCTGATTGGACAGACTAAACATAGCCAATGTGATTAGGCGAGCAGTTGGCCGAAAACGAGGTCCGGTCCCTCAGCGAGATCGATCGGTTTCATCGCTCGCTAAAGATATATTGGCTCCGATTACAATATCGGACAGCAGCTGGATGTCACCTCTGGCCGACTGGCGAAGACAATTAAATACGGTCAACAAACACTAAGAGTCAATTTAGAAACATGATTTTATCTTACTTATAACGCGCCATTTCGAAGGGTGACTATTATGTCTGCTTAAGCTAATGGAATAGATTAATTTTTTTATTTTAATCTACAAAGAAAGAAAGAAAGAAAGAAAGAAAGAAAGAAAGATTTAATCTCGAAAGAAAGAAAGAAAAAAAGAAAGATTAGATCTCGAAAGAAAGAAAAAAGAAAGAAAGAAAGAAAGAAAGAAAAAGAAAGAAAAAAGAAGGAAGGAAGGAAGGAAAGGCATCAGAGTAAAAGACTAGAAAGAAAGAAAGAAAGAAAGAAAGAAAGAAAGAAAGAAAGAAAGAATTAATCTCAGGAGAAAGAAACAAACAAACAAAAAGCAAATAAACAAAGATTTTATCTAGGAAGAAAGAAAGAAAGAAAGAAAGAAAGAAAGAAAGAAAGAAAGAAAGAAATATAAGGACGTCAATTTTCCGATCTGATCATTATGTCACTCGCCAAGTTGTTTGCAGTTTCAGTAGCAACTTTTTTCTCGTTAGTGTAACTCATTTTGAATTACAGTAGACTCAATTCGGTGACAAAAAAAAGCTACTGGTCCTTATATTTTTTGTAACTGGGCACTTCAAACTGTTATTGTGTCCTGGGTATGATGTTAAACAGCATTTAATGGTAAAGTTCCAATTTTGGAGCTCTGGGGAGTGTGGAGTACCACTTCATTGTCATAACTCCCAGGTTCACCAGGTAGTACATGTTAGGGTGTCATCTATAAGTTAACTAGAAAAAATGAGTTATCAAAAAATGTTTTTTTTTAAATGATTTTTTTTAATTTTGAATACCCATCAAAAATGAATAAAACAAAACGTCTTCGGCATAAAATAACCCGATAAGGGTTGACATGCCGTAAAATCAAACCAAACAAACAAACAAACAGTTGTGTTGAAATGGTTTTGAGGCATGAATAACACGATTCCACTTTTCTTTTATAACATAATCATTCTTTTCATCTGAGTTTTTTTCTTTATTATATCTCCCAATCGGTAGAGCACCCGCTTAAGAATCGTAAGATTTCTGGTTCGACGCCGGTCTCCGCCAACTCAGTGCATGAGTAGCACAGATTGGGTACTCTGATCTGTGCGGTAAATTGGGGAGTCGATGGTAGATGTGGCGTTTCACCTCAGCAAAAAAAAAATCTCCCTGGTCTAGCGCTAGTGAAAAGGGTATAGACCCCCTCACTGTCCGGCTGATACCGACAATAGACCACTCCACCAACTTTTTTTTATTTATGTCTCGTATAAGTTGAAAATTATGCATACTTTGTTTTAAAGCTCCAGAAATAATTCAGCCTAATCGACCGGACTTAGAATACCCTGACTGTATTCCTTAGAGGGATCTGGCCCCACTCCTCCACAAAAAGAGACGTCTAATAGTGAGCCTCTAGCTCTGAAGATCTGTGGAGTGTAAGGTATCCCTTCATTGTCATTACTTTCAAGTTCACTGTGACATCGGGGGGTTGTTCCATTTAGGGCCCAATCTATGGGTCAAATAAATCTGTTTATTATTATTGTTCACTCCTTTTGATTTTTCACATCAGCGTTTAGCTGATGGTCTTTCACTGGGGTCTGGGTGACAGCAAGTCTCCTCAGGTCTCCAGGACTCTTCTGAGTATTCTGGCAGATTGCAGCAGTGCAGTATTCTGGATAGTCTTAATCTTTTCTCTGATGTCCAGATTTTTCCATCCCTTTTCCAATCCTTTTGGGACCGTTCCAAGTGCACCAACTACAATTGGTATCACTTTGACTTTCATATTCCATAACTTTTTCAGTTCTCTAGCAAGGTCCAGGTATTTGTCCATTTTCCTTCAGCTTCACCCTGTGATCTGCTGGAACTGCAAAATCCACCAGTTGACAAGTTCTTTCTTTTTTGTTAATCACCACTAGGTCTGGTCTTCTTGCTGGGATAAGGTGATCCGTTTTTATTTCAAAGTCCCAGAGAATTTTATGCGTTTCGTTCTCAAGAACAGATTCTGGTTTATGCATATACGATTTTGTTGTATGGTCAAAATTTAATTTTTTGCATAATTCCCAGTGGATCACCTTCCCAACCCAGTCGTGTCTAGTTTTGTAATTCCTTTGAGCTAGTTTGCTACATTCGCATAGTACATGGTTTACAGTCTCATCTCTATTACCGCATAATCTACATTTATTATTTTGTTGGGTCTTATCAATTTTTGCTTTGATATAGTTTGTCCTTATGGCATTATTCTGTGCTGAAATTATTGTATCATTCAATAGAATATTGTGCCAAACGAAAGTCTTAAGAAAGAGCTACGTAAAAAAATATTAATGTTCTATGAACGTGATTCCCTTAACTCTTCATTACAAAATATGCAAACAATTATCATTTTAGATTTTAAACAAGTATACCAGTCCTTTTCCTTTGTTAAAGAACATCAGAATACATACATAGATTTATTAGTATATATTTATACATTAGTTTTAAAATGGTTGATTTCACTCAGTCAAAGTGTAAGCCTGAAGGCAACGAATGGATCAGGCTAAGCTAATTTGCAAAGTTTGTCAATACACATTAGTATAAATAAAACCTGAAAAAAAAATTTTGTTCAACATAGAAAAATTATATTTATAGTCAACTCATTTATTTTGCCATTTTTCTCATTTTAAATATATGTAGCTATAAGAATAAATTTTAAAAACTTCATCAAAACGTATTAAATATTTACAAAAAAATACTTATATTATTGAAATAATAAAAAGAAAAATTTATTTTTATTCAACTGTAGAGAGAAGTATAACGCTATGGTTTCTAACAAAGTTTATTATTCGTGATTCCTATTCATTAATCTGCTGCTTTTCAATATCATGAACAGTGAGAATAATGGAAATAAATTGGAGAGTGTGTTTTGTTGGTGCATGAACCGAGAAATGGTCGACAAAAGACTCGAATGTATAAGAGCACATGCGTACTGATGTACGTACCGATATGCGTAAAAATGTGCCAACTCTTGATATAAATCTATAGATACAAGCTCACATGCGAGAACATCTCGGCAATTAATAAACGAGTAGAAATATATATATATATATATATATATATATATATATATATATAAGGTGTGTCATAAAAGTATCGAGATTGAAGCTGTATATACCAAGATAGAAATGAACAATGAATGAAACGTTAATAGATAGATAGATAGATAGATAGATTAAAACACTTGAAAATATTAGATTAAATGTAATACCTTAGCAAATCTAAAGAACCCCCATAGCTGTAGGAAGAAGAGATGGATTCATGCCTTTCTGAGGGGGATTATCGCGAAGGGAAATACAAACAGTTCCGTACAGTATTTTAACTCAGGTCACCGGTTCCTTTTACTGCAAGGATAACCGTTACATGAAACGCACCTTCAATGGGAGTACCGCCACTAGTTATTCTATATTTATCAGATGAAGAGAGCGGCTGGGTGTGCAATTCATTAAACCATTTCTCCTAACGATTTACAAGGTGTTTCAGAAAAAGAATTATATAATTTCGTGTCTTAACTACCGATATATATATATATATATATATATATATATATATATATATACCAACACCTCTGCACAAGCAGGATGTGACACATGGTCAATTTCTTAAGCGGTGTTTAACAATTTTAGTTCAGAGTTTTCCTTCTCCTAGACTGGTTGCCTAACCAACGTTAAAAAGCCTAGTCTGCCCTAGTATTTACTCATTACTAGATGGGAGAATAGTTGTATTCATACCTTTCCCAAGGGTATCAGTACTATATGAAATGCTAACAGCCTCATCCAGGATTTGAACTCGTCTCGCCGTATCCATTTACTACTACGATAACCATTACACCACCACGCGCCTCAAAAACTTTGGAACGGTTCCCAACACTGGAAAAGAGACTGGAGGAAATGGAGATCAGAGAAGGAATCGTGAGAATACATGCCACAGCGACCTCTAAGATAACCTAGGATGTTTATAAGATTCCTATAAATCTGACCAATTCTCGTTCAAATTATCTCAAATTTTACATGTTGAGAAACAACTAACAATTATATAAGATTTCGGAGGAAGATATCACCAGACATACAACAGTATGAACAGATCCTAGCCATAAGGTAATAGCTCCAGAACTTACTTTTCAGAAATCTTCTGCCGAAGGGATCTTTATCCTGAAATATTAGGAAAATAAGTCAATGTAAACGAACAACATCATAGTTACTTCATTTTTCTTTACACTTGCATTGTGATAGCATTCAAAACAAACCACCAAACTGTAAAAATTATATGTTTAATGTTTTATGTTTTATTTTTTTTCAGGTATAGAAATTCTATTCAAATGAAAATAAAAGGTATTTATACAAGAAACATATAATTCTGAGTTATTTTTACACATATTGTTAAATTTGAGATCATTTGAATTGCAATCATAAGGAAATTCATCCGAAACCAACATTTTTCTTTTTATCTGAGTCTCATCAGGGAATTGCCACAGGAGGAACAATTCAATAAACTTAGCTGAACAAATTGAAATATTTGTGAGCCGATGTTTCTTTGCCATTATTTTGAGATTAGTTTTCAAATCTAATGTGATTTTCCTACCTAACCTCAAGTATAGTGTATCCCTTCTTCACAATAGTTTCCTAATACACCATTTGAACGAGAATTGCTCAAGTAATTGAATAACGAAATGATATCAGGTTTTCTTTAAATATACGCTCCTTACTACATTTGGAGCGCTTGTAGGTGTCGTCAGTGGTGTAATTTCCTTGAGTCACGAGGAAGTTTCGGGTCTTTCAACATCATACTCCCCTCGCCAGGCTGACCCAATCAGAGATGATCAAACTCTAATCCACCTACCACTTTTGAAATGCTAAGACATTTGGCTTTTATTGATTTTGAACGATTGTAAAACCAAATCCCGAGCATTTAATTGGCTGTTGCAAACTGTACGGTCTATTTAAGTGGTCTACGGAAACATTGCCACTTTTTTTCTTCATTGAAACGGAAGTTATTGAATAATGAAATGATATCAGGTTTTCTGAAACATCTCAAATGATATCAAATTTTTTGAAACAACCTCTACTTTTTTTAGAATGTAGCAGAAAGTAATGTCAATATTGACAAGAGTAATTAATAATAATAATAATAATAATAATAATAATAATAATAATAATAATAATAATAATAATGATAATTTAAAAAATGGTTTGGAAAATCTGAACATCAGAGGAAAGATTGAGACCATCCAGAATACTGCACTGCTGCAATCTGCTAGAATACTTAGAAGAGTCCTGGAGACCTGAGGAGAATTGCTGTCACTCAGACTCCAGTGAAAGACCATCATCTAACGCTGATGTGAAAACTCAAAAGGAGTGAACAATAATAATAATAATAATAATAATAATAATAATAATAATAATAATAATTCCCCACTCTGATTTAAAAATGTCCGTGTTATGTCTGATTTTAGATAAAATTATCCCTGGACAAGTGTGTTATTATGAATTTTTAAAATTTCTTTACCTTTTTTTTACTAGATTTAAAATCTCCGTAACACGAAATGAGTAATTGCACATATCAAATGCGACCAAAAATAATTCAATAAATCGATCACTATTCGATCTCCTTTCACGTGAAACAGTCCATACACTTATTTACTAAGCTTAGCTTAGAAGTGGCACATGGCCAGAAGTATGGGGCGCTCAATAAGAATCGAAATCATTAACAATGGTCAGCAAATGTAGCTTGCTAACCATTACACTACGTGTGGTACCCCAAATAGTCCATATATAGTACCAAATATTCAAAATACAAGGACCAACAAGTCTACTTGATGTGTAAAATTTTGGAGTCACTGAAAAAAAATGGATGGTACTAATTTTTTTTGCGGGGGGGGTGCATACAGTTTTATATTTTATCAAAAAAATATTTTGAAAATTATTTTATAATCATTATTAATACTCGTGTTCCTCGTCGCCAAAATTTTGTAACCTAATGTAACACTATTTAAGTGTTATGGGTTGATTGGCGATCTATTAATTAATTACCAATTAATTAAAACTACCCTAATTATTAATTATGGTGGTTTGTTAAAATTAAAAGTAAAAATAATAATAATAATAATAATAATAATAATAATAATAATAATAATAATAATTGTTTATATTAAAAATATAAATTCATCTAAACAAAGAATCATCACGTAGGCAGAAATTCCTTAAATTATGGAATTTGACATATTTTGACATATATCATCAAAATTTTTAATTTTGCCAAAATAAGATGATAATTTAATAAATAAGATTCCAGTTTTTGAAAATTTCGTCAACAATTTCAAAAACTTAGATAAATAAAACAATGGTTGGCATTGACTCGTTGGAGTTGGAAAAACCCAAATAGAAAGATACAAGCTAGGCTGTCACAAGGCCATTTAGACACGTAGGCAATAGTATCGAGTGGCTGGCCAATCAGAGACATATGTTAGGGGTGGGGAGGTCTGGATCCAATAAATAACAGACCAGATAGACACCAAAGAAGAGACCGGGACAGACCGAAGAGACGAGACAGAGAAGAGAGAGAGGCGGAGTCAAACACTCCGAAACCAGGGAGCTTGCCATAGCCCGGGGCCCTTGATACAACTTTACCGATACACTCTGATGCCTTGCCACTCGGTACAAAATTGATAACTTAGCTAAAAACTAGCTGTAGATCGCCAATCAACTGACAAGAAATCACCTCGCTCCTTTGTAAAATAAATGTATATATTTTATACATAAGCATCAAAAAGGCGTTGTGTTCAATTGTTTTGATGATCCGTTGACAGCTTTTGGTTATTTAATCTTATTTCAGCCGAGTTGGTAAAAGGGACGAAACCAGCTCTTTTTCAGCCTTCCTGTAAATCAACAGACAACATAAGAACGGGAGGTTGGAACGGGCAGTTTCGACGACTGTAATACTGAGCCGGAGCGTCGTTCTCATACATAACATACATACATTGAGACCGTGCCCCAGACCATGTTATTATACTAACAAAGGTTACTAAATGAGAAATGACCAAACGGAGGTTGGAAATGAAATGAAATCTTTATAACATTAACAAAATGCAATACTCGTCAGCGGCCTGAAGAAAGGTAAACCACTGCTAGTGATATAAGACTACTCAGTCAGTATAATTCACCCGTATTTATGAGAATTGGGACATACCCATTAATGTTCATAGGTAGGGTATATAAGAATTTCTTCCAAAGATAAAGCATGTCATCAAGTGAAACTTCAAACCTTCTTTTCTTTTGTTTACCCTGTTTGTAAAACCCTATGAATGAAAAAAGAGAAACAGCTTTTGATTCAAATAAAAATGTTGGGTAGGTAACCAGTCTAGGAGAGGGATAACGCTGAATTCAAAATTCCTGAGGTCGGTCGTTGATTGGGTTTGTCGCAACCCTTGATGCACCAATTCTTTCCTATCGACTGTACCAAAAAGTGTGGATGGTCCAACACAAGCCTTCACCACTATAAACAAATCCCTGTGTGGGAGTTCATTGTGTGTATGAACCCTCATACGTCTAAAATCGACGGGAGAGTCCATCATATATATACCCATGACTTTAATTTGTTTATAGTAATGTTAATTTTCTCCTAAACAAAAGATACCACAATGTTACTATTTCTCATAGACCCTTATACAATCAATACATTATTAAAAATCATTTACAGCAAAAACACTACAGAATTTGGACCCTGTAACCACAACTATGAAAATATAACTGTCTAAGAACAAGTACATTTCTGTAATTTTATCTTTGGTTACAGAGTTTTAATTCTGTAAAGGATGGTCATAAATAAGAGCAAATAATATCCGTTTTCGTTACATGATGTTCCACTAGAAATAATTGTCCCTGTATCTTTTGATTAAAATGATAAAATCTTCATCTGAAAGATTTTTAGGGTGTACTTCTTTATGAGTAACTTATTTATTATTATTATATATATATATATATATATATATATATATATATATATATATATATATATATATCAGATTTTAGCCCTGAAGAGCTTTATGCGAAACTAATAGTAGGTTCGTCTGACTCAGTAGATTATCTTTATTACTTGGCTCAACTTAGGTATCGAGCACTTTTTACAGATTAGCTTCTCCTAGCGGTTATATGAATATATATGTATCTTATATACATATATATACATATAAATTGTTTTTTCTTTTGGCCAAATACTATACCAATAGATTATTTTTTGTTGGTACGAATATCTTGGTCTTTTCTTTTTTTTTTTAATTTTTTTCTTCCTGGTTGATGTTTGGTAGTATATTTTTACAATCAAACTCTTGCTGGGTTTTTTTTCTCCGCGAGGATCTACCAACACGCTTGGTATATATATATATATATATATATATATATATATATATATATATATATATATATATGAAAGGGTTTTATAATTTGCTTGAAGCATTGTGTATATATTTTTTAATATACAGTTATAAAAAAATACCATCTGTAACATTTTCAAAAAAAAATTCATTTAACTAAAAATGGCATAACAAGACCTCCAAACCAATATATATATATATATATATATATATATATATATATATATATATATATATATATGAAGGTGGACGAAAAGTTTCATATGATGACGTCATATTTGCTGTAGATTACTTTTTTCATTGGATACAAGCACTGCAACACATTGGAAGAAGTATGCGGACCACAAAGGGGACTATGTTGAAAAAGAAACCTCATTTGGTCACATTTCATTTGAGTATCTTGGTCAGTCTATGATCCTATCAGCCAAAGCTCGCATATATATATATGTGTGTGTGCGTGTGTGTGTGTGTGTGTGTGTGTGTGTGTGTGTGTGCATTTCTGTGTGGTGATGTGTATTTCTGTGTTTGTAGGTGTGTATGTGTGTATATGTGTGTGTTTGCTTCTTCGCTTACCGCGATTTTATGGGTTCAGAGATAAGTTTTATGAGAATAAGGATATGAGAGTTTTTGTCCTTTTAGCCGTAGATATACAAATCAATCTCGTTTTGTCCATTGTATAATTATGTTTGCATCTCTAAAATAATCTTGTCTTTTAATTTGCTTACAAGTTTCATATCTTTCCTTATTGCTTTATTCTTGTCACTATTTTTGTTATGTCTCCAATGATTTAAATGCCTGCAAACTCCTTTCCATCAGTTCTGATTATAATGTTTCCTTCAAGATATTGATTTTAGTCAGTTTTTCAAGATAACTACTTAGCAAGATAGCTACATACATATATACATAGTAATTGCATAATCTTTACAGATTTTTGACGTCCCTCACAATCATACAACCCCCACCACTAGAACCTCTCCTCTCCGGGACTCTCAAATAACATCAATCCCGCTGTAAATGTGACGCGGGTAGGACGTCCTTCCCACTGTATTGTTTAGATCAGATGGTGAAATGTAATACATACATATATGAGCAACAAGGGAAATATAAATAAAATTGTTCAGAATTTGAAATTGGTTTGCCGGGTTTATTTTCTTTGACAATTACAATTACGTCCTCACACCTCTATATATGCATACATAATAGCTATCGCTTCAAATTCTGGTATGTCCATTGGTTGATATCATTTTGATATTGGTCAATTGGTTGATTAATTGTTTTTTTGTTTTTTTGGTTGGTGTTTAATTGCATATCAACTCTTGTGGGTTATTTAATGCAAAATATTGTTTATATATATATATATATATATATATATATATATATGTGTGTGTGTGTGTGTGTGTGTGTGTGTGTGTGTGTGTGTGTGTATATATATATGGGAGTAAATATGGAAAATAAATCCGACAGTATTAAGAAATTTGAAAAAGCAAGTGTTCCGAAAATAGGATGAATTTATTTATCGATGTTTAAACATTTCGGTTTCTTTAAACCTTCATCAGGATGTCTTTTGGGGTGAAGAAATTGATGGATGTTTTATAGATGACAGGAGATGAAAATGTTTATGAAATCTTTTTTGTTGTGTAACTGTATTTGTTCAGCGTTATAATTTTTGAAAGACTCTGCTATCTGCCAGAAAGTTTGTGATGTTGTTATGAACAATATTACTTGTTACAAGTAAAGGTCATCGTCGTGAGATATGGAATCGGTGATCCAATCCTGGATGAAGCTGTTTGCCTTTCACTCCATGCTAATACCCTTGGGAATGGTATAAATCTATTTGCCCTTTATCTATGGATAGATAGTATGGCAGACAGGTATTTTAGCTTTGGTTAGGCAACCAGTCGATCAGAATGAAAAGTCTGAATTAAAACCAGCTGTAGTTGTGTAATATCGTGGCGGAGGCATTGGGTAAATACATACTAATTACATGTGAGTGCTGAAAAGTTCTCTACTCGACAAATGAGCACGACTCATTAGACATAGATGCTATTCCATATATCCATCCGAAGTTTAACACCTTTAGCACACACTTTCTCAAGTCTCTTTAAAACTCAATTTTTTAAGCCATTCCTTTTTTAGTTTGTTCAAAAACTTTTCAGCACCCCGCCTACAATCAAAATAGATATGTTTTTGTATTATTTAGATTTTTTACCGTTTTCCTTATCTTTATTGTTATATACACAGCGTAGAGGCGCTTAGTGTAATGATTAAAGTAGTAGAAAGTGGACTCGTTGACCCGAGTTCAAACCCTGAATGAGGCTGCTTGCATGTCACATAGCGCTGATATCTTGTCAAATGTATGAATCCAACCATTCTCCTTCTATTTAAGGGTAAATAGAAGGACAGACTGTGCTCTTTAACCTTGGTTAGGCAAGCAGTCTAGGAGAAGGAAAACTCTAAATTCAAACCTGTTAAAATCCAATTAATAAATTGACCTTGTGTCACATCCTACTCGTGCAGAGGGGTTGGTAATATATATATATATATATATATATATATATATATATATATTTGTGTCAGCATCTGCATGGAAAAACTCCGTAAATGCCTCAATAGGAGGCATAGGAATGCTTCTCAGTCCTCGAGCTCTAAAATCACTGAATAGCATAGAAAAAATCCAACCCAAGATCATGAGTACTACGTTTAATGGCAACCCATGCATGACCGTAGTCTCGTGTTACAGCCCCACAAATGTCAGCGATGAAACAGATATAGAAACATTTTACAATGGGCTATCCTCGCTATGCAGACACACCCCCAAACATAATGTGCTGATCATTGGGGGAGACATGAATGCACAGATAGGAAAAACAGAACACAATAGATTTAGTTTACACAACACCTCAAACAGAAACGGCGATCTCCTAGCTGAGTTCTCCCTAGAGAACAGACTCGTTTGCTTAAACACCAAATTCCAAAAACGGAAGGGCAAACTATGGACATACACACACCCAAATAACACAAACGCTCAAATAGACTACATCCTAATAAACAAGAAATGGATAAATAGTGCAATGAACTGCGAAGCATACTCCTCCTTTGAAGGAGTATCCTCTGACCACAGAATAGTCACTGCAAAACTAAGACTAAGCTTGCGTAGAAATAAAAAGCAAACTAGTAGATCTGTACAATATGAATGGTCGACACTTGCCAACAGCGATATATGCAATCGCTACGCTGTCGCAGTAAGAAACAGGTTCGATATCCTCCAAGAGACAGCTGAATGCCTCTCACCAAACGAGGAATACGAAAACTTTGTTAGTGCACACCTAGAAGCAGCAGCAGAGTGCGTACCAACGAAACTAAGAGCTAAGCACCAGGTTCCCTGGGACAGAAGAAGTTAGAGAAAAAAGAAATATTACCAAAAAAGCAGCTCAACGTAATAAAAAAACTAACACAAATTTACATAACCTTAGGAAAGCCCAGATAGAACTAACCAAAACATACAAAAAAGAACAAAGAATATATACAAGCACAAATAAATAACATCAGACAATCAGTGGAAGACAGACAGTCACGATTAGCATGGCAAATAGTAAATGAAATTAGTGATAGAAAAAGTACCTCTAGATCAAAGCTAAGGGCAACCAACCAGAAAGATAGACTGCAGAAATGGAAAAGACACTTCCAGAAACTTCTAGGAAACCCACCTAAAATCATGGAAAATAATACCCAAAAGATCATAGATAGACAACTAGACATAAAACTGGGGGACTTTACAACTGAAGAACTCAATGAAGTATTAAAGAAACTAAAAAGCAGAAAAAGCAGCAGGCCTTGACGAAATACCCCCAGAGGTATGGAAGTTGGGGAAATTCAACGACATACTGCTTAGGCTATGCAATGCTGTGTATAGACAAAATAGGATAGATAGATGGACGAAAGGATGCATCCTCCCATTCCCAAAAAAGGGAGACCTAGGAATCGCCAAAAACTACAGAGGCATAACTCTTATTGCTATTGCAGCTAAGATATATAATGCCCTTCTTCTTAATCGCATCCGACCCGAAATAGAGAAAATCCTAAGGAAAAACCAAAACGGATTTCGTAGAAACAGATCCACAACTTCTCAAATCCTGACTATACGACGAATCATAGAGGGGGTCCGAGCAAAAAACCTAGAGGCAACGCTACTATTCGTAGATTTTTCTAAGGCATTTGACTCTATAC
Source organism: Doryteuthis pealeii (assembly GCA_023376005.1). Taxonomy (NCBI): domain Eukaryota; kingdom Metazoa; phylum Mollusca; class Cephalopoda; order Myopsida; family Loliginidae; genus Doryteuthis; species Doryteuthis pealeii. The sequence goes on from CM042139.1 coordinate 52,070,274, forward strand.
ACAGAGGGAAATACTACTAGCATATGGTCTCCCCAAAGAAACTGTTGCCGCCATAATGATGCTCTACAAAGACACTAAAGCAATGGTACGCTCACCTGATGGCGACACATTACATCATTAGATACCCTAAAAGAAAAAGGTCTCACACTAAGGAAAGCAAGAAGCAGGCGATACCCCGCACAAACAGTCACAGATGTGGACTATGCTGATGACCTCGCGCTCCTTGCCGATACGCCGACACAGGCTGAGACACTACTACACGGCCTGGAGAAGGCAGCAAAGAACGTCGGCCTCTATGTGAACGCTGATAAAACTGAGTTCATGAGCTTCAAAAAGCAAGGGGACATCTCCACACTTGACGGCAAGCTTCTTAAGTCAGTAGAAAAATTCACATACCTAGGGAGTAATATCTCATCCACAGAAAACGATGTTAACACTCGAATAGGAAAGGCATGGTTGGCCACCAACAAACTATCAGTCATATGGAAATCCGATCTCCCCAACAAGCTAAAGAGGCGATTCTTCCAGGCTGTGGTAGTGTCGGTACTTCTGTATGGCTGTACCACTTGGACCCTAACGAAGTGTCTTGAGAATAAGCTAGATGGGAGCTGTACGAGAATGCTACGGACGGTCCTGGATAGGTCGTGGAAGCAGCACCCACAAAAGAGCAACTATATGGCCACCTGCCCCCCATCTCACAAACCATACGAGTGAGACGGACTAGACATGCAGGTCACTGCTGGAGAAACAAGGACGAGATCGTAAGCGACGTACTACTGTGGAAGCCAGCACATGGGCGCGCTAATGTGGGCCGCCCAGCCAGGACCTACATTGACCAACTATGTAGGGATACTGGCTGCAGCGCAGAGGAGCTGCCGGAGTCAATGAATGATAGGGAAGGCTGGCGAGAGATCATCATGGATATCCGTGCAAACTGCACGACATGATGATGATGATGATATATATATATATATATGCAACATCTCAGCCGATGTGCCCTCCGGTTTCTTCAGGTGTTTCTTGTCGAACTCAGGAACCTTCTTATCGTAATCGGAAGGTTCCTGGGTGCAACAAGAAGGTTCCCCAGTTCGACAAGAAACATCTGAAGAAAGCCGGAAGGCACATCGGCAGGAACCTTGTGTAATATAACAATAAAGATGAGAAAAACAGTTCGAAAAAATCTAAATAATACAATTTATCAAGCCTCATCTAAAAAATTCAGACATATTTTTTTAATTAAATACTGAGAAAAACAAACTGACAAAAGGACAAGTGACGAAAAAAAATAAGATGAATATTTCGAATTTAAAAAGAATATGGATTATGATATTTTATCTTCATAAAAATACTAATTACATTTTTGGGAATTCATTTCATTGGCTTATAAACAGTTTAAGAAGATTTGAAAATTTCAATTTCAATATTGGATATTGAATGCCTTTTCTATGGATTGAAGCAAAAGCTTTGAATTCCCCGTAATTTCTTTAAACAATAACTCACTTAAAAGATTTCACATCGATTTTATTTTTAAATGTTGTCCCATGATTATTAAACTTCAATGCAAAAAAGACGCTTAACACCAGATAAGCTGATTAATGCAAGAAATATTTGTTTTTTGTCAGATTTAAACCAATTGTAGCAGATGAGGTAATTTTGTCAGGCCAGATGGCTTCATTAGTTGTTTGCAATAAAAAAAAAATTTATCGGTCTTGTTATTACTAGCAAATTTGTGTATCACGGCTTAGCGCTGGTTTATTAGGATTAATCAAGATCTTCAAGGCTTGAGATTTTATAATGGACTTGTTTGATTTGGAAAGCAAGGCTCAATCAGAAAGAATACGAGGGTCGGGACTGAAAATTTTAATAGGGTGTAAAGTTCATATAATGACGTCATATTTGATGTTGATGGCTTTTTACCAATAGGATCCAACAAATGCAACACCGATGGAATAACTATAAGAGTAGCTATATTGGAAAATAAACCTCATTTGGTCACATTCCATGAGAGTATCTTTGTCAGCCTATTAACCTTTCACCAATCCGACTATATATATATATATATATATATATATATATATATATATATATATATATATAGGTAAATCACCACGTTAGTTGGTATTTGGATTATTCTAAGTTAGACCTTTTTTTAACAACGTAATGTTAAAGTGGCTCTGGTTCAAGTTGAGAGCTCAACATTGAATATTTTTGAACAGAGCAATGTATTCGTTAAGGGAAATACTTTAAACTGGTCATTTTAGTGGTAATAGATATATTTCTACCCATATGTACCTATCTAAAAATACTTATGGGTAGAAATAGATCTATTACCACTAAAATGACCAATTTTAAACCTTTTTCTTTACCATATATATATATATATATATATATATATATATATATATATATATATATATATATATCATTACAAAGATCTCGGCAATCGAATTTCCAATTTAGTACCGAAACGCTGTAGCGTCGACTAAGTAAAATATCCTCGTTCTAAACATTTTCTTGTTTTTTCATCTCTATATACTTTCATACTGAAAAATTTTAATGAATCCGACAGTATGAAAGTATATAGAGATGAAAAACAAGAAAATGTTTAGAACGAGGATATTTTACTTAGTCGACGCTACAGCGTTTCGGTACTAAATTGGAAATTCGATTGCCGAGATCTTTTGTAATGATAAGTTGCGAGTTTAGGAGTGATTATTCGTTAATGCATTATTATTATTATTATTATTATTATTATTATTATTATTATTATTATTATGCTGGAGAAGAACGGATGAACTCATATGTGATATTCTACAGTGGACACGTATACATGGACACGCCAATGTAGGTCGACCAGCAATAACCTACATTAATCAGCACTGTACGGATTCTGGATGCCATGCAGAGGATCTATTAGGAACAATGACCGACAAGCGAGGTCAGGGAGAGCCATGGTAATTAATGCCCACAGGGAGACCTGGTGATATATATATATATATATATTTATATATATATATATATGTGTGTGTGTGTGTGTGTGTGTGTGTATGTTCGGGCATTTCGTTTTAGTTTTGTTTTTATTTTGTTTTGTGTATATCCATCATCAACCAATATTACGAAGTGAATATATATATATATATATATATATATATATATATCGTGTCGACTTATAACTCACAAACGAGAGGTCATTCAGATTTAAAATCTTGCATACTACTTGATATGCTTATAACTAAGAAACACACAACATTTGATTTTTTTTTAATATTTAAGTGATATAATTCAATGATTAAGAAAAAATTTAAAAATACCTCCACCCCCACCCTACTCACGTCGACATGAGGTTAGTTTTGAACTTCCAGATGACAGACCCATTCTCTTACTGTACGAAAAAATACGAATGTTCATTTAAAAAAAGACAAAACTACCCACCCACCCCATCTCCTGTCGGCAGAGACCCTCCACCCCATCTCCTGTCGGCACAAATCGAGACCCTCCCACCCCATTTCCTGTCGGCAAAAATAGAGCTTTGAAGTAGCGTCAAGACTGGTTCCTAACTGTAATAAAAAAGATAAGTTCTAAGATAAATTTAAAAAAAATTTTCCACCCCATTCGTCGGCACGGGCTTTGAACTTGCTTTAAAACACTATTATTTTTTTTAAATTGCTTTAAAACTGTATAAAAAAAGATGAATTCTTTATTCCTAAAATAATTCTATTCTAAGCATGTGGTCATAGAAAGGCAAATGATATTTACTTATATGCATTTTTATTAGGTATCAACAATTCAAGCGCCAATTTTCACTTTAAAAACAAATTAGAATTAATCAAATCGATTATATAAGGTCAAATTTTTGTTTAAGTCAAAAAGTAATTACATAATGAGCATCTATAATAAGCAAATGTGTAATTATTTTTTGATACATTTTAAACATTAAATTCTGTCAAAAAATGTACGAAAACGGACGCTTTGTCTGAAGTAAAAAATACGTACTAAAACAAACATGTTATTGAGATTTTAAAACAATTCATGCCGAAGTCATGTTTGCTTTATTTATTATTACTGGGTATTCAAATTATTTCTAATTCATTTTTTAAACACTTTTAAACTCTTTTTTTTAATCTATTTAGACCAATAGATGGGGCCTGGAGTAGTCGTACTTGATGGGCCTAACAAGTACTACCCCCGAGTCAATGTGGGTCTGGGAGTAATGGCAATGAAGGTGTACTCCACACTTCCCAGAGCTCTATAATTGGAACTTCACCACTATATTCAGTTTTACAGTCAGAGCAATACGGTAGGGACAATCATATAGGTGCTAGTGTTACATAATCTATGCGGTTGCATAAGATTATTGTCAATCCCCTGTAATTCTGAGGGGATGACCCTTTTCATACCATGGCCGGGTCCTTCCATGGAAAATTACAGAAGCCCGCCAAAATACGTGAAGTCACGTGGGACCTTTTTGAGTCCCCAGGTTGCAGTTGGATGTCAGGCAGTGAAGATGTACTGCCGAACTGTGATTCACTCTGCATACGCGCGCTATGTTAGTTAGCAGATTTCTGGTGGGGATTTAACAATAAAATAAGATCAAAAGTAAATCGAAGTCTTGTGTTTATTGCCTAATAACTAACAATGACACAGGGCTTCTGATAAGGAGAAATCCCAAACAGAAAACCAGACCCGAAGTCCCCAAGAAAGTGCAGACCTTAGAAGATTCCAGACCAAGTCAAGCTGATAGAAGAAATACCAAAGACGATCAGAATACTAAAGACGGCCAAGAAATAGAAGTAAAGAAAGAGGTATGCAACATTATATTATTTAATGCCAGTAATGAAGAGGGTATGCAACACTAGGGCTTGACGTGACCAGCCGATTAATTGGAGGGACCTCACCGACCGACCGACCGCCCGTCTTGTCCAAGTAACGGTGCATGCCATGGACTACTCGGCAAACACCACGGAACGTCATCCACGGCCAACAGATGGCCCAATTGGAAAGCAGTTTTACTTAGCAGAGGTGCTGTCGGCGTAATGTATAGCCTCAGGCGATAGAGCTAAATAAATAAGGACACATGTTTAATACTTCATCATCATCATCATCATCATGTAGCGCATGCAGCACGGGTATCCATGACAATGTTTCGCCAACCTTCCCTATCATTCATTACACATGGGAGCTCCTCTGCAGAGCAGTCAACATAACTGGTCAATGTAGGTCCTTGCTGGGCGCCCCACACTTGCATGTCCATATGTTGGCTTCCAAAAGGAGAACGTCGCTTATGAGTTCATCCTTGCTTCTCCGGCAGTGTACTGCATGCCTTGTCCGTCTCACTCGAATAGTTTGTGAGACGGGGGGCAGGTTACCGTACAGCTGTTTCCTTATGGGGTGCTGTTTCCACGACTTATTCAGGACTGCACGCAGCATTCTTGTGCAGCTCCCATCCAGCTTATTCTCAAGACGCTTTGTTAGGGTCCAGGTGGTACAGCCATACAGCAGCACCGACACAACCACAGCTTGGAAGAACTGTCGCTTCAGCTTGCCAGGGAGATCTGACCTCCATATATGACTGATAAACTATTTTTGGCTGACCATGTCTTTGCTATCCGTGTATTAACATCGCCACCTAGGTACGGTCTGTTTTACCGGAGTTCACATAGAGGCCTATATTCTTTGCTGCCTACTCTAAGCTATGTAGCAGTGATTCAGCCTGTGCCGGTGTATCTGCAAGAAGTGCAAGGTCATCAGCATAGTCCGCATCTGTGATTGTTTATGCGGGATATCGCCTTCTTCTTGCCCTTTTCAGTGTGAAACCTTTTTCTTTTATGGTATCTAATGATGTTCGGAGCACGTGGTCTAGGCATATTATAAATATATATGATGCCAATGTGTCTCCTTGAAGGACTCCAACGGCGATGTCAAAGAAATATGTGTCGCCATCAGGTGAGCGTACCATCGCTTTTGTGTCTTTGTATAGCATCATTATAGCTGAAATCGTTTCATTGGGGAGACCATATGCTAGTAGTATTTGTTCCATTTTTCCTCTATGTATGGAATCAAATGCCTTGGAGAAATTTAGCTCCTTTTAATTGTTACTTTTTAGGGGTAAAAAAGAAAATAAATTAGATGAATATTTTTATCACATTAATGCAACAAGCAATTAAGAAAAACAAGTGATTGGGATTTTCGGGATTGTAATGATCTCTCTACTTCAAGACTCTGGGGACAGTGGTGACTTGCTGGATGCTCGATGCCCTTTTTGATGAGGAGATGCTGGATGTTGATTGGTTGGTTGGTGATTAATGAGTTTTTGCTGTGTGTGTAGTAATCTGATAGGGGTCATGGGGTTGGTGGTATGGGGGTATCATGGAAATATGTGTAAGCTTTTAGTGTGCCGGTGTCTGAAGGGAGATCATTACAATCCCGAAAATTCACCACTACTACTAAATAAAAGAAACTAAAAAAAAAACAACCGAGTTTTCTGATATTTATTCCCAGATGAATATATTATGATAACTACATTATTATAATATAGCTCAACAATGCTTCACACTAATGCCCAAACCTGATTTGTGTACTTCCAAAAAACGGATACAGATACAAAAATATATCTCAAATATATATACTTACTAGAAATATACCGAGACTCCCAAATAACACCATAATATATATATATATATATATATATATATATATATATATATATATATATATGGGAGTAAATATGGAAATTAAATCCGACAATATTAAGAAATTTGAAAAAAACAAGTGTTCCGAAAATAGGATGAATTTATTTATCGATGTTTAAACATTTCGGTTTCTTTAAACCTTCATCAGGATGTCTCTTGGGGTGAAGAAAATGACAAGATAAAAGACAAGTCGCGATCCATACACGCGAAGATGTCATGACGCGTGACGCAACTCGAAGAAATGCATTCAACAAAAGACCAGAAAAAGTATTAATGGACTGATTTTAAGAGAACAAAAGGGAATAAAGTGGGAATGATAACTGAATAATTAAATGAAGCCTGGTATTTTGTAGTTATTTAAAACTATTTTAGCTAGAAACGGTGATATATTAAAAATTATATAAAATTATATATATATATATATATATATATATATATATATATATATATATATATATATATATATATATATATATAGGTTGCATACTTTAATATAAAACTCTTTATTTATTAATAAAATGACTATGTAAAATCGCTATGCATGTACGTACCTATGAATGTACAAAGTTATTTTCGTTCTTGTAATACAGAATCATGTCTTTCTTCTGTTGTTGGACTTACCATGGTGCCTCCATTTACCCAGTCAAGACTGAATCGTTGCAACTGGCACATTTAAACTTAATTGAGATGGACAAGCCTGGGGCTTCCTTGTGATCCTATCAATCAACTACATGTCTCACATGTCTCAGTGCCATCATATTCTTCAGCTAATAAAGACACCCAACGAATACAGGATTTGACGAAGCGATCGATAAGATCTCACCAAACTACAGACTATTCAAATGCTGTTCACAGTTCAAGGGTATTAGATTTGCCCACGATACCCGTGTACAAGTCGACTTTACTGTATTCTGCAACAGTTCTGATTGGTCGTGAAGTTTCGGAAATGCTCCGTCGTGTATTGCCCTTTTATTAATATAAAGTTGAAAAATAACTCAATTGAACCAGATGGAAAATCTTGTTCAATAAGATTCTACGCATGCTGCTCTCCAATATCATTCATACAATCCTGTCGATGAGGCTTATAATATGTTGGCCGTATCCCCTGCAGATACCCCCACACTAAAAAGGGGTGTCATGGTTATGGCACAAAACTGCATCTGATGGTGAGGCTCCAGCTCTGAAGATCTGGACAATGTTGAGTACCCTTTGATTGCCTGGAAATGAGGCTTAGAATATGTTGGCTATATCCCCTGCAGGTACCCCCCCCACTAAAAAGGGGTGTCCTGGGTATGGCACAAAACTGCATCTGATGGTGAGGCTCCATCTTTGAAGATCTGGACAATGTTGAGTACCCTTTGATTGTCTGGAAATGAGGCTACATGAACTGTAGATTAGAGGAAGTACAACACAACCAAAATCGACCAGGATACTGAGAAGAGTCCTGGAGACCTGAAGAGACTTGCTGATATGTAGTAGTAGTAGTAGTAGTAGTAGTAGTAGTAGTCGTCGTAGTAATGGATTTAGCAGATCACAAAGTAAAAAGAAATGAAAGAAAAAATTCTGGATAAATACCAACCTGAGAGCTGAAAATGTTATGGAACATGACAATAATAGTGATACCAATCATAGTAGGAGTACTTAGAACAATCCTTGATAACCTGGAAGATAGTCTGATAGAATTGAAGATCCAAGGAAGAATTGAAACCATCCATACCTTAAAACTAAAATCGGCTAGAATACTGAAAAGAGTAGTGGAGAGCTGAGAAGATGTGCGGTCACTTTCGCTTAATGCATGACCGATGCTAGTTGACTACCCCCAATAAAGTTAAATGGATTCGCCCAAGAGTTACATAGAGGAAAGTACGAACTCTAATTCATTTTTTGTAGTAAAGTGTTTTTTATCGAATTAACTCCCCCTTGTTTATCTTTTATTACTGACGATGAACATCTTAACAGAAGGTTGGTTGGTTGGATTTTACGACATGTCAACCATTTTGGATTATTTTATTCAATGTTTTAGGTATTCAAATTCGTTTTATCTTAATTTTTTAAACACATTTTTAAAACTCATTTTGTCTATTTAACCAATAGATGGGATCCTAACAGGTACTACTGCTCTGAGTGAGAGTGGACCTGGGAGTAATGGCGATGAAGGGGTACTCCACAATCCCCTGAGCTCCAGAGCTGGAACTTCACCAACAGATAGAGTTTAACATTATAACCAGGACATTAAGACCCTCAGCCACCGTCTTATAGTAGATAATGATAAAAATTGTTGGGGATGACCATAAGGGCTATAGGGTTGGGACAATCATATAAGTGCTAGGGCTTGACGTGAACAGCCGATTGGTTGGAGGAGAGCTTTCCAACCACCCGTCTAACCTAGGTAAGGACCAAAGTGGAATATTGCAAGTCGTGGCTGCTCATGACTGCAACCAGGATTCCGTCCTTAAGCATCACGAGTCACCACTCACGGCCAACAGATGGACTCATTGAGGGGCCTTACTCCTCTGCAGAGGTGTAGTCTATGTATTATACAGCCTCAACCGATATGACTTCTTAACAAAAGGAAAATAAGTAAGTTAAGGTCGTTGTGGTTGTCTAAAGTCAGTATCAGCCAGACAGCGAGGAGGTCTATCCCCTTTTAACTAGCACTAGACCAAGGAGATTGTTTTTAGCCTCTGAGGCGGAGCGTCACACCTACCATCAGCTCCTCGCTTTACCGTACAGATTACTGTGCTACTCATACACTGAGTTAACGAGGGCCGGTATCGAACCAGGAACCTTGAGGTTCCCAGCCGGAATTTTCTATATTGTTATTGTGTTCCAAGTAGTTTATTGTTGAAATAAATGGGAGACATTACATTGAGACCGGCCTTTGACAAATAGCAAATGTTAGATAACCTCCTGTTCTACGGACGATGGTGATGATCGCTTCGACCTCAACGTTATGTTCTTTCAATGACCCATCTTCTTTCTATCGTTGCTGACCTCACGCTGTTTTGCTGTGAGAGACTCTTTTATCGGTAAGGCACTTTTGTGTGCACAATTATTTTATTTATTTCTTATCTAAAACGTATTTCCTTATATATAATATATTTAACCCAGGGAGCTGGCTTTTTGTACATTGATGGAAAAATATGCCCCACCACTTTCACACACACGTCGATTCCGCTGGACCAACTGATTAATTTTCGACTCAATTTTTCAGAATTCTAGTATCCACTCGGTTACTTTACTGAGATTTTCCAGGCAAGTACTCAAATTTATGTTGGGGTTATCACCTATCGCTCACACTTATTTGATCTAACTTCTCTGAGTACAATTACTTATTCACTTCTACACTCATTCAAATTCTACACTACCCGCAAATAATAGATTCAACAAATCTGATATTTAACAAACTGTAAAATAACCACAGGATGGCAAAAGAAAAAGCAATGATAATAGGGTAATTCCATGTCAAATCATCCAGGCCATGTCACCCACTCCCTTCAATTTTTCTATAAAAAAATGTTTTTGGTGCAAATAATGTTCAATAAATTAATGGTAAATAATAATAGAATCATTTTTTGTTATAGATGCATGCCACATGCCAAAAATCATCAATAACTTCATCATCATCATCATGTCGCGCAGGCTGCACGGATATCCATGACAATCTCTCGCCAGCCTTCCCTATCATTCATTGCACCTGGGAGTTCTTCCTCGCTGCAGCCAGCATCTTTACATAGCTGGTCAATGTAGGTCCTTGCTGGGCGTCCCACACTAGCATGTCCATGTGTTGGCTTCCACAGGAGAACGTCGCTTATGAGTTCGTCCTTGCTTCTCCGGCAGTGTCCTGCATGCCTAGTCCGTCTCACTCGGATGCTCTGTGAGATAGGGGGCAGGTGACCATACAGCTGTTCCCTAGTGGGGTGCGGTTTCCACGACTTGTTCAATACTGCACGCAACATTCTTGTGCAGGTCCCATCTAGCTTACTCTCGTCAGGGTCCAGGTGGTGCAGCCATACAGCAGTACTGACATGACTACATCCTGGAAGAAATGTCGCTTCAGCTTGTCAGTAAGATCAGATTTCCATATGCCTGACAGTTTCTTTGTGGCCAGCCATGCCTTTCCTATTCGTGCATTAATATCGTCATCTGTGGATGAGATATTACTACCTAGGTATGTGAATTGTTTTACAGGCTTAAGGGGCTTACCGTCTAGTGTGGAGATGTCTCCTTTCTTTTTGAAGCTCATGAACTCTGTTTTATCGGAGTTCACAAAGAGGACGATGTTTTTTGCTGCCTCCTCCAGGCTATGTAGCAGTGACTCAGCCTGTGCCGGTGTATCTGCAAAAAGTGCGAGGTCATCCGCGTAGTCTGCATCTGTGACTGTTTGTGCAGGGTATCTCCTACTTCTTGCCTTTCTTAATATAAAACCTTTTTCTTTTATGTTATCTAATGATGTTCGGAGTACATAGTCTAGACATATTATAAATATATATGGTGCTAATGTGTCTCCTTGTAGGACTCCTGCAGCGATGTTAAAGAAATCCGTATCTCCATCAAGTGAGCGTACCATTGCTTTAGTATCTTTGTAGAGCATCATTATAGCGACAGTAGTTTCTTTGGGGAGACCATATGCCAGTAGTATTTGTTCCATTTTCCCTCTGTGTATGGAATCGAATGCTTTGGAAAAATCTACGAATAGTAGCGTTGCCTCCAAATTCTTGAATTCGAACCCCTTCTATGATCCGTCGTACTGTCAGGATCTGAGAGGTTGTGGATCTATTTCTGCGGAATCCATTTTGGTTTTCCTGAGGGTTTTCTCTATTTCGGGTCGGATTCGATTCAGAAGAAGGGCATTATATACCTTAGCTGCAATGGCAGTAAGAGTTATGCCTCTGTAGTTTTTAGCTATTCCTAGGTCTCCCTTTTTGGGGAATGGAAGGATGCATCCTTTCGTCCATTTATCTATTCTTTTTGCCTATATACTGCATTGCATAACCTAAGAAGTATGTCATTGAACTTACCCATCTTCCATACATCGGGGGTATTTCGTCAAGTCCTGCTGCTTTTCTACCTTTTAGTTTTTTTAACGCTTCGTTGAGTTCTTCTGTTGAAAAATTCCCTAGTTTGATATCTAATTGTCTATCTATGATCTTTTGGGTGTCATTTTCTATGATTTTAGGTGGGTTCCCCAGAAGTTTCTGAAAGTGGTCTTTCCATTTCTGTAGTCTATCTTTTTGGCTGGTTGCCTTTAGCTTTGATCTAGAGGTGCCTTTCCTACCGCTAATTTCGTTTACTGTTTGCCATGCTAATCGCGATTGTCTGTCTTCCACTGATTGTCTGATATTATTTATTTGTGCTTCGATATATTCTATTTGTTCTTTTTTGTATGTTTTGGTTAGTTCTATCTGGGCTTTCTTAAGGTTGTGTAGATTGGTGTTAGTTGGTTTTATTTTATTGCGTTGGGCTGCTTTTTTAATATCGTTTCTCCTTTGTCTAACTGCTTCAGTATCCCAAGGAACAGTGTGTTTGGCACTTTGTTTGGTTGGTACGCACTCGGCTGAAGCTTCTAGGTGCGCACTAACAAAGTGTTCGTATTCCTCGTTGGGTGTGAAGCTTTCAGATAGCTCCTGGAGGATATTGAATTTATTTCTTACTGCTACAGTGTAGCGATTACCTATATCGCTGTTAGCAAGTGTCGACCAGTCGTATCGTATAGTTTTACTTGTTTGTTTTTTTTGTTTCTACGTAGGCTTAATCGCAATTTTATATCAATAACTTAAAATTGGTTAACTTTACGACGAGCATTTTTGAATTCCTTGGGCGAAAATGCTTTTATAAACAAATTTTCATGAGTAGGGAAGCTCTAGAACACATTTCACAGACAAAAATAGATTACAAAAAGTCGCCACTTTTCGTGCTCCCTACCCCTAAATGCGTAGAAGCTCAAATTTTGGGTATTGTCTAACTTTAACACACATAGAAAAAATCAGAAAAATTGAAGGGTGGGTGACAATTTTACTTTTTTCTGGATGATTTGACATGGTATTACCCAATAATTAATGAAGAAATGTTGGGTGTAGTTTCATAAAACGTGATAGATAAACATTTAACAATATAGGATAACTATTAGAAAAGTATGAACTAAAGTTTGGGCTTAGATATGTTTCAATGTTTATTTTATTTTTTTGGTGAAACAAAAAACAGGATCAAAATTCCAGGGAAGAATCAAAAGGTACACAGAGTAAATATAAAGGAAAGATTGAAAAACTTATGGAACATAAGGTGATAGTGACACCAATTGTAGTTGGGCTTCTTAGAATAATGCCAGAAAACCTGGGAAAGGGATTAGGGGAAGTGAAGATCTAAGAAAAGAACTGTCCAGACAAAAGCACTGCTGAAATCGGCTAGATTACTGAGTAGAGTCCTGGAGCGCTTAGGAGATTTGCTGTCAGTTCAATGATGACCACCAGATACTGTTGGTGTAAAATATTTTAGTGAGTCGAAATTAAAAATTCAATGTCAGAGGGTTCGTATCATAAGTAAGTAAAAGCATCAAATGTATGAGGAGTAAAAGAAAAATCAATTTGAAACGAAACTTAGTTCTTCACCCCCACTCAAATAAAATGATGCACGCATATATTAATTATTAATTAAATAATTATTTTGAATATTTCACACAGAAATTTTACACAAAATCGTAAGTATCTATTTATTTGTAAACTTTTAGTTAACTTCTTGTTACTGAAAAAAGGACGAAAGTAAAAAATAATTTTAAAAATTGATTACAAATTCCGCTAATAATTTTATCCAACTAAAATTTTAATTAATTTCATATGACGACCACCAGATACTGTTGGTGTAAAATATTTTTATTTGAATTTTCAAAACCCATTATAATATGCTGTTCGTTCCTATGGTGACAATTCTATTTCCATTTATTCCGTTTTCTTCTTCTTCTCTATCATATCATGAGCCACCATTATCAATCCGGAAAAAAAAAACAATTCTTATTTTTTTTTCTTTTTGAGTAGTGAAGATGATGCTCTGGTTATTTCCGTAACTTTCTGCGTCTATTTCCGGTGTTGCGGCCTTTCTGAAGAATCACTTTAGAGATACATAGATTTTGTTAAGGGTTGTTTTATGGTGGATAACCTCTTGGGCGATATTCTGAATAACCGATCTCTTTTACAATAATCATCAACATTAAATTAATTCTTTTTTAAATACACTAGCAACAAAAACGCCCTTGGGGTGGTGTAAAAATTTACTTTTGAAAGATTTTGCCTAAGTGAGGCGAAATTAAAAATTCAATGTCAGAAGGTTTGTATCATAAGTAAGTAAAATCATCAAATTTATTAAAGGAGTAAAAAAAAAAAAAACAATTTGAAACGAAACTTAGTTCTGCCTCCCCTCAAATAAAATGATGCTTGCATATATTAATTATTAATTAAATAATTATTTAGAATATTTCACACAGAAATTTTACACAGAATCGTAAGTATCTATTTATTTGTAAACTTTTAGTTAACTTCTTGTTACTGAAAAAAGGGGACGAGACTAAAAGATAATTTTTTAAATTGATTACAAATTCCACAAATAATTTTATCCAACTAAAGTAATACAATTTTTTAATTAATTTCATAGTTTATATAGTATATATAATCAAATCATATATAGTTTATTTATTATAATGGAAAAGATTCAAACATTGAATTTTAAGGAACAGCTTTTATTTATTTTATTAATATTAATTGTTCTGTATTCTATATATTTTGGTAATTGTGACATAAGCATAAGAGAGAACGAATCTTCATTATCAATACTAGCAAAAAAACACCCCCGGGTGGTGTAAAAATAAGTTTTTGAAATATATTGCGGGGGAAGGGGGTAAATAAATAGAATAAAACGTTTTATATTTCTTTAAAACTGATTACTTAAAAAGCATCATATTCACTCCACTCCACTGACATATTTGTTTTGTTTTACGATAGTGGAGATCTTCAAAATGTTTCTAAAAAATTATGATTTAATTATTCAGACTATTATCTTTTGAGAAAAATTTAAAAACCTTACGAACAAAATATATTATGTTCGGATTTAATAAAATTAAATAAGAGGAAGGGGGATGACCTAGTAAAAAAAATATATCCCCCTAAAGGTGAATAAGTATCGACATTTTCGTGAAAATTTAACAATTAATTGATTTTTCATAGAATTTTAATATTTTTATGTAGTAATGATACTGACCATAAATTAAATACTCATTGAAAAAGTTACTTAATTCCTGAAATGACCATGACGTAAGCAGTGACGTAGTTTTGGTTACAGACAAATAGAGACCGAATCTCTATTATTAATAGAGATATATGTGATGATGTTATGTGTCACTGTCGAGAAAAGAAAATGAAAAACAAGATGAAAGGTAAACAATTTAACTTAAAAGTAATACAGAGGAAATATTCGGCTTCTTGTTTTGGCGGGTTTATTGAGGGGGTGTCATGTTTTTTAACACTTGAATATTTTTAGAACTTCAAAAATGTTATTTTTGTAGTTACTTGAATTAATCTCTTTAAATTCGTCATGACTCACACAAAAAAGAAACTTCAATCAAAAACGGTTCTTGTCTATTCCCCCAGGTTACGCATTTTTAAGATAGACTTGGTTCAACAACGTATTAATGAAAAACTATTTATTTTCAATAGATTCTATGACAATAATCTTGCATCCCATGAATGTCTTCTCAATATTGAAATAGAGACATACAATCTGTTTTCTCTTTTCCTCTCAAATGTATATATCAACTCATAGTTAATACCGCTCTGTCAACGGAGTTTAGAATACGCAGACTGAATCACCCGCACATGAGTATGACGCCCTCCTCCCTCACCCCAAAAGAATCTCCTTAGTACGACACTAAACTGCATGTTATGGTCAGGATCCATTTCTGGAGATCTGAGAAATGTGAAGTACCCATTCATTGCTATTATTCCCAGGTCAACTCTGATCAGAAGTGGTTGTTATGGTCCCATCTATGGGTTCAATAGATCTGGGTTTTTTTAAATTTGTACTAGCAAAAAATATACCCTCCGGGCACAAGTATTTAATAAAAGTAAATATTATATTGAATTAGGAAAACAAATGAAATTAAATAAGAACAAAAATATTACTTATTTTTACTTTATTCTAATTAATTTAAATATGAAGTTATACATTTAATACGTTTAAGAATTAAAAAAGAATAATAATAGAAATCAATAACACCGAGTAATTATTTATTAAACATGGTTTTATTAAAACCGGTATGCAAATTATTCACACCATATACTATGTAAACATATATTTCTTAATGATACATTATACACATTGCAGGATTTTAAGCACTAACACATGAGTAAGACGAAAAAGACACGCTGGTCACTGCTAGAGGAGCCGGGATGAACTCAGAGGTGACGTTTTCGAATGAGCACATACACATGGACATACCAGTGTAGGCCGTCCAGCAAAAACCGACATTAATCTGAGCGGATGCTGGATGTTGTGCACATAACCTTCTCGGAGAGATAGCTGATAGGGACGGGTGTCGAGGAAGTGCTATAGAGATCCGTGCTGTCGATATGACGTGATGATGATGAAGCCTGCTTTAATTTAATACGTTCAAATAGAAATGTTTATCACAGAGAAAAAAATCCATTTTCGCCTTCATTTTTATTATGGTTTCGTTTTTTGTGCTTTCTGTTAGCAAATTCCATTTTTTTTAATTTTATAATCCAATGTAATTTACCACCCAGTCGACTTGGACAGAAGAATACACCGACTGCACAAATGGGGCCATATGTTTGCCGTGGGTGGCGACTCGTGATGCACGTAATCCTGGTGGCTGAGCAGTCCATGACATGCAACACTCGACTTTGTCCCTTAATTAGGTTAGACGAACGGTCGGAGAGATCACTCTATGATCAATCGACTAGTCATGTCAAACCCTAGCACTTCTATGATTTTCCCAACCCTATTGGCCTTATGGCAGCCCTTTTTATCATAAATGTGGGTTAGTGTCCTAGGTGTGACGTTAAACTGCATCTAATGGGGAAATTCCAATTTTGGAGCTCAGAGGAGTTTGGAGTCCACCCTGATTCGGAATGGTAGTGTCTCACTTATTTATTTTTTAAATAGATCAAAAAATGAGTTTACGAAAATGTGTTTAAAAATTTTGAGTTTGAAAAAAATTTGAATACCCAACAAGAATGAATAAAACAAAGACGTTTTCGGCATAAAATAACCCAACAAGAGTTGACATGCCGTAAAAGCAAACCAAACCAAAACTGTGTACAAATTATTTGTATTAGATAGTTATATGGTATCAAGTATTCCTTTCTTTTGATAACCTGGTACCATTTATACATAAACACACACACACGCATATATATATATATATATATATATATATATATATATATATATATATATATATCTGCTGCAATTTTGTAATGTCTGCAATGCAAAGGATGCAGAATCTTTTATAACCTGCACGCATGATTTGGGGGATGCATTTGATACCCAGACAAAGAGTAAGGGGTTAAGCGATAAATTCTCGTGCATAAAATGAATAATAACAATATCAACCCACGTTAGATCTCATAGACTTCGTCATCCTTTTCTTTTCTTTTTTACATTGAGCTACTATCCCACTCTTGACAACCGGTCTTGAGTTTTAATTAAATCACACATTTTGAAGGCACTTTTCATCGAAGGTCAAAACAAGGAAACATTGACTCTCTAGTCTTCAAAAGAAGCGAAAAAGAAGTTATTTTGGGCAAATGGAAATCGCTTTTTGTAAATCCTTGGTTTTCACAGTGTCTCCCTGATGAATAATTCTGTTTTCATAGCCCCAGAGGAAAATAAAATAGACAAGAAAGAGAAGAAAAGAAAAAGAAAAACATAAGACCCTATTTAAGCGGAGAAAAAGGAAATTCTGCTTCTTGAAATCAATCATGTTATTTTAGTACTTTAGTCTAAGCATAATATCGATTTTATAATATCCGTATCGATTTCATCCTGACTCACACGATATCTCCTGAAAATACTTTATGATCTTGAGGGTCCCGAAACAAGTTTTTATCGTATTGGGAAGAGCATGACTGTAATAACCTTAGCCACTAACTCAAAATATTGGGTTACATCATTATTACAGAAAATGAGGCGCGTGTAGCTTAATGGTTATCATCGTAAAAAATGGAATCGGTGACCTGAGTTCAATTCCTGAACGAGGCTGTTTACGTTTTCTCTGTGGCCGACGGCCAACTGTATAAAGAAATATATATCAAAAGTAAGTGGGTTACCTCCCTTGGTCGATATACCCCCTTTTCAAACTAACCAATCACTGGCCTGCAATTGTTGGCACCAGAAATTAAAAGATAAGTATCTCACTCTTTTTCAACCGATCCCCGAAGAATGCGGACGTTTAAAATTGTCACTGCTACTACGAACAGAGAAAACGTGAAGAGCCGTACATAAATACGTTAAAACATATACAATGACTTCAGTTAGATGGACAATTTTTTTATATTTCATATAATACACTAAGCCGCAAACAGAATAATTTCTTTGCAACTGAAATTTCTTTTATTAGACATTAATATAACATTCTTTGAAACTCCAAGTTGTTCAATGGGCTTTCTCTTATTAACTTACGTTATCACCTTAACCGCCATCTTTACGACCTAAATCACCATAACTGCTTCTATCATTAACCTAGTATCAAACCCACTTACGACCCCCTGCTTCTGTTGAATATACGGGGTCTGATTTCCCGTAAAAAAGACCGTGTTTTTTCTGCTTCGACTAGCCAGTACTACGAATATTAAGAAATGACATCATTGTCTGCTGCCATCTGACTATACTAGCGCCGACGATATCAAGAAAATAAATATTTTATTTCCATTTTATCAATGTCGAAAAATCATTCTACTTGTATTTTATCATTTAGAGATCATTTTTCTTTCTATTTTACTACTTATCCTTCAAAGTTTTTTCCACTTCCATAACTTGTTTTGCTAATCCTTTAGTACTATTATATATATTCATTAATGTACATCCACGTATATACATATACGCTACAACTGACTGATAATAAATCGGTCGAGTTTCAACCCCGGCCGGAGGCAGCCTGCAAAGCCCGGTTGCACTGAAGAGACGTGATACATCGAAATGGGACCGTATGTTGATTATATATATATATATATATATATATATATATATATATATATATATATATATATATATATATATATATATGCAATTTTTCTTTTTTATTACATATGTGTTGTAATTTCAAGTTTGGTTTCAATACCTAATAATGTGTTGTAATTTCAAGTTTGGTATCAATACCTAATAATATATATGTTGTTCGGAGTGTATTTATAAAAAGATTTTGATTGGGGCGTATTTATAATAAATAGATAATACTGTTAGGGTGTATCTATTTATTCATTTTAAGATTGTGAGGGGTTTATTTATAAAAAAACAAATAATATTGTTAAGGGTGCATTTATTCAAAGCAATACTATATATATATATATATATATATATATATATATATATATATATATATATATATATATATATATATATGTTATAAAAAAGAAGGTCCGCAAAATGGATTATGTTTTTTTTAAATATCATTAATTTACATTAGCTACACGTGTTTCAGATCTTCTTCTGGCTTTGATTAACCACATTCTGAAGAAGATATCAGAAGATCTGAAACACATGTCGCTAATGTAAAATAATAATTTTAAAAATTGAAAATATAATTTTAATTTCTTATAAATATTTAATTTTCTACCATTGGACCCATAACAACACTTTATGTATATATATATATATATATATGTGTGGGGGGGGGTACAGTGTCGCCGATAAATATGTACGCCCCTGGCATATTTTCAGTTGATTTTTTTCTAATACAAAGGTGGAAGGATTTTTTCCTATGGATCATTATACAATCAAAACGGATATTATTAGATATTACTCATTAGAAAACTCTGAAGCATTGAAATTCCATAACTAAAGATATGAATATATAGCAGTAAGAAATACGTACATTTTTTATATCTAAATTATTCAATTTTATTCGGGTTTTTTATTGTTGTTGGGGTTTTTTTTTGGGGGGGTCTTGTTTTTTGTTTTGTTTTTGTCTTGTTTTTTGTTTTTTTGGTTTTTGTTTTTTGTTTTTTTTTTGCCTTGTTTTTGTCTTGTTTTTGGTTTCAGAGGCTTTGCAATTTCATTTTTGTAACAGGAGTGTTGATTTATTGATTAAGCTACGAAAGCTAAATGGCCACGATAATTAAAATCTAGCTATATAGCTTGTTTGTCCAAACACCTGTCTATAGCAAATTATAGATTGCTATAAGCCATAAACAGCATCGACATTGCATTCTGGGGAAATTAAACTTCTAATTACAATTAAAAAAAGCACTAACCCTTATAAGTCATTTGATGCGACGTCTTCTCCAAGGAAAAAGACATCCTGACTATGTTGGACTAACTATTAGGATTTGCCTATTTTAAATTTTGCCCTTTCTGGATTTAATGCTGAATTGGATTGTATAATCTTTATTGATTCTGGACTTGGTACCAATAATTTGTGAGTTAACTGGAACTAAATACTTTTCACAAGTTTATTCTTTGTATTACCGTTTAATATGGCACACAGTGATGCTGATAACTTTTTAATTTAGTGTGTCCTGTAACGTACGGATCTGATTTGAATGAGTTCCCGGGGAATTTGATGGGCCCCAACTAAAGTTTCTTAATAAATTGTATAGTTTTTATCTATGAACAACTAAAGTCGGGTAACTCCTACCTTGTACCCCATACAGTGTAATTCGTTTCCAAGAAAATATTGAAATGATTTACAGTTAGCTGGAAATGGTGGGGGGGGGGAGAAAATTACTGGGACGCATGGATACGACTTTTCTGTGTCTTTTTAGATTTTTATGCGTCAGTGACGCAGGACGCGCACCTATCAGCATCTCTGGGCACATATTCTAACATAGTCACACTACTATCTTCATTATTTTTAACTAAATTTAAAAAGCCAAAACATACGCAAAACATACACAAAAAAACATAAACGTTGAATAAAAGATGAAAGGGATTATGGAGATTGGTTTTGAATAAGAAAATCCAAGTTGAAAATCTTTTCAATATGGAAGTTCACCATCAGCCAAATTTTTCACTGCCGACTTCTATAAATATCAACGCTTTCGAAATCGATTAGATCTCTCCGTGTATTTGGCAAATTGTGTCTAGACTATTCCATAGAATTCCTCGCAAGTACAAAGTAATCCATATCGACTGCAAAGGATTTGTGATCACCTTTATAAAAGAAAATAATGTTTTCGTATAAAGGATTTTTTCTGGTTAGTGGTTATTGATATAGAAATAAAATATGGAATGAACTGAGTGAAATCCATATCAGCAACCATTTGTAGTTGAGACATCTTTTCCAACAGCAAATAATTGTATCGATATTTCACTAAATAATTTTGATTTAGTAGATTTAGCCTTTTCTTTTTATTCTACTTTATCTTTTATGATTTAGATAAATGAATTTACACGATTCTAAGTAAAAGGGCCCATAAGAGTTGATATGCCATTAAACCATATAACCAACTAACCCATATATATATATATATATATATATATATATACATATATATATATATATCGATTGCCTCGCCAGGAAAAACATATATTGACCAGCTATGTATGCAAACTAGATGCCATGTGGATTATTAGCCAGGAGTGACCACAGAGCGAAATAGAGAAAGAAAGAGAGAGAGAGAGAGAGAGAGAGAGAGAGAGAGAGAGAGTAATCAGTAGTTAGCGCGACTTGATAATGATGATATATATAAGTATACGCACAAATACACGCACAAACGTATATATATATATATATATATATATATATATATATATGTGTGTGTGTGGTGTGTGTGTGTGTGTGTGTGTGTGTGTAAGATGCCGGTTGAGCTCAGTCGGTTGAGCACCTGCGGTAAAGTGGGGAACTGACGGTAGGTCGTGCGCTCCATCTCAGCAAAAACAATCTTCCTGGTTTAACGCTAGCAAAAAGAAAGATAAATCCCCTCACTTTCCGGCTGATACTGACAATAGGTCATTCCCCCAACTTTACTTTTTTAAGTAAAAGAATAATTATCTAAAATCTGAGTTTTCTGCAAATATAATGATTTCTATCAATAACAGTTGGCTATAAATGTTTTTCCATTAAACATATTTGATTTAAAGAGAATTTTAAAAGAAAACAGAATACTTTGATTAATTATTAATAATTTATTTTCTGATGGTTTCATGTCCCTTGTAATAACAGTACCTCTTAATGCATAGCCATGAGCTAAAATAAACTATAACTAAATATCTTAGGTTTTGACAAAAAGTTATGTTTTATGCATTTTCTGGAGTTCACACTCAGGAAAACACGATAGATAGATAGATAGATAGAGAGAGAGAGAGAGGGGGGGGGAGAGAGATAATCCCATTGGTAATGTCCAAATGTAGGGTTAGTAAAGATATAACATTTGTTTTAATCAAAATCTATTCATTAGCATAATTTCCTCATTTTAATAATTGTCAATAATCTCATTTCAGTAATTCCCAAGTTTTATAATACCATTTTCGTAAAAGTTTTCTGGTTTAAAGGAAAATAACATGGAGATAGTAGTTTCCACTTCTTCATCTATTTTAAGAAGTACTTCATCAGGAGAGAGTTGTAAACACCATAGTAGTTGGTATGGAGAGAAAAAATGGAGAATAAGAATGTTAAAATACTTTTTCGTCGAAACCATCAAACTTTTCAAAGATTGTCTTTGTTGTAAAGATTTACCCAACCCCTCCGCCAAAAACAGGATGCGAAACAAGATCATTTTTTAAGCAGAGTACAGCTGGTTTGAATTCAGATTTCTTCTTCTCTGGTTGTGATAAATTTGACTTTTTTCGTATTTGGTTTGTACTAACTACTTCAGATAAATATGTCACTGCATTCGAATTACTTTGAACACTTGTTTGTGGCACCTCCCATAAAATTCTTCGGGGCAGCTGCTTAGAATGTGTTGCAGTAATTCTTTTCAATTTACACAATACTTCCTCTACTAGCACTATGAGACACAATGTCAATTCTTAAAAGAAGTACAGCTGGTTTTCAGAGATTCTTTCTCCGAGACTGGTTGCCTTACCAAATTAATTGTCATATTTTCACTACGCAACGTTTGTAACTGTCCAGACAGGTACATGTACGTCATAAAATCAATTAACCAAGACAGATAGGTTGGGTGGTTGGTTGGGTGGTTGGGTGGTTAGTTGGTTGGATTTAACGGCATGTCAACCCTTGGTGGGTTAGTTTATGCCAAAGACATTTTGTTTGATTCATTCTTGTTGGGTATTCAATTCTTTAACTCAATTTTTAAAAACATTTTAAAACTCATTTTTATCTATTTAATACATAGATGGGACCCTAACAGGTACTACCACTACGGGCCAGAATGGACCTGGGAGTAATGGCGATGAAGGAGTACTCCACAAAGATAGATAGATAGATAGATAGATAGATAGATAATGCAATCAATAGATAGCCAAAATAATATGCTATTGGTAATCGTATTGAGAAAAGCCTTGCACGAGCAGAATGCGACACAAGGTAAATTTCTGAACGGAGTACAGTTGATTTAAATTAAGAATGTTCCTCCTCGTAGATTGGTTTCCTTACCAAGGCTAAATAACCCACTCTGCCCTACTTTATAGTTGTGTATGTTATCATAATGCAATACCACCACTTTGAGATTTATAGATAAGAGGGAACAAATATATTTTTATCGGCTGCAAAGTTTTTGATTGCATTGTCTTAAAAGAAAATCTTGTCATACCATTAGAGTATTTTTGTTGGTGAAATTAAGGTTATTATTTGGTATACATCTAACTATTCTCCCTCCAGTTATGGGTAAATTGTAGAGAGGACTATGCTCTTTATCCTGGTTTGGCAACCAGCCTCGGAGTAGGAAAACTCTGAATTCAAACCTGTTAAACTCTGCTCGTGTGGAAGGGTTGGTAAATACATACACAACATCTATTGTTCATGCAAAGAGAAGCGAATTTATTAGTAATAATTTAAAATAAAAGATTTGTAAACCACTGCTCTATGAGTGTGATCCTTCCAGACAACTACTATGTTTCTAAAACACAAATGCTCTATTGACGGGTCTAAAAAATACGCTGTCTGTATCACATGCAGATATCTAAGACTCCCTTCCTTGAATCTAGGTATGATACTACACTGTATCTGATGGCGAGGCTCCATTTCTGAAGCTCTGGGTAGTTTGAAGTATCCCTTTATTGCCATTACCCCCAGCTCCACTCTGACCCAGAGTGGTAGTATTTTGGGGGGTATTTGGTTATCGCTTGATTTATTGATTGATTGATAGATTGACTGATTGATTTTAACAGTGTGTCAACCCATCTGGGGTTATTTTAAGGCTAAAGGTTAGGAAATTGTGTACATGGTATGCTTATATTTATATTTACATGTAATTATGTTTTTTGAACACGATTATATGATGTCAAGTATTCCTAATACAAATAATTTGCAAACAACTTTATTTGGCCCAGATAGGACTGATATTACCTCTCCAGATAAGAGTGGACTTGGGAGTAATGGCAATGAAAATCTCCAGAACTGAATCCTCACCATCAGATGCAGTTTATTGTCATAAAAGGATGCATTAACGTTGTGATTATACTTTCGATTTTTCCAATTTAATTTTGTAGCACCTATGTACACAGTGTTTCGAAAAATTTGATATCATTTGAAATGGACAAGGTGTTTTTAAAAAACTGATAACATTTGAAATGGACAAGGTGTTTTAAAAACTGATATCATTTGAAATGGACAAGGTGTTTAAAAAAACTCATATCATTTGAAATGGACAAGGTGTTTAAAAAAAACGATATCATTTGAAATGGACAAGGTGTTTTAAAAAAACTCATATCATTTGAAATGGACAAGGTGTTTTAAAAACTGATATCATTTGAAATGGACAAGGTGTTTAAAAAAAACTCATATCATTTGAAATGGACAAGGTGTTTTAAAAAAACTCATATCATTTGAAATGGACAAGGTGTTTTAAAAAAACTGATAACATTTCGTAATCAAATTATTTGACCACTTCTCAATGGTCTCAAATTTTAAGGACATGTGTAGAAACAACTCAAAATTCTATGTATAATGTTTAGAGGCTTTTTCTCTTTCAGAGAATGGTATTTCTCTACCAGAAAAGAAAAAACATTAAATATAAAAGTTTTAATTATTCCTACACATGCTGTTAAAATCTAAGATCATTTAAACGAGAATTAGTCCAGTTATTATATTACGAAATGATATCAATATTTCTGAAACACCCTTACATTTATATGCTTTCATAGTTATTTTATCATGTGAGTTTTTCACACCAGTATAAGCTGATGGTCTTTCACTGGAGTTTGAGTGACAACAAGTCTCTTCAGGTCTCCAGAACTCTTCTGGTATTCTAGCAGTTTCAACAAGGCTGTTGTCTGGGTGGCCTTTTATTATTATTATGAGTTTTTCACATCTGCCCTAACAGGTGGTTCACTGGAGGCTGAGTGACAGCAAGTCTCTTCAGGTCTCCAGGACTCTTAAGTATTCTAGCCGATCTTAACAGTGCTGTAGTTTAGCTGGTCACGATTCTTCCCCTGATTTCCAATTCACCCAAATTATTTTCCAGAGCTTTGGGGACTGTTCCAAGGGTACCAATTACAATAGGCACGACCTTCACCTTCATGTTTCAAAGTTTTCTCAGTTCTCTGGCAAGGTATTATTATCCTTATTATTTTCACTCCTTTTGAGTTTTTCACATCAGCATTAGCTGATGATATTTCACTGGAGTCTGAGTGACAACAAGTCTCCTCAGGTCTCCAGGACTCTTCTGATTATTCTAGGCGATTGCAGCAGTGCAGTAGTCTGGATTGTCTCAATTCTTCCTCTGATTTCTAGATCCTCCAGTCTTTATTATTATTATTATTATTATTATTATTATTATTATTATTATTATTATTATTATTATTAACTCGGTTGTCTATTTGCAAATATCGTTCACTTTATAAGATTTCACACATCACTTATCCGATAACTTGATGATTTGATTTTTTAAATCACAACAAAAATATTTAGAAAAGCCCACCCCAGAAAAAAATGATTAAATAACTATTTGAAATATTTTAGATTAGTGAAAAATATTTAATTAAAGATTTTAATTTCTTTATGATTAGGGAGGTGAGTGGACTTTGTTTTGCTTTTGCTTTTGTTTTTTTTTTTTTTTTGTTTTTTTTTTGTTTTTTGTTTTTTTTTTTTTTTTTGTTTTTTTTAATATTTTTAAAGTGTTCAATTCTTCCAGCTCGGATATTTTGTCTGGGGGCGAAGACGATGTCGCCTGTCAAAATCCAGACCGAATGATCTACGGACCAGGTCGGAGGCTAGCGAGTCAATAATTTCGTCTGTTATCGAACGGTGCAGCAAATCAACAGAGACTTTTCCGCAAAAGGAAGGAGTTTTCTATGCTAATGAAACAGACGAACAAAATGGCTTCTCTTTTCAACGGCTACAAAGGCGAATCGCTATCGAAGGACAAAACGGATGATACAAGAAGTAGAAGCAATTGACGAAAGAATCTTTCTTTGTTGTTTGTAGACATAAGTATTGAGTGAATAAGAAGATTTACTGTTTGGGCAGAATTTTGTTGTGTTTGATATTCTGTTAAATCATGGCTACTGCTGCCACTGCTGCTGCTGCACTTGTTGCTATGAAAACGGCCAGAATTAGTGAGGAACACTGTTAAAATGAAATTAGGAATCAATGGGCGAATGAATGTCTGGTTGGTTAGTTGGTTGGTTGGTTGGTTGGTTGATTTTTAAGGCATGTCAACCCAATGGGTCATTTCATTCTTGATGGGTACTCAATTTTTTAAACTCAATTCTTTAAAACACATTTCTAGAACACATTTTGTTCTGTTTAACCCAAAGATGGGACCCTAACAGGTACTACCACCCCGGATCAGAGTTGACCTGATGAAAGGGTACTCCACATTTCACAGAGCTCCAGAACTGGAACTTTAAAGTCATACAGGACACTAAGACCCTCAGCCACAGCGTTCATGCACATATATGATAAAAAGGGTTGGGACAATCATATAGGTGCTAGGGCTTGACGTGACCAGCCGATTGATCGGAAGGGCCACTCTGATCGTCTAGCTTAAGTAAGGACCAAAGTGGAGTGTTGCAAATTGTGGACAGCTCAACTACCAGGGTTCTATCCTTAAGCATCACGGGTCGCCATCCACGGCCAACAGGTGGTCGTATCGGGGGAGGGGGTCTTACCACTCTACAGAGATGCAGTCGGTGTATTCTGAAGCCCCGGCCGATAGGGCGGCAGAATTAGTGAGAAACACCGTTCAAATGAAATTTGGGAATCAATAGGCCTACCAAGTACTACCACTTCGGTTCAAAGTTGACCTGGGAGTAATGGCAATAAGGGTACTCGACACTTCCCAGAGGTTCAGAATTGGAACCTCAATACTAGATGCAGTTTAACGTCACACTCATGACACTAACACCCTCAACCACCTTGCATTTCATTTTAAAAACGAATTAAAATTAATTAAATCGATTATTTAAGGTCGAATTTTTTTTCGGTGCATATCACATAAATGCGTCCTGGTCTCCTGCCCTAAAAAACGCTATGCACTCCCTAACTGTTAGAAGGCGTTTTTCCCGAGTAGTTAATGGGATAGGAAAACGACATTTTAACCTCCACCAAGTCTTTTCTCGACAAGTAAATATAAATATTTTCTATTTGTTTTTGTTTAATAATATATTGATTGTTTTTTTCCGAAACTCGGTCGTATTTATTTTAAATTTTTTGACAGTTGTTTTGAATTGAAATAAAATGAAAATACAAAAAAAAAAAGATATTTTAAAGGGGGTGGGTAAAATATTTGCTTTTACTTGTCGATAAAAAAAACTGAGGGTGGCTTACTTTTAACGCCTTCAAACCACTAAAAGTTATTTTTCGATAAATACGCCTTCAAACCGCTAAAAATATTTTAAAGAGGGGGGGGTAACATATTTACATTTACTTGTCGAGAAAACTTGGTGGGTGGGGGCTTAAAATATCGCTTTCATATCGCATTAACATTTCGGGGAAAATGCTTTTAGCCAACTATGGAGTTCATAATTAGCACGGGTCGAATCTTCAGCAGGGACCGCTTAGTGTTTTTAGGGCAGGAGACCAGGGCGCATTTATACGATATGCGCCTTTTTGTCTGAGTCGAAAAGTAGTAACATTATGAGGATGAGTAAAAAAAAAAAGAAAACTAATATTACACATGTAATTTATTTTTAATACATTTTATACTAGGCACTGCCAAAGATGGAAAAAAATCCGTATTTTACAAAATAAATTGAATAAAAAATTACCAAATATCTGGGAATTATCCGATTTTAATGAAATTTTCAATGTTGATTTATCAATGAATGAATTTTATAATGCATCAGTTATTTTATTTCAAAACTTTCTGATTTTTTTTTCAAGTCATTTAACTTTGACCCTCCCCCCTTTATTTTGGGGGCGCAAATTATCGGTGGGGTTATATACTTTCGAAACTAATTACAGTATAAATAAAAAGACAAAAGGCCGACGGTGTGAATAGAAGAAAAAATTTATGGGAGCTATTCTGGTAGAAAATATGTACCGAAAATCAGAAAATTAAATGTAAAATAAAAACTAAGAAAATCATTTTTGGAGATCTTTTTTTTTTACTCTTTTCGATAATTATTCTATTGGCTAATATCTTGTAAAAGAAAAAAATTATACATCGATATTTGTTCTGTTTAAAAGGGGGGCCTAAATTTTCAATATAGTTTTCTACAAAAATTATTAGATAACAATAATAAACTAAAGTAGTTATTAAATAATTTTTTTTGTTTTTAGAATCTAAAAATATGAAAGTTGAAACTTAAAATTGGTTGTTTCAAATTTCAAATGAATTTTATCTATTAAGTACGTATGATAATTATTTCTGCTATTATTTCGGCAGAAATGGTGATATTTATTTTAAAGAATTTGGATTTATTTTCATTAAATCAGTTTGATTGAAACGATTCTGTCATTAAAAAAAAGAATTCGTTGATTAATAAGTCAACACAGAAAATGTTATCAAAATCAGATAATTCCTATACAAAGTATCATGAGACATTTTCTCTCTGTCATTTCTTTTTTGTAAACAAATTCACAAGAATATTTTAGATCGTCTTTTTTATTTTAGACTAAAAAAAACAGATATTTCATTTAAAAGTTATCAATTCTTCTGTAATTGAGTGCATTTGTTGTTTTTATTGATTTCTAAGATGAAACTGTTATAAGCGTTAAAATTCTAAATAATGCTTTTTTTATTATGGATATGCATAAAAAAGCAGCCTTGTTTACGATATATTTGAGCACAATTGACCGAAAATAATAATTTAAAATGTATTAAAAATAAATTACATGTGTAATTACTACTTTTCGACTTAGACAAAAAATTTACCTTAAATAATCGATTCAATTAATGTTAATTCGTTTTTAAAATGAAAATGAGTGAACTAATTAGCAGTGCCGGTTATATACTATTATTTTCGGTCAATTTTGCTCAAAATATATTGCAAACCTGCCCGTTTTTATGTATTTACGGAATAAAAATCATTATTTAGGATTTTAAGGCTTATAAAAATTTCTTCTTAGAAATCAATAATATAAAATAATAAATACACTCATTACAGAAGAATTAATAACTTTTAAATTAAATGTTTTTGTCTTTTTGGTCTCAAGACACAGAAAATAAAACCATGTAAAAAAACTTGTTTTCTTCTATTCCACCGTCAGCCTTTTGTCTTTTTATTTATACTGTAATAAGTTTCCCCTTTATATAATCCCACCGATATTTTGCACTCCAAAAAATAAAGCGGGGGCAAAAAAGTGACCTGAAAAAAATGAAAGTTTTGAAATAAAATAAATGATGCATTGTAAAATTCATTCATTGATAAATCAACACTGAAATTTCATTAAAAGCAGATAATTCTGATTTTTGATATTTTTTCAATCGGAGGTGGGTGGGGTAAATTTATTTTGTAAAATACGGATTTGACGTCATCCTTTGTATACCTGAATTTTATATATATATATATATATATATATATATATATATATATATATATATATATGGAAGTTTGGTATGTACGTGTCGACGTATAACTCCGAAATCGAAATCCTGCATACACCTTAATATATTTCTAACTAAGAAACACGCCAAATTTAGCTATTGATTTTTCCTGATTAAGGGATATAATTAAATAATTAAACCAAAATCAACCGATTTGCGGAACTGTCCGTATACCAGCTGCTGCTGATAATAAAATATTGTTCGCTTCCTGCTTTCTATTATAGCTATACCAGTAGTTTAGTTTAATTTTTGTGAACAAAATCGCAGTCTAAGCCGTTCAGCTCGTAATCTCTCGCCTATTTATGACCCAATCTTTATATATAGTCCGGTCATGGACCGGGTACTTTTGCTAGTATATATATATATATATATATATATATATATATATATATATGTGTGTGTGTGTGTGTGTGTGTGTGTGTGTGTAGTATGCATCAGCAAAAGCATAACTGTAGATATTAATAAAAATCTCTGTACTTATTAAAATCACTGAGTTTATAACTGTAAAATGCATAAATTATTTGTATCGAAATATTTTGTCATAGAGTGATCCCTTTTAACAACTGAGAAATAAACAGTAGTAATTAAGACCACAATCTTAAAACGAATATCACGTGTTTAGAATCTTACTGAAAATAATAAAAGTTCCCGATTGTATGACGAAGTTACTTCCCTTTTGTATGTACTGGAAGACCTTTTACCTCAGGCAACTTTCGCTAACGGTAAATCTTTTAAATTGAGTCTGAATAATAATGTTTGCTACTTTGCAGACTTTCTCTTCTGAATGTTGTTAGGAAACATTAATTTTGACCAATGTCCTCCAGTCTCGAAAAGGTTTTGGACTATTAAAGAAACACTTATTTTTATTCAATTATAGACATTTTATGAAAGCTTATTGTATTTAGAGAATTCGATTTAGCAGATCCCAACCCAGAAACGTTTTATTGCCAAAATCGGTTTCAGATATATGAAATATGTTTCTTAAGGTCATAGAAACATTATGAAACATTTTCTTCCATAAAACAAACCTATCTCATGCAAGTTAACTGCTACGAGGTTGTTTAACCTGTTTGACACGTTTGCTCAATACTAAAATGATTTTCCCGCCTAGTCGGTGAGGCTTAGAATACGTTTACTGTACCCCACTGCAGAAGGGTAAGACACTCTCCCGAAAACGGGGGTGTCCTGGGATCGACACTAAATTGTATCTGATGGTGAAGCTTCGAATCTGGAGATCTGGAGTGTGGATTATTCCTTCATTGCTATTATTCCTAGCTCCACTCTGACCCAGAATGGTAGTATCTGTTAGGCTCCCATCTATAGATCAAATAGATATGTTTAGAAGTGATTCGTATTCGAAAGGAATACGTGAGGCAATAAAAAAATGATTATTTACCCAACCCGATATAGGGATGTGCTGAAAAGTCCATAGGTTGAAATGTTCATATGATGACGTCATCTTTTTTTACCAATGAGACACGAGCGTTTCAATAACCGATGGAAGACAAATAGAAAAAAGAAGAAAGAAAGAGAATAAGAAAAATATATAGAGAGAGTGTGAGCACGCAGAAGCGATAACGCTAACCTGTTTCAATCGAACATAATGAAAAGATGTAAAGATGAAAGGAAAGACAAAATAGTGAGAGAGTTTTAAATCAAAATTATACTTTTTACGTGTTGAACTATATATTGCAATAGCTCTTAAGTAAGCATGTCGAACGTTGTAATAATTAAATTATCATACTCTGATATATCCAAAGATGACCTTTGGATATATCAGAGTATGATAATTTAATTATTACAACGTTCGACATACTAGATTCTGTTGTATTCTAACGTATCTATGCATATGACTAAAATTCTTCTTGTTTGACGTTTAAGAAAATCTTTAATTTTTCCTTCTTTTGTTTTGTTTGGTTTTTACTTCTACGTTTTTTTTGTTTGTTTTTTTTTGGGGGGGGGTGCTTCCTTCTTCTTTTTTTTTCTTTGTTTTACGTAGTTTTCAGTGATGATCTTTGCCCTTCTCTTTCCCTCTCGCCATCTCTCTCTCTCTCTCTCTCTCTCTCTCTCTCTCTCTCTCTCTCTCTCTCTCTCTCTCTGGCCCATCCCCCTCTATCGATATCTCCTCACCCCATTCTCTCTTCATCCTTTTTATCGCTCATTCCCCCTCTATCTATATATATTAGTCCCTCCCTCCCTCTCTCTCTCTCTCTCTCTCTCTTTCTCTTTTCTCTTTCTCTTTCTCTCTCTTTTCTCTCTCTTTCTCTCTCTCTATTCCCCTCTATCTATCTATCTCTTTGCTCCCTCTCTCTTTCCATCCTATATCTATAACTCTTCGCCTCTCTATCTATATCTCTTAGCCCCCCTCTCTCTCTCTTTCTCTCTCTCTCTCTCTCTCTCTCTCTCTTTCTCTTTCTCTCTCTATTCCCCTCTATCTATCTATCTCTTTGCTCCCTCTCTCTCTTTCCATCCTATATTTATAACTCTTCGCCTCTCTATCTATATCTCTTAGCCCCCCCCTCTCTCTCTCTTTCTCTCTCTCTCTCTCTCTCTCTCTCTCTTTCTCTTTCTCTCTCTATTCCCCCTCTATATATCTATCTCTTTGCTCCCTCTCTCTCTTTCCATCCTATATTTATAACTCTTTGCCTCTCTATCTATATCTCTTAGCACCCTCCCCCCCTCTCTCTCTCTCTCTCTCTCTCTCTCTCTCTCTCTCTCTCTCTCTCTCTCTCTCTCTCTCTCTCTCTGTAACGATTTTCTTTGACCCCTTTACTTACGCTTCAATAACCTTATTTTACTGCCCAAAGTCCGATTCGTGCTTTTCCTTCTTCAACGGAATTGGATTTATTAAAATAAACAATTTACAATGAAATGACAAAACATTCTCATTGACTAAATAATTGAATACGAACAAATTCAGCGAATTGTTGCGTGCAAAATACAAGTTTCCAACAATCGTCTAAGATGAAATCATTTCACTGCAAGGGACAATCAAAAATAGAGAAGAAAAAAACATGTCAACCCTCAGCTTCGTTTTGGTTTGCGTGATAGAAAAAAAAGATGGAGGAGTAGGAGAAGGAGATTCTCACTGGTACGAACAAATCTCTTCCAATAAAGACATGTAGGTATTTACCCAACCCGTTAGCCATATGTAGGATGTGACACAAGGTCGTTAGTATGGAGCATCAAGTGAAGATCGAACTCACTTTTCAGTAGAAATTGATCAGTTAAAGTAGGTAGGTATTTACCCAAACTGTTTGCCACGGGTTGGATGTGAGACAAGGTCGCAAATATGGAGCATCCAGCAGGGATCGAACTTGCTATTTAGTAGTAATGGACATGTGGGACTAACCAATAAAGACATGCATAGGAATGTATCCATTTTGAAGTTACAAAAATTAGAATGAAAAAGTATTTTAAAAGTATAGGTTAAATTATACGTTAAGTAGTGATTTTTTCCAAGCCAATAATTATATTTTATTAACACGCTTTCATGCAAATAACACAATTATGGAAATTATAAATCCTATAGAAATACACTTAACATACTGCCATGTTTAGCGAGTTATATATACTAGCAAACATAAGTACTCCAGCTGGGCGCAAGTATTTATGGTTTGATATAATAGTATTAATGTAAAATTGGTAGAGTGGCCTATTGTCGGTATCAGCCGGACATCGAGGGAGTATATAAGGTATTATATTAATTAGAATTAATTAGAAAAACTAACGAAACTAAATATGAATGCAAATAAAAAGACTAAACTTATTTTAATTTTACTAGCAAATATATGTAAACTCCGGGTGCAAGTATTTAAGTTTTAATGTAATTAAATAGTATGTTAAATTAGAAAGGCTAATGAAACTAAATAAGAATGCAGATAAAAAGATTTGAAACGGGTTGGGGTATAATCGAAACATAGAATAACTAAAACTTACTCTTCCATCACTCCCGTCTTTCATTGTTAAATTTTCCCAATTTAACTATTTAGTTAAAATAGGAATTAAAGAATAAAATTATAGTTATATCTTCTAGTTAATGGATTTATTTTAAGATTTATCCCCGAGATTTTTGCTCATATTCATTAAGATAAAACTAAACAATTAGACATCAAGAATACTTAGCACATATTTATTAAAACCAAATCTTTAATATCAATATGCAAATTAGTCTTCCCGTTCACACTGTAAACCACTATTTTTTTGTATATATATATATATATATATATATATATATATATATATATATATATAAACACAATTGCATGTTATTAGTATGTAGATATGGTCAACAGTATTAATAATATAAAACAATTTTATTAATAATTGAAGTTTAGTAAAATTATGGAGAATGTGACGTAAATAACTAAAGGAATTGTGACTTAAGTAGTAATATAGTTTCGGTTACAAACATAAAAACACACAATCTCTATTATTATAAGAAAATTTTAATTGATTTCTATATAAAATTGTGTGATTTTTTTTAATTATTGGGCAAAGCAAAAAGAAATTAATAAAAATAACAATAGCATTTAATATCATTTAAAATTAAATTATTACGTTAAACTTATTGAAACGAAGAATGAGTGATCGAAGAATATAATAGCTTGTGTGGAGGGGATCTATTTTCAGACACGATGGAGCCAGAGTTTGTGTTTAATTGCCCTTTTAAGATTGTTTTTTTTATGAGAGTGCTTGTTTTGACCACTGGCTGGTGGCGGTGGTGATTGGCTATCTAGCCGATAGCAATCTTCTAATGTGCCCCTTCTTTTGATCCTGACTGGGTTAAAAGACACTTATTGAATTACTGGGCAGAATTAAGGAGAGCGAATTAAAAAAAATACGATCACTATTTAAAGGGACAGGAAAAAAAACCACAGAAAGATTATAGATTAAAATTGGTTTTATAAAGTTGGATAAAACCTTTCATTTTAGGAAGAAGACAGAAAGGTTTTCACCGTCAGAAGGTAGTTAGGGGATAAGACAGAGAATGTTATGACCGTAGAGGAGTCAGAACATAGATATCTTTTAAACTGTCAGAAATAGTCGAGAGACGAGTAAATTCAATTACTGAGTGTCTCCTAATTATCATACGAATAAATATATATATTCACCAACCTCTCTGCATGAGCAGGATGAGACAAAAGGTCCTTTTCTTAAGCGGGTTTTAACAAGTTTGAATTCAGAGTTTTCCTTCTCCTATACTGGTTTCCTAGCCAGAGTTAATGAGCCCAGTCTATTCTACTATCTAACCATAGCTGTGGGAGAGTAGTTGAATGCATACCTTTCCCAAGTGTATTAGCACTATTGAACTTGTCTCGCCGTATCCATTTCCTACAACGGTAACGATTACATATGAAAAATATATGGAATACAGAAGAATGCTAAAAAGTTCTCAGCCTGACCAAGAAAGAAATTAGCTCAAACCATAAGCCTCGTACATGCTGTAGGAATTAGACAATGTTGCACGTCAATTTTTGCGGCTTTTCATATCACACGCGCAGAAGAGCAATGTACAACGTGTCCGAGCAACAACCACCACGATACTTCCAATCTGGCGGGTCTTGAACTGTTTCGGCCACGCGATATACGCAACGCCAATGAGCATATACCAAAATATTGTAAAAAAAATTTGACTCACTATAGGATATATATATATATATATATATATATATATATATATATATATATATTATATATATATATATATAAGAAAGTTTGGTATGTACGTGTCCATGTATATTTCAGAAACCAGATGACACTCAGATTCGAAATCGTGCATATACCTTGATATCCCTATAACTAAGTAACACACCAAATTTGGTTATTGATTTCTAGTGATTAGTGGATATAATTGATTAATCAAACAAATATAAAAAATCAAACGATTTGCGATAATCGTGGCATAGCTGCTGCTGCTAATATAAAAAAAAATTCGCTGGCTGCTGACTATATCAGCAGTTTCACAATGGTCGAACGGTGCTGTCTGCTGATAATTTGAAGTTGACAAATTCGTGCCCTAATCGTTTCAGTTCGGAATTTCTCGCGTATTCCCGGTCCAATCATTGAATTATTTATTTGGTTAGAAGGAAAATAGAATAATCTTTCTAAATATGTAATTTGAATGTAGTTTTATCGATGGAATTATTTTTTTACAGCGAATTAAATAACAATATTAAACGAAAACATTTAACGATTAATAATAACTCAACTTTTTTTAATTATTAATACTTTAATTTTAGAATAAAATATATCCATTTTTAATCAGTATAATATAGAAATATTTCACCTACAAATAAGATAATGTTTAGTTATTAGTTTCTTTGTTACTTTATTTGTTACTTATAGGGGTCGAAAAAGGAAATAAATTAAACTGATAAACTTCTCCAAGAAAGAATTAAGAACTGAATTTAAATTTGTCGTATGTACAAAATAGTTTTACAAAAAAAAAACTCTATTATAAACCAAAAAAAAAAAGAAAAAGAAATAAATTGTAATACGGACAATTGTAAGTATTTGATTTTTAGCATTTTATTGTTACATTTTATTACGGTAAAAATGGAATTAAACGAATACTTTTCTATTGGAAATCAACAGGCAAAATAAAATTGTTTCAAAAATGTAAACAACGAAAAGAGACTATTCTTAAAATAAACGAATATTATAATACTTAGAGTATTATAATATTATAATATTCTTAGCTTTATTTATTGTCAAATCTTTAATAAAGTTTAGGAATGCATGTTTTAAAATAATATCTTAAATGTAAACAAAAAAAACATTTCCTAAAATAAACAAATATTCTACTCTGCAAATTCTCGGTGATCTTTTTTTTTAATTTGATAAATCATTTTCTGTTATTTTCTCTCTTACTCCCGTTTTCTCCTTCTCACTCACTATCTGGTTCAATAAGTCCGGTCATTAGGTACCACCAATTTCCCCTGTGAAATTTACTCCCCCTATATTTAATACAAAGAAACTTGCATAAAAGTTAATATTATCTTGATAATTTCTTGTCTATTCTAAAGAAGAAACATTAAATAAACTCCTGATTATTTTTTTTAATTTTCAGCTTACGTAAATAATGAAGATT
Organism: Doryteuthis pealeii; assembly: GCA_023376005.1. Taxonomy (NCBI): domain Eukaryota; kingdom Metazoa; phylum Mollusca; class Cephalopoda; order Myopsida; family Loliginidae; genus Doryteuthis; species Doryteuthis pealeii. The sequence continues at coordinate 52,107,392 of CM042139.1, forward strand.
ATGAACGAAAAACAATGTTTACATTTTTGCGCCGTTAAATCAATTGAAATTTAACGTAGCCAAAAACAAGTAATGACTAGAAGCTTTTTAAAAAATTCTATGAAAAATCAATTAATAAATTACTTACCTTTTGATGAATATATGTCTGAAATAGTTTTTTCCTAAAATATATTAGGGGAAATATGTTTAGGAGGTCTAGACCCCCCCTATTTTATTTTATGAAATATGAAAAAATGAACCGACAAAAAACATTTTTTACTTTTGTTTCTATAAAGATACGAGTCTGAATAATTATATCAAAAGATTTTTAAAAGTTTTAATGCGAGAGCTTTTTAGTAAAAGAAAAATGAATACAGAATTCTGCTAAAAAATATCAATAAAGAAACTGGCCCTGTTGTATAAAAACGGACAGTTTAACTTATTTTTCAAGATAACGGTGAGTAATTTTTACCCAGTCGGATAATTTGATCTTTGAATTAACTGTTTTCTTTGTAACAACTCTTTATGTTCGTTATTTCTTTTTTGGGAGATTTTTTTTAAGTTCAAAAATATTTACGTTTCTTCCTTCAATATGCCCTAAACTGATCACGTGACGTTTTGGTACCTACCGGTCATGGCCCGGGCACTTTTGCTAGTATATATATATATATATATATATATATATATATATAAGAGAGAGAGAGAGAGAGAGAGGGGGGGGGAGACAGACAGACAGACAGAGACAAAGAGAGAGAGAAAGAAAGAGAGTTTATATGGATGCTATATTTATAAGTAAACAGTGCTCAATATCATGGATGGAGTATTTATATCTAAGGTAAGGTAGCGTGAACATGAAGTCAACGCCGCATGGTTACTGCTATGCGATCTTTAGAACAAGCCTGTATTCATGTAGTTTTAGGAAAAGGTTTTCTCTCTACCGTGGTTTCAGGATTGAAGACACTCCTTCTTCAGGAGACAAAATAGGCTATTTAGTTTCCTGAAGAAGGTGTGTCTTGAATACCAAAACGATTGTGGGTCAGAAATATACCACTCCAAAATGGTCAAAAAGATTTGCTGACAAACCATCATAGCACACTGACCTACATCATCGCACATCTGACCCACAATTGACTATCAAATTTCTTCAAAGGCAACATATCCACATCCCACATACAAACCCCCATCCCTCCTCTCTTACTCTTACTCTATCCTACCCTCATCCAATTAACTTTCCAACATAAAAAGAGCAGAAAGTAAATGCATTTATCTCAACAAAATCTTTAAGGATTTCTCTAAACATTTTCAAACAAAAATATCCCCAGCCGCTTGATACACATTTGACCTCATACATTTGAACCATCTCTAAACATAACATTTCTCTTCAAAGTCAACTGACTGACCCCATAAAAATGAAAATACCATTCCACACATACTAAGCCCTCCCGACTTTCTTCTCATTCCCCTAGACTACACACCTTATAACCCCTCCCATTTTCTCTACCTCACCCCAACCGTCTACCTTTTCACTCTAAAAGCAGAGTGTACAAGCACTTAAATCAATAAATTTTGAGAAAGCATCAACCAATATGAGGCGAAATATCAATTGAATATAGTCGTTTGTGTTGTTATATCCACATTTTCCTCTACTCTCAACCACATTTTGTCAGATTTATTCAATCTTTCACTCGTCATATATATATATATATATATATATATATATATATATATAACATAGATAGATCCGGTGTTACATCTGCATGATGATGGCAATCATTTGTTCCGATATATCTACTTTCATTACAGTTAAATCAGAGCAGCTTACCTTATCCGGATACATATTGCAAATATGGTATTTTTATTAGATAATTTATTACGATTACAAACATGTTATCGGACAGATATATGCCCAGAACTGAACTGATCGTCATGAATTTTTACATTCTTCACACTTTTGGGCACACCCTAACATATTAACACCCATAATTTTAATCAATCAACCACGTGCACAACACAACACAACACAACACGCACACGTATATATATATATATATATATATATATATATATATATATATCAGTCCATCCAGGAACCACAAGTTTCGGGGTTCGATACCGGCTCTTCCCAACTCAGTGTATGATTAGCACAGGAACCTATGCGGTAAAGTGAGGAGCTGATGGTAGGAGTGGCACTCCATCTCAGACGCCAAAACAATCTCCTTGGTCTAGCTCTAGTGAAAAGGGGATAGACTCCCTCGCTGTCTCGCTGATACTGACTTTGGGCCACCCCGACGACTTTACTTATATATATATATATATATATATATATATATATATATATTCTCCTATATTTGACAGCTGCCTATGGCCGTACGGGTAAGAGGATTGGCGAACGAAAGTTCATTCGGGTCTTGAACCCGGCCAGAGGTAGCTGTTAAACGGTATAACCACACTGATGAAGAGTGATGCTCCGAAACACGTGTCTGTGGATTACTTTATTATATATATATATATATATATATATATATATATATATATATATATATATAGTTAGTTAGAAAATGCGGAAATGTGTAGTATACTTATATATCCTTATATGTAGATATTTACCACGTACCCCACGTGTACTGGTTAGGCACAAGGCCCTATTAATGTGGGACTACCCATGAGCCGAGACTCATGGATGGCGGGTGCAAAAAAGCGTTGATTCCGTCAGCATTCCTCCTCAAGGATATATCCTGATATGTAGTGAGCGAATTAAAGTCGTCAGTCTAACTGGCTTATAACAATAAAGATAGAGATAACAATATCAAAGAATATCAATACACTATCTATTTTCTATACGGATGAAATGCCAGCGGCGGCTAGCTGTGGCCAGCGGCGGCCAGCGGCGGCCAGCGGTGGCTAGCGGCGGCCAGCGGCGGTGGGTGGCTTATCTTGCCACCAACTTACCGACCTGACAACCTTTCCGACATTTGCATTGCAATTTCCTATCTATATATTAATACGCTTGTTCCCTAATCTTCCGATCGTTATAATCTTGCAACACCCTCTGGTCAATAATGAGTCCGTCCAAACCGTCCAAGACGAAATGCAAAAATGTAAATCCTGATTATCTAGTGTAGCTTATCCACCGAATTCTTATTTCTTTTGAGTGTCGTCACCTCAGCTAAATAATGGACAATTTTGTGTTAGTTATTAAGAAATAAATGGAAGAAAAATCACATGCTACACAGAAATAATATAATAAGAAAGAAAGAAAGAAAAAAAATCGAGTAGGGGAAAGATAGAGTGAGAGGGTGAACGCAAGGAAACGAGAAAAGATGAAAAGAAGGGCAGAAAGATAAAACGAGTGAGAGAGAATTAATCAAGATTATTATACTTTTTACACATTGAACAATTTCAATAGCTCTTAAGTAAACATATCAAACGTTAAAATAATTAAATTATCATAATGTGGTATATCCACAGGTCCTGCTAGTATAAACTGAATTGGTAACTTAAGAACAACAATGTTTGGCCCATTAATATGTTTTGTCTTATTTATCCCTGCACCTAAAAACAAGGACATCTACCTCCTTCATGTGTAACCTTGTCGGCTTGGGCCTTAGAATACACCGACTGCACCTCTACAGAGAAGTAAGATCCCCTTCAATGGGGCTGCCTGTTGGCCGTGGGTGGTGACCCGTGATGCTTACAGACATAATCATGGTGGCTGAGAATTCCATGACGTGCAACGCTCCACTTTGTTTCGGATATGATCTTTTTTCATTGAAATTTGGCGGGTCTTTCATGAGGTCCAGAGAGAACTGCTCGATTTTTTCGTACCAGATTGATAGAAAATCTTCATCGTGGTTACCGATCGAAGAGTCGAGTTCTATCTTGAAGTTGGTTCAGATAAGTGTTCTTATTGTATTGTAATTATCTCCCTACAACCTTCACTCTATAGAGAAGGAGATAGAAAAAACTTTATGGCGTCTTTGGAATAAACGCACGTGTGAATTAACCTCCTCGTTTCTGTTATATTTTATCCTCCCATATGCTCGGGAACATTCCTTTTCCAGGCCTACTATTTTCTTTGGAATTTTCCACATGGCCGTAACAATAAGTTTCTCTTTTATGCATGTTGGTAAGAGCTATAGGTGGGACTTGAATCTCGTGATTTCGTGAGTTTTTCCCTGGTGTCTTACTGCTAGGAGTCCTATTTCCTCATATGTTGGGTTTGTTGTATTTTTGGGTTGTTTGGGCTAGTGGTGTCAATTGTTTGTTTCCTGGGCAAAGTCTCTGTTCTTTTGTCGTGTCTTGTTTCCATAATTGAAAAGATGAACAAAAGTAACAAGACAAATACGAACATCTAAAACTATTTTTGACCTTAGGTCATCGTCAGGAGAAAAGTTTTTTGTGAAAAAAAATATTTTTAGAAAGCTTTTAACTCTTTGCCTAACAAATTTCCCCTAGGGTTGTACCAAATTTTCTTGGTATGTTTTGCCTGTATAATGGGTTATTTCAAAGTTCACTATCTATTCACCTCAGAACTCTATTAAAATAATGTCCTTTTATTATTATTATTATTATTATTATTATTATTATTATTATAATCTGAGTCCTTCTGCTCAATTATAATGAACTAACCATAAGTTTTTGTACTTTGCTTGCTTGAGGTATGCGTAGGATTACCACAATAGAAGGGACGGAAAATGTACTGGTGAAATAACACATCCAAATGATCGATATTATGGGTAGGTGGTAGTTCGGAAGGCGGATGTGTTGTCTGTTGGGTTATCTATGGGTATAGGGTTATCTATGGGTATAAGATGTACGAGAAATTGCCACTTATATTTATGGACTTTACCAAAATCAGCAGCAGGCATTGACCAATGAAAAACGACATAGAATGCATTTAAGGTCGTTGGTAATAGTTCTTGAAATCCTAGGTTGAACAAGAGTGTACTTGTAGCAGAGAATCCAGTTGTAGTTCTTTTGGTATTGAGTCCAGTTAGCAACTGATTTCAGCCAAATTACCAACGACATTAAATGCATTCTATATCGTTTTTCACTTTTTTCGCTTGTCTTTCTTTATTTCAGTTTATATCTAAATATGATTTCTCTCGTTCCCTGTGATGTACACTTCAAACTCATTAGCAGACAGTACTAATGTATCTGCTGACCAGTACAGTAAAAGCCTACAGGCATGGGTATGGCCAGGTTTCTCTTACTTTAATCTATTTCCTCCTACTTTACCCTTTTTAGCGTGACTAACACTAAATCTCGACGACTAAATTAGGTAGATAGATATAACAATATTAACATATAAATAATATAGATGACAGATTCAAATAAAACCTACAAGACTCAAATATATTACGAGGCGTAAAATGAATTTTTGTTGAATTCTAATTAAGGCTTTTGAAACCGGAATTGTTAATATTCGCCTGTTACCCTTTTTGTTTATGTGCGCATACCGGTCATATGAACACAAAATACACTTGGCTAGAAACGTTGATTTTGGCCATCAATTAACGGCTGGATCTCTTGATTCAATGGAAAATTATAAATTATCACCAAACAAAAATTTTATGTCGACCCCGCAAAAATGATTTATTACATTCTGATTGGACAATTTATTAACATCTATTTTTTTGTTAAATTCTGATTAGTCAGTTTTTTTTATTAACTTTTCAATTTTTTGTTACATTTTGATTGGTCTGTTTATTCACCAACTTATCAAATGTTTTGTTACATTCTGATTGGCCAATTTATTAACATTTAATTTTTTGTTACATTCTGATTAGTCATTTTTGTTAACGTGTCTATTTTTTCTTACATTCTGATCGGTCAATTTATGGTCAACTTATCAAACTTTTTTGTTACATTTTGATTTTTCAGTTACTGGTCAACTAGTTTAATTTTGATTTCTGAATCAAAATTGACGTGGATTTTCTTATTTCCTTTCTTAATAAAAACACTAATTTTGTAAACGTTCGGCTTTAGCTAGTAACGATAGCGATCAGTTTGGAGACCTGGCAAATTTTAAGTCTTTTTACAGATCTTACGGAAATAGAATACAAGTTTGAAACTTCATCTATAATCCTTTATAATTTAACTTAAGTCAAAATGTGTGTTGGACGATTTGAACAAATAATAATATTAGACAGCAACGCGTTCGAGTGTGAGAATAATCCTAAGAAGATATTTATAATCGGTGCCACTGATATAGAAATAGGTAGGCCGATCGCTCTTAGGTAAAGTTGATTCCTTTATTTGGAGGCCTTTTAATTTAAACTTACAGAACCTGTGGATATGCCACAATATAATAATTTAATTATTACAACGTTTGATACGTTTACTTAAGAGATATTGCCAAATAGTTCAATATGTAAAAAGTATAATAATCTTAATTTAACTCTATTTCACTATTTCTGTATTTATTTCATTCTTTTCATCTTTTCATTATGTTCGATTGAAACAGATTAGTGTTATCGCTTCCGCGTGCTCACTCCCTCTCTCTAACTTTCCCTACTCTCTTTATTTCTTATTATATTTTTTCTGTATAGCATGAACTTTTTTTCCTTTTCTTTCTTAATAATAAAAACGGAATGGTCAATTATTTAGCTTAGCTGACGTCACTCATAAAAAATAAGAATTTGTTGTATAAGCAACATCAGAGAATCAGGATTTACATTTTTGCATTTCATCTTGGACAATTTAGACGGTCTTATCTTATATAAGGGTGATGCAAGATGATAACAGTCCTACAATTAAGGAACAGAAGTACTAATATATAGATTGACAACTAGAAGTAAATTCAAAATATGGTGGCTGACAATACAATGATTTTATTAATGAATTATTAATGATAAATTATATAGCATCATAGTCATTAGAAACTGATTGTATATTCTATATAATCTTGTTGGTTCAAGGGGATACGTTGGGGGTATATATATATATATATATATATATATATATATATATATATATATATATATATATATATATATCATCCACATAGTCCTGTTTTGCGGCTCTTCAGAGCGGCTAGGCAAAACAGGCTGCTTCAGGCCACGATCGAAACTCGACCGATTTGTCGTTAGTTATAGTCCTTACCTCCGCACCATCTACACACCCACTTTTAAGAAAGGGAGTTTACTGATATAGAGAAATTAGGCCACTAGGAGTGATCCATATGTTTAAGGAGAGCTGAGCAATTTTTGCGAAATTAGCGACCACCAGAAAATTACATTTCCAGATGGATATAAATATGTTATGAGCCAATTAAGTTCTTAGATTCATGACCATTTCGGAACCGTGGATCCTGTAATTAATCTTTAGCCTGCTTGCTAGACTCATAAAAGTTAAGTAAATAAAAACACCATAACGAGAATTTCAGTAATATACAGATAGATAAATAAAATGTGAAACTTGGGGCTCTAAATCGTTCAACCTGTTGTCATTTTCTTCTTCATAAAACAAATTCGTAATATCCGAAAATATTTACCACAACAGGTGTTTCCGCCATAAAAAGAAAATTTATTTTTGTTTTGTTGTTGTTTTTTGTTGTTGTTGTTTTTTCCTAGCTGGTGTTTATTGAGTTGATGTCTGAAGAGATATGTGTTGGAATCGTTCACACTAAAGTGTCTCGTTTGTTTTCTTGCACCAGCGGAAAATGTCCGGTAAAAGAGGATCGATGTAAGAAATAAAAGACAGGACATTTGTAGAATATGACATTCTTTGTGGTTGACCTTTTCAACCAAAGAAAATGTCAGAAATACAAAAGGACTTTTATTGATGGTATGGACAGACGATATTAGTTAGCCCCAAGGTTTCGTCATTTTTTTTTCTTTTTATTTCCCAATTTCTTTTCCACTCTTTTTTCTCTTCTTTCACTTTTGTATTACTTTATGTTCTTTAAACTTTCTTTTCTTTCTCACATGTGTTCTTTATTTCTTTCTAACAATAGTTTTTTTTTATCTTATTCATACCCGAGTGTATTCATTTTTACCTTTTTTTACATTCTTTCGCCATTTTGTCTTGTTTTATATTTCCTTGCTTCCTTTTATTTCTTTTTCCTTTCTCATATAAAATCTGAGTTTTACAATGGGAAAGATGAACCGTGTTTGACTCACATTGAAAATCCATGAAGATCAGTGAAAACTCCAAGTCATGGAAACCTTTCACCAGCTCAGAGTTCAATGGGATGGTGTTGACACGTTCGTAACCTACATACAAAAAAAATCAATATACCCAATCCTATTATAATGGAGATTATGTGTGTGTGTCTGTCTGTAATCGAAACTATGTCACCACCAGCGGTACAATTCCCTTAGTTATTTACGTTATATCCTCAATGGTTATTAAATAATTATTATTTAAACTTAATTCGCATCTTATTTATTAAGAATGTCTCTATAAAGGTCTAGCTGGGATAGATTCGCCTCAGAACAGACCATATTATTAATGTGTTTAAAATTCTGCAATGTACGTTATATATCATTAAGAAATAAATGTTTACATAGTATATAGTGGGAATAATTTCATACAGGTTTTAACAAAATTGTGTTTAATAAATAGTTACTTGGTGTTATTGATTTCTAATATTATTGTTTTATTCTCAAACGTATTAAAAGCAATCCTTTGTATAATCTTATATCGAAATCAATTAGAATAAAGTAAAAATAAGTGTAATCTTTTTTGTGCTCGTAATTAATTTCCTTTCTAATTCAAAACGATATATAATTATATTAAAACTTAAATACTTCTGCCCAAAAAGGCATATATGTTTCCTAGTTCTTCTAAAAATAATCACTGCTATGAAGCTTTTTCCTTTGATACTGATGCAGGCATGCTCATACCCATTTTTTATATATATAATACTGTCTACCATAACTTTGATATTTTGTATTGTTCCTTTCTGTACTCTTGGCCGGTTCAACATATCTTTTGAGGTGTATGGTTATTTCTGTTGATCTTTTAAGAATACAAAAAGATGAGAATTATTCTATAAAAATAGTAAAGTTTTTTTTTTTGTTTTTTTGCTAAATGGATATTTATGTCAATTCCATTTTGAGATTAATTCATTGCATTAGTTATATTTGAGCTTTGCAAGACTCAAAACCTCCAGTCTTATTTTTTGTCAGATTATTTTATTCATCAACCAACAATCACATACTTTCATATCAAAGACATGAAAAGAACCACACAGCTGTATATATATATATATATATATATATATATATATATATATATATATATATATATATATATATATGTGTGTGTGTGTGTGTGTGTGTGTGTGTGTGTGTGTGTGTGTGTGTGTGTGCATATATATATATATATATTATATATATATATATAAGCTGTGGTCACTAAATTTGTTGGTCTGTTACCCCCAACGTATCCTCCTGAACCAACAAGATTATATAGAATTAGCGATTTTGAACTGGGGTGATTCAAGACTGCAACAAAAAGGCGGCAGTCCAAATCCAATCGGCTACGAAAATATGTGTGATGAAGTAGATTTTAATTGTTGCACTGCGTTCTTTATAATAAAAAAATGGTTACTTTAATTTGATAGGCGCAAACCCGTAACGGGTATCGTCGTAGGAAACCGACTCTGCTACCAGAATTCAAATCCCTGACAATGCTGTATGTAATTTACTTCGCGCTCTTAGGAAAGGTATGAATTTTTTTCTCCCCTTAGTTGTGGGTAAATAGTGGGGCAGACTGTGTACTTTGGACTTTGTAAGGTAACCGGTATAGGAGAAGGAAAACTCTGAATTCAAAGCAACTCTAGCCCGCTTAAAAATTGACTTTGTGTCACATCCTTCCTGTAGTGGAGGGTTTGGTAAATACATGTTTAAATTTCGCTTTGTAATCATTTGAATAAGCCAAATTATTTTTTATTTTCAATTAAATTTCTAATGCGAAAATTAGCTAAAGTAAAAAATGTATTTTTAGAAAAAAAAATAGAAATTTTCAGTTTCATTAATTTTTTATTTCAATTAATTCTCTTCTCTAATTGAATAAGTTTTTAGAATAGACAGTGGATTTTTTTTATTGTTCTACGATTAAAGTTTTGTACAGAACTTGGCATTTCAAAATAAGTTTGTCAATTTAAGTTGTTTTGAATTTCAAATGATTCAAATTTTATAAACCAATGTTTCTTAGAGAAAAACTTGTCTATACAACATAGTTATATAACAGAGAACAGTTTAAGAGATACGTACGTAATACAATCAGTTTCTAATGACTATGATGCTATATAATTTATCATTAATAATTCATTAATAAAATCATTGTATTGTCAGCCACCATATTTTGAATTTACTTCTAGTTGTCAATCTATATATTAGTACTTCTGTTCCTTAATTGTAGGACTGTTATCATCTTGCATCACCCTTATATAAGATAAGACCGTCTAAATTGTCCAAGATGAAATGCAAAAATGTAAATCCTGATTCTCTGATGTTGCTTATACAACAAATTCTTATTTTTTATGAGTGACGTCAGCTAAGCTAAATAATTGACCATTCCGTTTTTATTATTAAGAAAGAAAAGGAAAAAAAGTTCATGCTATACAGAAAAAATATAATAAGAAATAAAGAGAGTAGGGAAAGTTAGAGAGAGGGAGTGAGCACGCGGAAGCGATAACACTAATCTGTTTCAATCGAACATAATGAAAAGATGAAAAGAATGAAATAAATACAGAAATAGTGAAAGAGAGTTAAATTAAGATTATTATACTTTTTACATATTGAACTATTTGGCAATATCTCTTAAGTAAACGTATCAAACGTTGTAATAATTAAATTATTATATTGTGGCATATCCACAGGTTCTGTAAGTTTAAATTAAAAGGCCTCCAAATAAAGGAATCAACTTTACCTAAGAGCGATCGGCCTACCTATTTCTATATCAGTGGCACCGATTATAAATATCTTCTTAGGATTATTCTCACACTCGAACGCGTTGCTGTCTAATATTATTATTTGTTCAAATCGTTCAACACACATTTTGACTTAAGTTAAATTATAAAGGACTATAGATGAAGTTTCAAACTTGTATTCTATTTCCGTAAGATCTACTCTATTGCCATTATGGCAAGCCCCAACCCCTTTTTATCATATGGGTGCTAGAAGGCGGTGGCTGCGGGTCTACATGTCCTGGGAATGATGTTAAACTCTATCTGATGGTGAGGTTCCAGTTTTGGATGTTTGGGGAATGTGGAGCACCCCTTCATCACCATTGCTCCCTGGTCCACTCTGACCCGGAGTGGTAGTACCTGTTAGGGTCCCATCTATGGGTTAAATAGAAAAATGTATTTATTTAAAAAAATGGTATTATCCATTAAGAATTGATTTATTTCAAAACTTTATCGGCATTAAATGACCCACTGAGGTTGATATACCGTAAAACAAAACAAACCAATCCGTAAGATCTGTAAAAAGACTTAAAATTTGCCAAGTCTCCAAACTGATCGCTATCGTTACTAGCTAAAGCCGAACGTTTACAAAATTAGTGTTTTTATTAAGAAAGGAAATAAGAAAATCCACGTCAATTTTGATTCAGAAATCAAAATTAAACTAGTTGACCAGTAACTGAAAAATCAAAATGTAACAAAAAAGTTTGATAAGTTGACCATAAATTGACCGATCAGAATGTAAGAAAAAATAGACACGTTAACAAAAATGACTAATCAGAATGTAACAAAAAATTAAATGTTAATAAATTGGCCAATCAGAATGTAACAAAACATTTGATCAGTTGGTGAATAAACAGACCAATCAAAATGTAACAAAAAATTGAAAAGTTAATAAAAAAAACTGACTAATCAGAATTTAACAAAAAAATAGATGTTAATAAATTGTCCAATCAGAATGTAATAAATCATTTTTGCGGGATCGGCATAACATTTTTGTTTGGTGATAATTTATAATTTTCCATTGAATCAAGAGATCCAACCGTTAATTGATGGCCAAAATCAACGTTTCTAGCCAAGTGTATTTTGTGTTCATATGACCGGTATGCGAACATAAGCAAAAAGTGTAACAGGCGAATATTAACAATTCCGGTTTCAAAAGCCTTAATTAGAATTCAACAAAAATTCATTTCACGTCTCATAATATATTTGAGTCTTGTAGGTTTTATTTGAATCCGTCATCTATATTATTTATATGTTAATATTGTTATATCTATCTACCTAATTTAGTCGTCGAGATTTAGTGTTAGTCACGCTAAAAAGGGTAAAGTAGGAGGAAATAGATTAAAGTCAGAGAAACCTGGCCATACCCATGCCTGTAAGCTTTTACTGTACTGGTCAGCAGATACATTAGTACTGTCTCCTAATGAGTTTGAAGTGTACATCACAGGAAACGAGAGAAATCATATTTAGATATAAACTGAAATAAAGAAAGACAAGCGAAAAAAGTGAAAAACGATATAGAATGCATTTAATGTCGTTGGTAATTGGGCTGAAATCAGTTGCTAACTGAACTCAATACCAAAAGAACTACAACTGGATTCTCTGCTACAAGTACACTCTTGTTCAACCTAGTATTTCAAGAACTATTACCAACGACCTTAAATGCATTCTATGTCGTTTTTCATTGGTCAATGCCTGCTGCTGATTTTGGTAAAGTCCATAAATATAAGTGGCAATTTCTCGTACATCTTATACCCATAGATAACTCAACAGACAACACATCCGCCTTCCGAACTACCCCTATATCGACATAAGGTCGATCATTTGGATGTGTCATTTCACCAGTACATTTTCAGTCCCTTCTTTTGTGGCATATCAAATACTTTAAAACCTTTTTTAATTCTTTGCCTACTTTATGCCGCTCACAGCGGCTCTCTCACCATTGCAATCCTACGCATACCTCAAGCAAGCAAAGTAAAAAAAACTTATGGTTAGTTCATTATAATTGAGCAGAAGGACTCAGATAATAATAATAATAATAATAATAATAATAATAATAATAATAATTAATAATAATAATAATAATAATAATAATAATAATAAAAGGACATTATTTTAATAGAGTTCTGAGGTGAATAGATAGTGAACTTTGAAATAACCCATTATACAGGCAAAAAATACCAAGAAAATTTGGTACAACCCTAGGGGAAATTTGTTAGGCAAAGAGTTAAAAGCTTTCTAAAAATATTTTTTTTCACAAAATCTTTTCTCCTGACGATGACCTAAGGTCAAAAATAGTTTTAGATGTTCGTATTTGTCTTGTTACTTTTGTTCATCTTTTCAATTATGGAAACAAGACACGACAAAAGAACAGAGACTTTGCCCAGGAAACAAACAATTGACACCACTAGCCCAAACAACCCAAAAATACAACAAACCCAACATATGATGAAATAGGACTCCTAGCAGTAAGACACCAGGGAAAAACTCACGAAATAACGAGATTCAAGTCCCACCTATAGTTCTTACCAACATGCATAAAAGAGAAACTTATTGTTACGGCCATGTGGAAAATTCCAAAGAAAATAGTAGGCCTGGAAAAGGAATGTTCCCGAGCATATGGGAGGATAAAATATAACAGAAACGAGGAGGTTAATTCACACGTGCGTTTATTCCAAAGACGCCATAAAGTTTTTTCTATCTCCTTCTCTATAGAGTGAAGGTTGTAGGGAGATAATTACAATACAATAAGAACACTTATCTGAACCAACTTCAAGATAGAACTCGACTCTTCGATCGGTAACCACGATGAAGATTTTCTATCAATCTGGTACGAAAAAATCGAGCAGTTCTCTCTGGACCTCATGAAAGACCCCGCCAAATTTCAATGAAAAAAGATCATATCCGAAACAAATTCGGAAGCCAAAGTCCTGTGAGACACAATAAAGAAAAAAGATCACTGACGAATACAATGAAATCACAACAAACTGGAAAAAAAATCAAATAATTCCATCGTATCAAAACTCGAAACAGAGAAAACTATGGTGGAAGACCCAACACAAAAACAAAACAGTGAAACCCAGAACAATGCGATACAAAAAAAAAAGATTCCAAATTAACATAAACAATCACACTCTAAAGTCCGGTAAAGAGAGCTAAGATACTATAACAGAAACCTGCTCAACCAAAACACAGACACAAACACACACATATATATATATATATATATATATATATATATATATATATATATGTGTGTGTGTGTGTGTGTGTGTGTGTGTGTTTTCATGATGATCATCAAACTGACAGTACTGATTCCTATGACACACACACACACACACACACACACACTCTCTCTCTCTCTCTCTCTCTCTCTCTCTCTCTCTCTCTCTCTCTCTCTCTCTATACGCCATTCTTCCGGCAAGTCATTCACACGGAATCCAGTGTCCATACAAAGCTGATCAATCTATTTTTTCCTGTCCGGTAATCCTTATATATATATATATATATATATATATATATATAGAGAGAGAGAGAGAGAGAGAGAGTGAGAGCGAGAGAGAGAGATTAATGTGTTTATATGGTTTAATGGCATATCAACCCTTGTGGGCTATTTAATGCCAAATCTTTTTGTGTACATATGATTTTGATCGAAGTCTTTGTTTGTAGTATATAATATATATATATATATATATATATATATATATATATTTGTTTAGAATGCTTTTTGCCGATAATTTTTTGGAGAATAAGTGTTTAATTGGAGTCGTACCTAATATTGAATTAATTAATTAATAATAATTAGGCGGAATACCTATTAAATGTATGGCTAAACAATCGAGAAAAATCAATCTCTGTATGTAATTTCGGCCTATTAGGCCTCATCAGCAGCTATAGATCGGAAGACCGCCTGTGCGTGATTTGAAACCGGACTGCCAAGCTGACAGCCGATCCCATAACCCCAACACCAAACGAACTTCTTAGATTTTATGATTTGTTTAGAGTAGGTTAGCATTCCTCTTCTAGTGACTTTTATTACACGACGATGTGGTAAGTTGTAAACAAGGTCGTCGTCGTGTAATAAAAGTCACTAGAAGGGAATGCTAACCTACTCTAAACAAATCATAAAATCTAAGAAGTTCGTTTGGTGTTGGGTTATGGGATCGGCCTGTCAGCTTGGCAGTCCGGTTTCAAATCACGCACAGGGCGGTCTTCCGATCTATAGCTCTGCTGATGAGGACTAATAGGCCGAAATGTACATACAGAGATTGATTTTTCTCGATTTGTTTAGCCATACATTTAATAGGTATTCCGCCTAATTCATTATTAATTAATTAATTTTCAATATTAGGTACGACTCCAATTAAACACATATATATATATATATATATATATAAGGAAAATCCGACAGTATGTAATTTTTAAGAAATGAAATAACAAGTTGCTTTGAAGGGTGATGCTTATTAAGCCGACGCTACAGCGTTTCAATTTGTTTATTAAACCATCGTCGGGGCTGTCGTCTGTGTAAGAAATAAATTATTGGTAAATAGAAGACTGTGAGACTCTGCTTTTAGTGTGTAGCCGCTTCTATTGGTACTCAAATATGAGAAAAAGACATTATTTAAAACGCCACGTCTACGTTGGCGTTCCATATGAATATATATATATATATATATATATATATATATATATATATATATGAATATGATAAAATGAAAAAACAAAGGATGTTTACAGCTGCATGGGCTCATCAGGAGAGAGTGTGCAAACCGTTTCGGGGCCTATCTCTCGACGGTTTAAAAAGCAACACCGGCCTTCCTCACAAATATGAGGACTCTCGCAATATCATGCATCGACCGCATTTTGTTGATGACCGACCCACGTGCGGTCGATGCATGATATTGCGAGGGTCCTCATATTTGTGAGGAAGGGCCGGTGTTGCTTTTTAAACCGTCGAGAGATAGGCCCCGAAACGGTTTGCACACTCTCTCGTGATGAGCCCATGCAGTTGTAAACATCCTTTTTTTTCATTTTATCATATTCATACTGTCGGATTAATTTCCATTTTATTTTCACACATATATATATATATATATATATATATGTGTGTGTGTGTGTGTGTGTGTGTGTGTGTGTAAGTAAAGTAAAGTCGTTGGGGCGGCCTAAAGTCGTTATCAGCCAAACAGCGAGGGAGTCTATCCCCTTTTCTCTAGCGCTAGACCGAGGAGATTGTTTTTTCGTATGATATGGAGCGCCACACCTACCATCATCTCCTTACTTTACCGCACGGATCTCTGTGCTACTCATACGCTGAGTTGGCGAGGGCCGGTATCGAACTAGGAACCTTGTGGTTTCTAGCTGAATGGTCTTTGATCCTTTCTTTCTTATTAAATTTCCACGTTTTCTGTTGATGTAGAATGATTATGCGATAACGGTGTAAAGCAACTTTGTTTTAAACACGGGTCATGTAGTTCATCTCTATTCACGATTCGTCCCTTTTTTATTCAATCTTCTACAACTTCTACTATTATCATCATTCATTTTTTTTCATTTTTCCTTTCATTTATCTTCATTTTTCCTTCTCTTTCCTCCTCAACTACTCAATCTCTCCATCATCTTTATTTTTTTCTGTGACAATTCTCTTTTCAGTGTTTTTTGTTTGTTTTTGTTTTTGTTTGTTTTTGTTTTTTTGTTTTTTTTTTTTTCTTTCACACCACATCAAATTTTATGCTTCCTGGTAGCTTCTGCCTGCCTTTTACTTCCGACCATATCGTGTTAAAATATCACATCCATCACCTTTTTTTCTCCTTTTTTTCTTCTTTTCTTCTTTTTACAACCAGACATAAGCAAGAGTTAAGTCAACATTGACACGCCATTTCCTGCTGTTCCTTCAGTAAACACTTTCAATCTTAACTCTTCTTTTTCTGAGATAGAAAACTTTCCGGTTTGACATCACATGCATGTACCAATCAAACGACTAACAATTACACTGTTCAAAATATAAATGCCTTTATTTATATTATTTGGATTATTCGGACTATTGTCCTCATCTTTATTGTTATCAACACAACGTTTCGGTCGCTATGCCCTCCTGCCTTCTTCAGGTATTTCTTGCCAAAACGTTGAGTGGATAACAAAAAAGATGACAATAGTCCGAATAATCTAAATAATACAAATTATCAAGCCTCATCTCAAAAATCAGAGAAACAGCCTTTATCTATTACAAAAAATTAGCAAGAATATGCGCCTTCCGGGCGTAAGTATTTAAGTTTTAATGTAATAAAATATATTAAATTAAAAAGACTAACGAAATTAAATAAGAACGCATATAAAAAGATTACACTTGTTTTTATTATAATTTTAATTGGTTTCTTTATAAAATCATTCAGAGGATTGATTTTAATATGTTGGAGAATAAAACATCAAGTAATTATTAATCATTCCCAGTTTTTTTAAACCAGTATGCAAATTAATCTTACCATATATTATGTAAACCTTTATTCTTAGTGATATATTAGACACATTGCAGGATTTTAAACGCACTAATAACATGGGCTGTTTTGAGGGAAATCTAACTCAGATTTTCATAGAGACATCATAAAAAATAAGATTCATTATATATGTTAATGAATTTCACTATAAATTAAATACATATTGATAAATTAACGCGATTCTTAATGGTATTGTGACGTAAGTAGTGACGTAGTTTCAGTTACAGACAGACACCGTATCTCCATTATAATAGGATATCAAAATGATGACTACAATTTACTCGATATGAAAGAAAAAGTCAGTAAATATTAAAATACCTGCAATCATTAATCGAAATTCCACATCCCAAAGACAATTTAGTTAGTTGAGCTTCTTTTTTTTTTAATTAAGAGTTACTCTAAGTAAAGGGCCGTTTGAGCTCAGTCGGTAGAACATCCAACTCGGAACCACAAGGTTCTTGGTTCAGTACAGGTCCTCGCCAACTCCGCGTATGAGAAGCACAGAGATGTGTGTGGTAAAGTAGGGAGCTCTTGGTAGGTGTGGGCGCTCCACCTCAGACGTAAAAACAATCTCCCTAGTCTCCCTAGTGAAAAGGGGATAGACTCCCTTGCTGTCTGGCTGATACCGACATTTGGCCACTCCGTCGACTTTACTTAAAGCCATATTAGCTCCTAATCAGTAAAAGGTTACGATGATAGGGCAATGAAATGTTATGAATGAATAGAAAGAATAATTTCAGACGGGTACGAGTGAAGATGGGAATATGAATGTATGTATAGACGATATATATATATATATATAATATAAGTAATCCACAGACACGTGTTTCGAGGTTTCACCTCTCATCAGTGTGGTTATACCTTAACAACTACTCCTGGCCGGGTTTGAGACCCAAATGAACTTTCGTTCGCCAAGTCTCTTACCCGTGCGGTGTAAGGTAGGGTAATAACTCACGACTCCGAGTTTCTATCGCCAGGTGAGCCGATAATCTACATCTGTTTTAAATGATATATTGACCGAATCTTTTATTTAGCACAAAATGCAGATTCACAAAAGAGAATTAAACCGTTGTACTCTCTCTCTCTCTCTCTCTCTCTCTCTCTCTCTCTCTCTCTCTCCCTCTCTCTCTCTCTCTCTCTGTGTGTGTGTGTGTGTGTGTGTGTTGTGTCTATCTGAGGTCAACTCAGTGTGATTGACGTGTTGTAAACCCTGGAGTCAATTGTGAGCTTGGTTTTCATTGGAGGGTTTTAAATTCTAGAAGTCCAAATTAGATTTTAAGTATCTAATTAGTCTGAAGCATCTTAGATTTCCAGACCAGCAAAAATTTTGCAATCATAATTTTACATCAATTTTCAAAGACCACTTGGTTAAGTGCAATCTGTAATGTAGAAGACGTCTGAAGATGAATAAAAGAATGTATGCACATAAAAGAGTTATTTGAGTTGATTCTTCCTTGTGAAAGAATATCCCAGGGAAGAAGATGGCGAGATGTTGAGAAGCAGAACATGAAAAGAAACGACTATTCAACGTTGTGGAACTCAAGAAATTCAAGCCAAAACACGCCGGAAATAAACTGGGAAGTAAGAAAAGAAAGTTTTCTTCCTCAGATGTCCAAGGATCAATGACATAAAACTATTACGGATACATACTACGCAGATGATCTAGCTCTTCTAGAAAATTCCCATACCCAATCCGAATATCTACTGCATATCCTGGAGCCTGACGCAAGTGGTGTTATATACCCACGTGTTGGGTATATACACAAGTGTTTTTGTTTTGTTTTTTTTTTTTGTCAGAGAGAGAGAGGGGAGAGGTAGACAAATAGAGATGCATAACTTACTTTCTTTCTTCTTCGATTGTTTGGCCATTCGATCGTCTAGCTTCTATTCTTTATGGTCGTCATGTTGACTTCTATCTTGTTGGTTGTTCATCTTGATTCATTTTCTTTCTTAGTCGGTCTTCTAACTAAGACATGCATCAACCAACAACGCCATACTGTTCTTTTAAAAAACCTTTTATATACTTAACTAAGTTTCTTTTCTTACTAACTAAAACACAGCGTGCGTGCAGGTGAGTCCAACTAAGCAAGAAACATCTTTCTTGCTTAAGATCCTCGTTGGAACTGATGAGCTAACTAGCTCTCACGTGACTTCACGTGATTCGCGGGTTTTTCGCATCTGTGGTCAAAGGTCCCCGACCGTCTGTAAATTTCCATTTACGCTACACAGTGTTGTCAATAATCTATGCCACCATAGATTATGCAACAGTGGCATTGACCTCTATGTAAACAGATAAAAAAAAGAGTTCAGGTATTTTAAACAAGAGACACCTCTTTACTAAATTTTAAGCTTCTAAAATGAGTAGACCAGTTCAAATACCAAGGTAACAATATTTCATCTACAGAAAGCGATGCCAATATACGTAGAGAAAAGACATGGTCTGCTATTAACAGGTTATCGATCACATGAAAATCTAATCTCTGATGAAATAAAACGGAGATTTTTCCAAGCCGTATCAGTACTACTGTATGAATACTCGATTTATTTGGACTTTAACAAAATGCTTGAAGATAGGAAATACGCAAGGATGCTGTGTACTGCTTTGAACAAATCCTGGAAGCAGTGCACCCCGCAAAATGTCCACCCACCTCCCATTACGCGAACAATCAAAGATAGATGAATAATGCATGCTGGGCATTGCGGGAGAAGTAAGGACCAACTCATAAGTGACGTTCTCCTGTGGACATCTACATGTGGACATACCAGTGTTTTTCGGCCAGTAAGCACCTAAATGCAATGGTTATGTGTGGATACTGGATGACGAGTTGAGGACCTGCCAGGAGCGATGACCGATGGAGACGGATGACGAGACAGTCAAGAAATTCTGTGCTGCTGCTGCTGCTGCTGCTGCTGATGATGATGATGATGATGATGATGATGATGATGATTTTGTTTAGAAGACAACTAATATTCATTTTATGCCGAAAACATTATGTTTCATTCATTCTTTATGTGTATTGAAATTTTTTAACTCTAAATTTCTTTTACTCAGTTTTTTCTACTTAACCCATAGATAGGACCCTAACAGGTACTTCCGCTCCGAGTCAGGGTGGGTCTGGAAGTAATGACGATGAAGAGCTACCTCACACTCCTCAGAGCTACTTAATTAGAACTTCACCATTAGATGCAGTTTAACGTCACTATTCTAGTTTACAGGTAACTAATGGTAACTAATTAAACAAAGAAACAAGAATTTGTTTAAAAAATCCAGACTTTTGGTTTAATTTTACCTAAATCTAATCTGAAAATAACCAACTTTTTTAATAGACGAGACACTTTATCCTCCCTCCAACTCTTGTAAATATGCGGTGGATATCATTTGATATTATGTAAACAGACATTGGATATCATATACACTATCTGTAATTAAATCTATGGATCTTGGCAAGTAAAGAATGTAAACATTTCTGTCTCAGATTTTAAGAACACATTTTCAATATGCATTAGAATTAACAGAAAAACGTCTCTCTCTCTCTCTCTCTCTCTCTCTCTCTCTCTCTCTCTCTCTCTCTCTCTCTCTCTCTCTCTCTCTCTCTCTCTGAAAAAATCGTTATATCTTTGCTGTTATATCAAATGGAGATACACATACATACATACATACATACGTGTGTGTGTGTGTGTGTGTGTGTGTGTGTGTGTGGAAAATGGAAAAATAAATACAAACTAGTAATAAACTTGAAATAAAGTTTATTCCAAACAAATAATTGCACACAGTTATAGGATATCAAGTATTCCTATCGAATACAAATAATTTGTACACAGTTTTATGGTATCAAGTATTCCTATCGAATACAAATAATTTGTATACAGTTATATGGTATCAAGTATTCTATCTAATACAAATAATTTGCACACAGTTATATATAAAGTATTTCTATATAATACAAATTATTTGCACACAGTTGTATGGTTTCAAGTATTCTTATCTAACACAAATAATTTGTACACAGTTGTATGATTTCAAGTATTCTTATCTAACACAAATAATTTGTACACAGTTGTATGATTTCAAGTATTTCTATCTAACAAAAATAATTTGTACACAGTTGTATGATTTCAAGTATTTATATATAATACAAATAATTTCCACACAGTTATATGGTATCAAGTATTTCTATCTAATACAAATTATTTGCTCACAGTTGTATGGTTTCAAGTATTCTTATCTAACACAAATAATTTGTACACAGTTGTATGATTTCAAGTATTTATATATAATACAAATAATTTGTACACAGTTGTATGATTCAGTATTCTTAAACACAAATAATTTGTACACAGTTGTATGATTTCAAGTATTCTTATCTAACACAAATAATTTGTACACAGTTGTATGATTTCAAGTATTTATCTAACACAAATAATTTACACAGTTGCATGATTTCAAGTATTCTTATCTAACACAAATAATTGTACACAGTTGTATGATTTCAAGTATTCTTATCTAACACAAGTAATTTGTACACGGTTGTATGATTTCAAGTATTTATATATAATACAAATAATTTGTACACAGTTGTATGATTTCAAGTATTCTTATCTAACACAAGTAATTTGTACACAGTTGCATGATTTCAAGTATTCTTATCTAACACAAATAATTTTGTACACAGTTGTATGATTTCAAGTATTCTTATCTAACACAAGTAATTTGTACACAGTTGCATGATTTCAAGTATTCTTATAACACAAATAATTTGTACACAGTTGTATGATTTCAAGTATTATCTAACACAAGTAATTGTACACAGTTGCATGATTTCAAGTATTCTTATCTAACACAAATAATTTGTACACGGTTGTATGATTTCAAGACTTCCTACTTAATACCAATAATCTATGCACCATTATATGGTTTCATGCAATTATCTTATACTTAATAACAATCATTTGTTTGCACACAATTATATGGTTTCAAGTAACCAATAATAATCTTTAGTAAAGAATTACTTTAAGCAAATATTCTTAATAAAATATCATTCACAATTACATGGTATCAAATATTTCAATCTAATATGATTAATTTTCAAGCCAATTTAACCATAGATGGGACCCTAAAAGGTACTACCACAAAGGGTCAAAGTAGACCTGGGAGTAATGGCAATTAAGGAGTAGTCCACAATTTCCAGATCTCCAGAACTGGTCCCTCGCAATCAAATGCAATCATATACAGGACACTCAAATAGGAAGGTATTACCCCTCTGCAGAGGATACAGTCAGCGTATTCTTAGCTCTATCGACAGAACGGTCAAGCGAGAAGGAACTTCGTCTCAAATCACATCTCAATTGAACACTGGTACCACTCAACCAAATAGTCATTGTATCGTATAATAGACTGAACACTAGCTTTTTTTTTGTTATTTTTTTTTGGGGGGGGTATTATTTTGTACTTGTTGACCTACAAAGATACCATTACTGACATCGGGATATAGCTCACTGCGTCTCATCTGGGCCAGAGAATACAGTATTGAACCGCAGAAGACTGGTGCCGTGTCGTTGGGTTTGGTTAGGTTAGTTGTATTTTATTTCACGTCAACCTTTGTTGGGTTATTTTATGTTGAAGACGTTTTGTTCTATTAATGCTTGATGGGTATTTAATATTTTACATATAACTGTGTGCAAAAATGTCTCTTAAAAAGTAACTACTAAAAAATATAAATTTAAATATACAATGAACGTAATTCCATAACCTCTTGATATAGAATAACACTAGACGGGTTGACGTGCCGTTAAAATCAATCAACTAATCTACCAATCCCTCCACCACGAACAGGATGTGACACAAGATCAATTTTTAAGTGGAGCAAATCTGTTTTGTGTTCAAAGTTTTCTTTCTCCTAGACTAGATGTCTAACCAAAACTAAAGAACACGGTTTGCTCTACCATTTATCCATAGGTAGGAGAAAATAGATGTATGTATGTATGTATGTATGAGAGGGACGGTAGTGATCTGTAAAGATTAAGCGATTGTTATGTATGTATGTATGTATGTATGTCAAAGGCAGGCCTGGTCAATCACATGAAATCACATGAGAGCAATCCGACTGCAATTGTTGTCTCTCCCATGCCACACTCTAATTCCCAACATGAAATATTTTCATGCTCCTGCTGCACTAAAGTGTGCGGAACATCTGGTGGTCTCAGGTGTCACATGAGAGTTCATAGTGATGCGTATACCGTGCCTGTTGTCTCAGTCAACCGATCGTCATGAGTGCAAAAATCGTTCTAAAATGTACAAATCGCTGACAGAACTGAAAAGTCATCAACGAGCTCACAGACGTACAATGAAGGAGTGCCATTCGGCTGACAAGACGTTGTGATCAACATGTATGTAATTTTTAAAGGGACGGTAGTTATCTGTAAAGATTATGCAATTGCTATGTAAGTATGTATGTATGTATGTGTGTGTGTGTGTGTGTGTGTGTGTGTGTGTGTGGGTGTTGTGTTTGTGTCTCAAGTTTCTAGCGATAAAACTATTTTTCAACTTTGTATTCAGTCTCTAGTTTCCATTAAGAATGACGGGACGATTGCATACATTTGATACTTAAATACACAAATACATACATAATACACACATACACACACACACACACACACACACACACACACACACATATATATATATATATATATATATATATATATATATACTTAATAAATTCATACATACTTAATACATATATATATATATATATACATATATATATGAATATATATATATAAAATCGGCCATTATTTTCCATACATCTAATATCTATGTATCTATGTATTAAGTACATATATATATAATATATATATATATATATATATATATATATATATATATATACATGTACTTAATACATAAATACATAGATATTAGATATATGGAAAATAATTGCCGATTTTATTTCATATTTAAATGTAAAATCGGTCATAAATTCAAAACAAGATAATAAATGACCAACATCTGCCAAAGTTTCCCCTTCCCTTCCACTTTTCTTCTTTTCTTTCCACTTCATCTTTTTCCTTTTTCATCATCACTCTTTCCTCTTCTTCTTTGCTTTTCTCCTTTTCACCCTCTTTTCTTCATCACAACTTTCTTTTGCTATCAATTTCTTTAACCTCCTCTTCATCTTCATTTTTTTTTTTGTAATTTTTTTTCTACTTGTCCCAGTATTTTTTTTTCGAAATTTCTAACGTATTTTCTGGTCTGCTTGTAACGTTATATATATATATATATATATATATATATATATATATATATATATATATGCAACTAATGAAACTAAATAAGAATGCAGATCAGACAACTGAAACTTACTCTTCCATCACTCTCGGTTATTTTTTCTAACAGTTATCCCCGTTAGGGCAAATTAGACAAAACCACTCATGTTGTCACAGTAATCCAATCATCAAGATGATATTAATACTCATGAATCTTTCGACCGTTATCATATGGCAAACAAAAATGATAAAATCGTTGAAATTGTAAATCCTGATTCTATGTGTCGAATTTCTATGTCTTATGAGTATCATCACATTAGCTAATAATGAATTAATCCATTCTATTATAAAGAAAGAAATGGAAGAAATAGTACATACTACACAGAAAGCATATAATATGAAAGAAAGAAAGAAAGAAAGAAAGAAAGAAGGGGAAAGATGAAAAGAGGAGGTGAGCGCGCGGAAGGGATAACGCTTATCTGTTTCAATCGAACATAATGAAAAGATGAAAAGAAAGAAGGAAAAAAGAGTGAGAGAGTTAAATCAAGATTATTTTACTTTTTACATATCAAACAATTTTGCAATAGCTCTTAAGTAAACATATCAAACGTTGTAATAATTAAATTATCATACTGTGGTATATCCACAAGTTCTGCTAGTATTATATATTTATATATATGTAATTTCACTTATTTTTTTTATTCCATTGAATATGATTATATATCGATACCAGTTCTTCTCAAGTCAGATGATTACTCTTAACGTCAGAGTCTCGTATTTGTTTACTTTTCGCAGCGTTCCAGACAGTTTCTACTAATATTCTTCTAATGCTCAAGACTTTATATAACTTCCTGTGATGAGTGTTTTCCAAAACCGCCCAGTCCTACTGTTGCTTCCAAAAATCTTAAACATGTTCAGTTTTCTAAGGAAATTAAAGAAGCCTCTAAAACGGAGATTCTAAAACATTCATCTTAAATCCCTATTGCCCTTTTGACAACCCCCACCCTTTTTTATCCTATGTGTGCCTGAAGGCAGTTGCTGAGAGTCTTAGTGTCCTGGGTATGGTATTAAACTACATCTATTGGTGACGTTCCAATTCAGGAGCTCTGGGGAGTGTGGAGTACCCCTTCATCGCCATTACTCCCCGATACATTCTGATCCGCAGTGACCGTACCTATTAAGGCCCATTCTATTGATTAAATAGATTTAAAAAACGAGTTTTAAAAAATATTTTTTAAAAACTGAGTATCCAACAGGAGTGCTTTCCAAATCCGCCCTGTCTTACTGTCGCTTACAAAAGTCCTACACATGTTTAGTTTTCTAAGGAAATTATTGAAGCTCCTAAAACGTGAATTCTAAAACGTTCAACTTAAAAAAAAATGTTCACTCTGTATCACAACAGAAATCTGACACCCACAAAACTGTGTTGTATAGGATGGTGG
The DNA here is from genome assembly GCA_023376005.1 of Doryteuthis pealeii. NCBI lineage: Eukaryota > Metazoa > Mollusca > Cephalopoda > Myopsida > Loliginidae > Doryteuthis > Doryteuthis pealeii. The sequence goes on from CM042139.1 coordinate 52,133,488, forward strand.
TTTTATGTGGGATTAGGTTTTGGTTATTTGGTGCGTGTTCTCTGGTATTTCTTTCTTCTTTTAAACCCCCATTATATGGGGTACTTCCTTCTGCTGATTGTGGAGATGAAACTGAATTAAAGGAGAGGAAAGAAGAGACAAAGACAAAATATACTTTTAGGTTTCAGACTTTATCTCTAGGTTCATAGCTATTTCGCGGAGAGGAGATTTTCTCCTGACCTTGTCAATAACGTATGTTCCCAATAAAGTCTGTGTTTGGAATGGCCGAGGGTTCTTTTTAGTGCCAGGAAGGGGTCCTTCTTGTCTGAAGACTCCCTGGAGATTGTTATTTTTTATTTTTTATTCTATTTTATTTTACTTTATTTTATTTTTAATCCCCACAAAACTCAAAACGCAAAATTCTATATTTTCTGTTTCAATCGAAAATAACCTTTAATACAATTTGTCTATCAAGTCTCTCCGCCACCGCTCTCGTCATTTCATAACATATGCTTTTCCGTAAATATTCCTATTCAATAATATGACAGAGACAGACTACGTCAAAGTGAACCTGGGAGTAATGGTAATGAAGGGATGAGTCCACACTATACAAAACTTAGAACTGAAGCCTCACCATCGGATGCAGTTTAGTATGACACCCCTTTTTTGTTGAGGAGTCTTATCATTCTTCAGGGAATAGAATTGTAAGTGCCTCCGATAGGGTGCAGATAGATAGTTAGATAGATTGTTTCTCTATTTTCTTTTGCGGTCACCAAGGTTACTCAGAAATATGATTGTAACACACCTTTCATAAATTACAATCTAAACCTGTGTAAATCAATTTTCTTGATGAGTTCCCGGAATCTTAGTTTTTCATTCTTTCAAGGTTACTCGAGTTTTAGCCGCCTATAACTGCAATGATTATTTTTCGTTCTTGGTCGATAGAAATATTGCATGTATTTCGAGATTGATGCTTTTGAGGATAATGAAAGATTTTTCTTTTCTTTTTTGCATCTACTAAAAAATAACTGCCATTTTCTCTTTATTATGTTTCCTGTATGATTGTAAACACATAGCATGCATAGTTTCCACTATCTTTTTCTTCTGTGTAATTCTATCCTTTGTATAATATTGGAGTTGGTTCATTTCAGTCCATAGAAATATTTCAGTTGGCGTGCACTCTTACTTTGGATTTTAGGAAGCGCTCTGAGTGTCACGGTTATCATTGTAGGAAATGTAATCGATGAGCCGAGTTCAAACACTGGACGAGGCTGTACGTTTTTCACTTCACGCTAATCTCCTTTAGAAATGCATGAATTTCTAGGGTCTCTCTCCAGATACGTATATATAATAGGACAGGTTGGATTATTAAGCTTTTGTAAAGTAACCAGTCAAGAAGAAAGAAAACTCTAACCACTTTTGTCGGGAAGGTGTCGTTAGGAGTTTAAGTCATTGATCTGCTAATTTTTTCTTCGTTTTTTTTTTTGTGTAATTGTGTCGGTTTTTATGAGGTGGAGTTTCTAGTCAAATGGCCCTCTGGTTTTGAATTCAGTTTTCCTTCTCCTATACTGGTTACCCATGTGGGTGAGTTAGTTTTTTTGCATTTCATTCCTTTTTGACATCTCCTTTTCACATGACTTTTTCCCTCACATGAGTTCACCTTTCATCTATCTTAGAGGTCATCTTTCTCTTGAGGACTTCTTTTCTCTTTCTTCAGAGGATCTTTCATTTCTTAGATCGTTCAGCTTTTTTATTTTTTTTTTTCCTTTCACTTCTTTTTGCTCGCTTTTTATATGCGCAAATTATTTTCCATTTCACAGCCTTGCAGGGCTTAGAATACACCGACTTATCCCCTGTAGTGGGGTAAGACAACCCTTAAAAAAGGGTGTCCAGAATATGACACAAAACTAATAAAAATCTTCATTAAACAATTTGAGTTTAAAGTAACTATTCTTAATACAAATAATTTACCATTATATATAAACTATTCCTATATAATTAAAATAATTTTCCCACAGTTATATGTTTTCAAGTATTTCTATCAAATATTAATAATTTTTAAACAGATATATTTGACCCATAGATGGTATCCTAGCGGGTACTACTACTCCAAGTCAGAGTGGATCTGGGAGTAATGACAATGAAGAGATACGCCAAAATGTTTATATCTCCAGAACTAAAGCTTCACCATTCGAAACATTTTAGAAGTGAACGGATGAAAGAGTCTTGGCTGCGTGTTTGAGAAGGACGGATGGAAGATGCAGTCTGTCCTCCAAGGCATTTTACTTGGAGGTAAAATAAAATTCATGAGCTCGGAGAAAAACAACAACGTCTTGTATTTATTATTAAGAACTGCCAACGTACATCCCAAGAAGATCCCAAGTAATTTCCAGACTCTAAGAACAGAGAAAGTGCCAGCCCAACAACAGACCCAGCGGCCTAGCTACTCCGATCCAGAATAGCAGATAGGAAAAAATAGCAGATACCACAGATTCATTAATACTGAAAATGTTCGCCACACAGGGAGAATCGAACTCACTAACAAGGATCTACAAGCTGAAAAGAAATAGTAGTCATTAACTAAGCTTATCTAAATTCAGCACAAGGCTAGAAGTATGGGACAAACAGCTGATATCGACGTAAGGGTGGAGTCTCCCCATTGTGTAGTGGCTAACGTGCTGGACTACGACATCGTAGTAAGCGAGTTCGAACTCCAGTCGAGCTATTACGTTCACTTTCGGACATACCTTTGGAAAAGTTATGAATACCCTTATCTCCTACTCACTAAGTTATAGGTTAAATATTACCACTACTGTTCTCCTACAAGGACAGCTTTGACATTAGATAACCCACGAAGGTTGATATGCCATTAAACGAAGAAACCAGACCAATCAACGCAAGAGAAAATTAACTCCTATTATTCACAACGATTTTAAAGGTCACTTGTGATAAATAATATCGTTAGTTCTTTTTCCCTTAGGATTGTGTATCAGGCCTCTACTCTGCCAGTCCATAGCTCTATCCACCAAAGAAAAAATTCAAGCGGGTGGTTGGATGTTGCTATTCAGTTTCGATTGTGAATTAGCTTTTTCTCATGAGCTACTAACGTATCGGACATTTCGTTTGCAATTTCTTTTTCATCATTTTGGTTTTTGCATTTTGACTCTTTTCATTTTTCCATCTCTAAAAAGCAATCAGTGGAAAGCAAGAAATGGCAAGAATAAAATGGAAACTAAGTTGCGTCGTCACATGACATTGTGCTGCTATCTTATCAGCTTTCCAAAGTTCACTTCCAGATCAGCACATAGAGATCGATAGACAGAGACAGTGACTATCACTCGGCAAAATTGGGGAATAAGAACTATGTGTAGCGCTTCCTTGTAGCAAGAAGAAATATCGATTTATTCACACTTTAAAGTTTTTAAAAAAGGATGGAAAAATATACAACATAGTACAGCTCATCAGTACGAGGGTTAGTCAAAAAGTAATGCCATTTTGTTTAGGACAGGTATAATTACTAACACTGGAATATGTATCACACATCAAAATGAAGTTGATCCTCTGTGGATCACATTCTTACTTCTCACATAGTCATTGTTTCTCTCAATAGCAATGATCCGCCTTTGAATGAGAGCATGTATCACTGCCCTGTGAAATTCTGTTGACTGTTCTTTGAGACACTTCTTCTCTACAGATTTCACTTCCTCGTCACTGGAATAATGTTTGCCTCTCAAACCCTCATTCATGGGGCCGAAGAGATGATAGTCTAAAGGCGCTAAATCTGGTGAGTATGGAGGATGCGGTAAAGTTGTCAACACGAATGAAGCGATTTTCTCCCTTGCTCTGATGCTTGTGTGTGGTCGAGCATTGATAGGATATTGTCGATTGGCAAGTTGGGTCTTATTCGTTGGATTCTTGCTCGTTAGGGTATCAATATAGGCCTTAGTTTTATTTTTTTAAATTCACATGAAATAAAGAAAATGGAATTATTTTTTACTCAACCTCTTGTTGCCCTGTTGGCTGGGACAGTCCTCTGCAGAGGAGTAAAATCCCCCCAATGAGTTCACCTGTTGGTTGCGGGTGGTGATCCGTGATGGAACCTGGTTGCTGAACCGTCCATGACATGCAACAATTCACTTTGGTCCTTACTTAAGCTTGACGGGAGATCGGAGAGGCCCCCTCTTATCAATCGGCTGGTCATGTCAAGCCCTAACACCTATATAATTGTACCAACGCTATTACCCTTATGGAAATCCCCAACCCTTTTTATCATATTGTTGCTAGAAGGCGGTTGCTAAGAGTATGACGTTAAACTGCATTTAATGGTGAAACTCCAATTCTGGAGCTCTGGGGAGTGTGAAGTACCCCTTCATTGCCATTACTCTTAGGTCCACTCTGACCCGGAGTGGTAGTACCTGGTAGGGTCCCATCTATGGGTTAAATAGAAAAATCAGTTTTAAAAAATATGATAAAAGATTGATTTTAAAAAAGAAAGTATGAATACTCATCAAGCATGATTAGAACCAAATGTCTTCGGCATAAAATAGCCCAACAAGGGTTGATATGCCGTAGAATCCAACAAACTAAACCATAATTATTAGAACAAATAGATAATTTATTTTGTTATTTTGGTTCCAGAAGTTGTTTTTTTTAATACACACAAATATTAACGCAGGAAGAACCCAATTTTATTGCAAGGCTAACACTTAGATGGGTGATGATGAAGGGACAATTGGTAGAGTTAGTAACAAAATACTAACTAACTGACTCATCACCCTATCGGTATGGCTTGAAATACGCTGACTGTATGCACTACGGAGGTTTAAGACCCTCCAAAGAAAAGATGGGGTGCCTTGCATATGATCTAGTTATCTTTTTTTTTTTCTTTTTTTTTTCATTTACTTTCGAAACGAGATCACTGTACCGGACAATATATATATATATATATATATATATATATATATATATATATATATATATATATATATATCTGATGTTGAGATGGATGGCATTCTCACTGATTGAGTCTGGAACAACTTGGGAATCAGATGAGGATAGCTTGTCTTGTGCCGTTCATAGTTTGTAATAATAACACAAGACGTTCTGGTTTTTATCAAATGAGCTGATTTATTTTATCCCTCGTCAAAATGCCTTGGAGAACAGACACGCATCTTGCGTCAGTTTCCTTACACAGCTTCGTCCAAACTGATCTTTCATCCCTCTTTTGTTTTCTTGCCTTGTTCTGTTCTTCTTTTTCTTCTAGAGGTTGAAATCTGGTTGTAGAATCTGGTTGTTGGGCTGGCTGGCATTCTTGCTCTTTTGAGTCTGGATTAACTTGAGAATGACTTGATGATATCCTGCCTTGTGCCGTTTATAGTTTTTAATGACAGCACAAGTGGTTCTTGTTATTTTTCTCATGGGATGATTTTCTAACCTTTAGGCATGAAATAACCCTACACAGCCATTCATGAAATAACCCTACGCATGCCATTCAAATCAATAAACCAATCAACCAACTCTCGGGCGTGTCTGTTTCTCTCGTGATTGGTCCCTTTGCTGCCGGTCACACAGGGAACGAGGGAAAGCGGCCACTATATTTCAGTTCTATCTGGGCGCTCTATTCTCGTGACCTTGTGTCATACTAAGTGAAGGCTTAGTAAGTATTAGTCATCAACTCCAATGAAGGAAGTCCTGCGAATATATTATATCTAGCGTAAATTATCTGAGTGGAGATTTTTCCAACGAATGTGGCAATCGAAGCGAAACTCTTTCATTTCCCCCAAATTAAGTAAGCACTTTCATCCGATTCACAAAGGATGTGGGGGCTATTTGAATTAGTTATGTCTTATTTTGACTCAACTCCGACTTTGATCAACGAATCTATGCGTCGTCGAGCAAAAAGGAGATTTTTGGGAGACCGCCGTGTTATTTGGTGTACAAGGTCGGTACTGCTAAACATTGGTAAAGAAGAAGAAGAAGAAGAAGAAGAAGAAGAAGAAGAAGAAGAAGAAGAAGAAGAAGAAGAAGATGAGGAGAGAAGAGGAGGAGGAGGAGAAGAAGAAGGGGTCGGTGATGAAAGAAAAAGAAGTAGAAGAAGAGAATGATGAGGAGGAGTAAGAGGAGGTTGGAAAAGAAGAAGAAGAAGAAGAAGAAGAAGAAGAAGAAGAAGAAGAAGAAGAAGAAGAGAAGAAGAAGAAGAAGGAGGAGGAGGAGGGGAGGAGAAGAAGAAGCGATCGGTGATGAAAGAAAAAGAAGTAGAAGAGAATGATGATGATGATGATGAGAAGAAGAAGAAGAAGAAGAAGAAGAAGAAGAAGAAGAAGAAGAAGAAGAAGAAGAAGAAGAAGAAGAAGAAGAAGAATAAGTTGCATCATAAACGTGAAAGAAATCGATCTTTTATTACGTTTTTTTGTTTTTGGGGGGGTAGTTTTTATTATTATCATTATTATTATTATTATTATTATTATTATATTATTATCCGGGGTTTTGCTGGCTACTTTGTTGTACGTGAATCAAATAAAATTAGTCAGTAGCAGTTAGTGATTTATTTCGGGAAGTATTTTTAACCGGACAGATATCTAAGTATACCTACAGACTACTATTTCGGGAATCTGAATGTGATTTTTTTTTGCAGGCAGGTGGGGGGGAGGTGTGTGTGTTCACGTGCAAGCACTTGTGATAATGTAAAGAAAAAAGAGAAATTCTTTAAAACCTTAATATTTTTTACTTTTTACTTAATTATGCATGTGTGTGCCTGTATGTAAGTGTGTTCGTGTATGTAAGTGTGTGTGTTTATATAAGTGTGTACGTGTGCGTAAGTGTCTGCTCTCATCTTTTTTTATCTGCACCGAATGATCTTTTGATCGGGGTTTTTTCTCACTACCAAATGTTTCTCAAAAAAAACTTTTTTTTCTTTCAATAAGCTGGGGAAAAAACTTCAGTATTCTTGCGGTTAAAAAAAACGACGTGCAAATACACATACGAATATATATATATATATTTTGTTTGTTTCGTAAGAGACACGGTAATGTATTGACAAAAGTGATCAAAAGATAGCAGAACACGCTCTTTTACATTGAGGAGTTACCAGCATTTAGATGAACTGCAGAGGTTATTAACCCCTTCGCCACGAGAGAGATGTGGCACAAGGTCGTAAGTATTGGGCATTCAGCGAGGATCAAAATTTTCTATTAAGTAGTTATGGATCAGAGAGACAAGCTTGCTAACCATTACAGCACGATAGGTCGCTCATCTGCAGAGGTTAGTTTGGCTGTCCTATGAATAGTAAGTTTGATCCTCACCGGGGTGAAAGGAAAGGAATCTCCTTTTTTGACTAAAGAGCTCAGTCTACCTTACTACTGGGTGATTGAAAAGTAACTATCTATTTTAAAGTATTTATCATTTTTTTATATGCAGTTACATTTTTCACAATTATTTAATGTATGTTCCTTGATATATGGTGATTAGATCTGTGTTGTTTTTCTTTTCAGGTTGATTATTTTGTTTCAAAATTCAAAGCTCAATAATGGATGTTTAACTCTGAAAGAATATACCTAGCTAGTGACACGCTACAACGTTTGGAAATCAATTGTTCAATTGCAAAGATTGTGGAAGACCATCAAAGGGAGATAAGCTCAAATTGATCCAAAGACAATCAAGAATTGTCACGCAATACTCATTGCTACAGGATCTGTCATGGATGCTCAAAGAATAGGGAGTTACTTTACAATCATCCTGTATTTACCCATAGCTGAGTTGAGAGAATAGTTGGATTCATACTTTTAACAAGAGTATTAGCGCTATGTGAAGCGCAAACAGCCTACTTCAGGATTTGAACTTGGCTTACGAGGTCCATTTTTTTTAAATATTTTGCTAATAAGGTGTGCTGAAGCCCAACACTCAAATTTATAAACTCATCGTGGCCGCGTGGATTCAATCAACCGATCAACACGCTCGAATACGTGGTTGGTTAACTATTAAATGGTACATCTTGAAAGGCGTTCAGTTGCTCATGCTTAACACGGACGAACTTATCAACAACCCAAGGATTCTGCTTAACACCGAGGAACAACCAAGGATTCCACCCAAAATGGATTTCTACTGTAAAGTGCTCTCACCTGCAGTCTAAAAATGAACACAAGAATTTTAACACATTTCCTACGACAATAACCGTTACACACGAGTGTCCTTGAGTAACGGAAGACCGATGATGATACTTGTATATTTTGTAGAAAGTTAGTTGTGAGAATAATGCTACACTTTTTTGTGTTCTTAGTGTAACGGTTATTGTAGTTAGAAATGGAATCGGAGAAACCGAGTTCAAATTCTCTACAAAAGGGAAGGCATTAATCCATCCCTTCTCCACCACCTCCAACTATTGGTAAATAATAGGGAAGACTTAGTTTTCTAGATTTGGTAAAGAAACCAGTCTAGGAAAAGGAAAACTCTTAATTTAAACCAGCATCATTCCGCTTAAAATAATTACCGTGTGTAACATCATGCCCGTGTCGGAGGGGTTGGGTAAATGTATATACTTTTGTCCGTTGTATTTATCATATTGGCTGATGAATATAAAAACAATTCGTACAACTCAACAAAGTTTATTGCCGGCTCAACTAATACATCTATCTATACATATATAAAGAGCAGTTGTGTGTATGTATGTATGTATGTATGTATGTATGTATGGAGGAAACTACGAAAATAAAACAATTATCAACAAAGTCTCTCGTCGATTTTCGACGCATGAGCGTTCATACAATGAACACCCATATATATATATATGTATATATATATATATATAATATATATATATATATATTAGTGATCCAGAGACACGTGTTTCGGCGTTTCACGCCTCTTCAGTGTGGCTAGAGTCGAACTCAGACTGACCGTATGGTAGCCCGATATCTTATCCCCTCGTCCGCTGACAGCTGTAGCTGTGGTGTTTTTAAACTATTAAGTACATAGGTTTGTTTGTGCATTTTACGGTCACTGAGAGATCAAATTTCGGGGGAAACGATCATTGCTTAAATGCTTAGTAGTGAGAGTTAATTTAAATTACCAATTAGAGAGCTCAATACCAAATTTATGGGAGCCTATATTAATAAGTCATCCACAGACACGTGTTTCGGCATTTCGCGCCTCTCCGGTGTGGCTAGACACAACTATCTTTGGCTAGGGTCGAACTCAGACTGACTGTATGGTAGCCCGATATCTTATCCCCTCGTCCGCTGATATATATATATATATATATATATATATATATATATATATATATATATATATATATATATATATATATATATATATATATATATATATATATATATATATATATATATATATATATATATATATATATATATCAATGCAAGATTTCTTTATGTAGGAATTTTAATCGGGCATCCTGCAAGGATCAAACTCACGATTCAGTATTAATGGATCTGCGAGACTAACTCCCCCCTTCTACCGAGGAAACGGCGAGTAGCAGCTTCTAATAAGGTACAAAAGGGGGAAGATGGATAAGAAAGACACTTTGCCAGCACTTTCGTTTGTGAAAAGCTTATAAGATAATTGAAGGTGTTGTTACCTACTCGAAAAAGTCCTTGCTGATAGTTCACCGAATTTTACAGATATTCATGTATGTATATGTTCTGTGTACTACTGTGTAGTGTCGTGTTCAATGGGTCACGAAACCCGCTGGTGCCGGACATCGAGAGGGATGAGAATAGGTCCTTGCTCCAAGCCATTCTGTGAGAAGAAAATGAGATATTCGTATCTTTTCTTTTCATACTAGGCTCCGTCACTATGCTAATCGAGATAATGGTGTCACCCTCTAGCGATTGCTGGTAAAAGTTATTTAGCAAACAAGGGATTCCGCACACTAGAGCCAATCAGAATTTTCACCGAGCGAAGAGCGTTTGCCAGCTGTGCCAGGAAGTATCCGTGGTTGCTCCACAAACAAAACTTGACTAAATCTCCTGGAACTCTGTCGAATGCTTTAACGAGTTTTGAAAGAGTCTACACGAAGCCAAGAGAAGGTACGTACTTATCATCCGATTTGTTATCAATTGATTGATTGATTGATTGATTGGTTGGTTGGTTTTAATGACATGACAACACATCTGGGACTATTTCAAGTCAAGTGTTTTGGGAATGGAGTACATTGTACGTTTATATTTATATTTTTGTACTGTTTCTTAATATTTGGTACATAGTTTTATGATATCAAGTAATCCTATTTAATACAAATAATTTACAAACAGATCTAATTGACCCATAGATGGAACATAACAGGTACTATGTCTATAATTCGGAGTGAACTGGTGAGTAATGGCAATGAATGGGTACACAACACTCATCAGAGCTCCAGAACTGGAGTCTCATCATCAGATACAGTTTGAATACACAGGACACTTTTGAGGGGGAGTTTTACCTCTCTGTATGTGATACTGTTATTTGACCTATACAGGTACTACCCCTCTAGGTAAGAGTGGGACTGGCGGTAATGACAATAGAACGATACTCCAAACTCCATAGAACATAGAACAGGGGCCTTACCATCAGATGCAGTTTAGCGTCATACGCAGAACAGTCATTTTGGGAGGCTTTACTCGTCTGCAAGTGATACGGTCAGTGTATTCTAAACCCCGCCGACTGGGCGTTCAAGCCAATGGGTTACTATGGTCGTTTCACACAGAAGGCTGTGATGATTTTCCCTAGAAGGGAAGGTACTTTAAAGCACCAACTTAAAGGGGTGGAATGCAAACCTTTACGAGGGAGAATAATTTATAACAAACCAAACGACCACTGCTACTACCACTAGCAGAGCAATCGACCGATAGAAATGTAATTCTTTAGACCAGTGACCGTAACCCCATCAATTAGTCAAGGAAGATCGATCGGAAGTTTAGTCCCTTGTCAAACCTATAAACCGTGGGAAAACTATTGGGTCGCCTTCACCACTGCTTCCACCTTATATTCAAAATATAAAAATGAGAATTATAAACTGCAATGGTGAATAAAACATCACTCCTGCGTTATTAAAATGTCAATTTGGATTGTCCGTCTTCTATTCCAATCGTCAAGATTAATTAATTGTGACAGTGTTGCATATATATATATATATATATATATATATATATATATATATCTTGGTAGTTAGGATCTTTCCATGAGTGGATTAACCAAGGTAACGCAGGTAATCCGTAATAAGAGCTCAATGTGCCTAATGCCAGTGAGTGGACGGACAGAGCATAATATTCAATAAATGAAGGAAAACTTTAAATTTGCTTTATTACAATAATTTATTTCAACTGCAATGCGGTTGAAATAAATTATTGTAATGAAGCAAATTTAAAGTGTTTTCCTTCATTTATTGTATATATATATATATATATATATATATATATATATATATATATATATATATGCGGGACCTGTGGATATACCATAGCATGATACCTTAACTATTACACCGGTTGGAATGTTTACTTAAGAGCTATTGTGTAATACTTCAATATGTAAAAAGTATAATAATCTTGATTGAACTCTCTCTCTCTCTCTCTCTCTCTCTCTCTCTCTCTCTCTCTCTCTCTCTCTCTCTCTCTCTCTCTCTCTCTCTCTCTCTCAGTTTTTTTCTTTCTTATCTTCTTTTCATCTTTTCATTATGTTCGATTGAAACAAATTAGCGTTATCGCTTTCGCGCGCTCACCCCTCTCTATGCATTCTCCCTGCTATCTTTCTTTCTTTCTTTCTTTCTTATTATCTCTTTCCGTGAAGTATGTCATTTACTTCAGTTTCTTTCTTTATAATAAAAACGGAATGGTCCATTATCTAGCTGAGGTAACGGCACTCATAAAAAATAAGAATTCGGCAGATAAACAACACCAGATAATCGGGATTTACATTTTTGCATATTCTCTTTGGACGGTGTCATGTTTAACCAGAGGGTATTGCAAGATGATAACAGTTGTATTTTGTAGAAACACCAGTATTACACACACACACAAACACACACACACACACACACAACACACACACACACACACACACACATATATATATATATATATATATATATATATATATATATATATATAAACTCGAACATAGAACCCGCCTGACGATGGGGCTTAGAATATGCTGGTGTATCACTTGCAGAGGGGTGAGGCCTCCTGTATATGACACTAAACTGGATCTGATGATAAGGCTCCTGTTCTGGATTTCAGTGGAGTGTGGTGTATCGTTTTATTGTTATTACTGCCAGGTCCACTCTTACCTAGAGTGGTACTACCTATGTTGGCCAAATATATCTGTTTGAAAATTAATCGTATTCGATAAGACTCCGTGCAAAAAATCCTTTTGAAAAACTACTAGACAAAAAATGTAAATATGAATATATAATGAACGCGATTCCCTAATCTTTAAGCATGAAATAACCCTACATGAGTTGACATGCCGTTAAAACCAATCAATTATATAATTGTTTACTAAGGATTATTATTAGTAACTTGAAACCATATAACAATGTGTAAACAAATGAATATTATTAAATAGAAATAATCGTTTTAAACCATATAATTATTAGTATGAGATAAGAATACTTGAAACAATAAAATTGTGATCAAATTATGTGTATTAGATGAGAATTCTTGATATAAACTGTGTGAGAAAAAAAAGAAACAACTACACAAAGAACGTATTTATAAGCGTACAATAAATGCAATTCCCTAACCTCTAGATATAAAATAACTCTAGAGGAGTTGTCATGCTGTTAAAATCAATCAATCAATTAATCGCACCAAAAGAGAATATATATCCTTAAGATATACAAGTGATGTATGTGTGATTTGGTATTTTTTCGATCGGTACAAGGCCGTGGATATGCTAGACACGAACGGACAACTTTCACCTTGAATCAATAGCTTTCTCCTTTTGTAGCGTAACGGGTCTATTTGAAAGGAGTGATGATGTGTTATTTGTAATCGTAAAATACTTATTTTCTATTCATGTTTTACTTCTTGAGGCTGGAATCTGGTTGTTGGACCTGGTGTTGGGTTGGATGGCATTCTAGCTCCCTTGAGTCTGGAACAACTTGGAATTCACTTGAGGATATCTTGCCTTGAGCCATTTATATTTTGTGATAATAATACAAGACGTCCTTTTTCTCTCATGAGCTATTTTATTTTATCACCAAGTCAAAATGATAGACGTATCTTGCGTCTGACCCTGCCACTGCTTAATTCCATACTAATCTTTCATCACTCTCTCTTTCTCTCACTCTCTTCACTGCCTTGTCCTAAACAATCAGAATTCGACAAGTGGCCTTGTGCTTCGTCATTAAAATCGTTCCACGTTAACTATACGTAATCTCTTGGATTCCTGGATTTTTTCCACTTTATTATATTACACTTTGCCTCGAACTTGTCAACTTACATGCATATGTTTTTGTAGTTTGGTCTTTGTCTAGCTACTTTTTTGCCGTGTTTCGATTTCAATTTGTGATTTCGCCGTTGTAAATATATATGTCGGTCATGCGATATAATTTACTCACTTAATTTTCTACTGATACCTGGGATTCTGACCTCGTGAATATACAATTTGGTCGTATTATACCTCCAAGCTGTTCTCCAATATATCATAACAGACACAACTTATTCTGATATGATTCACAAGTAATGACAATATAATGGAGAAACATTTTGTACGCCTATCTGAGCACAAATATTGTTTCTTGTTAATTTAGTGAGTGATAAAGTTATGTTCTAAATGTCGTTGAAGAAGCCACAAAATTGTATCGAGCTTCAGAATTACACTAAGCTCGAGACTTGCACCAAGTCCTAGACTTGCATCTAGACCCAGAATTACACCCAGTCCTAGATTTACAATGAACCACAGACTTGCATCGACTACCAGAACTGCACGAAACCTCTGACTTTCATTGACCACCAGAGTTCCCAAGACTTGCAACGAGTCATAGACTTGCATCGAACCATAGACTTGCACCGACACTCAGACTTGCATCGATCTCAAAATTACACCAAGTCCCAGACTTGTACTGAGTCCGAGACTTGCACCGAACCACAAAATTGCACCAAGCTCAAGTATTGCACCAGGCTCCAGACTTGCATCGAGCCACAGACTTGCACCGAACAACAGAATTGCACCAAGCCCCAGTATTACACCAGGCCCCAGACATGCATCGAGCCACAGACTTGCACTGAGAGCCAGACAGGCAGCGAACCCCAGACTTGCACCGAACCACAGAACTGCACCAAGTCCCATACTTGCACCGAGACAGAGACAGAGACATTCACCAAACCCTAGAACTGCACCTAATCGTAGATTTGCATTGATACCAGAGTCCCAGACTTGTACCGAACCCTAGACTTGCACCGAAACCCAGACTTGCACAAAGCTTCACTTCTTTTAAATAACAATCAATCAAA
>CM042139.1:52152919-52255419 GCA_023376005.1 Doryteuthis pealeii
AGTGTATGGCGTGAATAATGTGCATACTGGTTTTAATAAAACCGTTTTTAATAAATAATTACTTAGTGTTATTAATTCTATTGTTTTATTCTCAAACGTATTAAAAGCAATCCTATGTATAAATTTATATTGAAATCAATTAGAATGATATAAAAATAAGAGTAATCTTTTTTATGTTTTTATTAAATTTCATTAGTCTTTCTAATTCAATATAATAACTAATTATATTAAAACTTAAATACTTGTGCCCGGAGGATGCATTTTTTTCTGCTAGTACTAATAATATTCAAACAGATCCATTTGATACATGGATGGAAACCTAACAAGTATTTTTAATCCGGCTCAGAGTAGACCTAGTTATAACGGCAACTAAGGCTTGACTCCACACTCCTCCCACAATGATCCAGCTTTTATGCGATAAGCGTGAACCTTGTCGGACATCATTTATTACAGTAGATATAAAGATAATGATATAGATATAGCATTTTGTAATTGACAATGTCAAAACAGGACAATGATCATTTCCTATCGATCTGCAATTTATCTGATGCCTTTTTCTTTGTTTTTGTTTTGTTTTGTTTTGTTTTGTTGTTTTCATTCATCTATACATATATAAAGGGCAGTTGTATGTATGTATGTATGTATGTCCGGAGAAAACTACGAAAAAAAAAACAATTAAAGACAAAGTAAATATATATACACATTCACTATCATCAGAGCTTGCTTTTTTGTGCTAAAATAATGAAGATTGTATTTATATCCCTGAATATATTTAAAAATTAAGATTTGAATAGTAAGAGAATATCACTGGTTGTGTTTGTGATTAAAACATAAAACAATTGTGTAAGACCAAAACAATCAATGGATCTGCGAGACTAACTTTTCTATTATCCCCCCTCCAACCCAGCAACGCCGGGAAGCCGATTCTAGTCTGATATAAAAACTCACGGACTGATATTTTTCAAGTCGGTGATTCTCATTTCAGGATTCATTGATTCCCCCCCACACACACACACACACATACCCATAAATATTCAACACCCCATACAATCTGATAGAAGGTGTGTTTCAGCTTTTTTTCTGGGTCAACTTGGCCAAGAATCAATACAAAGAAGAGGGATCGAATACTTTTTCTTTTTCTTTTTTTTTATTTTTTACTAACCTTTACCGATCACCGTTCTGTAATTGCTAACAACTAGAATCGGATAAGCAGTGATGTTGTGTACGCATCGTGAATAGACATGAAAACAAGAACATGAACTGATTGATAATGTAGGGCTTCTCTCTCTCTCTCTCTCTCTCTCTCTCTCTCTCTCTCTCTCTCTCTCTCTCTCTCTCTCTCTTCTCCACACTTTTGTTATTTACGTCGACTTCTATTGGTTAATCTATTGTTAAAACTAAATATTCGTTTTCCACTTCAAATTCTTTTGTGTGACTGTATAAAAAGGATGAACATCTATATATTAATACTCGTGTTCCTTAATTGTACGACCATTATCATCTTGCAACACTTCTGGGTAAAAATGAGACCGTCCAAATCGAACAAGATGAAATGCAAAAATGTAAATCCTGATTATCTGGTGTTGCTTATCCGTCGAATTCTTATTTCTAATGAGTGTCGTTACATCAGCTAAATAATCGATCGTTTTTATTATAATGAAAGATAGGGAAGAAAAAGGACAAGATACACAGAAAAATTATAATAAGAAAGAAAGATAGTAGGGGAAAGATAGAGAGAGGGGTGAGCGCGCGGAATGCTAATCTGTTTCAATCGAACATAATGAAAAGATGAAAAGAAGGAAAGAAAAAAAAGAATGAGAGAAAGTTAAATCAAGATTATTATACTTTTTACATAATGAAATATTTAGCAATAGCTCTTACGTAAAGATATCTAACGTTGTCATAATTTAATTATCATATTGTGGTATATCTACAGGTCCTGCTAGTAGTGTTATAATGTGGTAAGCAACCTAACCACTCCCGGTGAAGGTTGTGGCAGTTTTCCAATTCCCGTTGAACTGTTGACCGACAACAATGGGTAAACCACGATGGCTCTCACACTAAGTGGGAGAAATGGTCAATTTAAAATAAAAATAAAAAGATTAGTCAATCAGTCAGTTGATGATCAGATAGAACAAGGAGCTTAAATTTTGGAATTAGGAAAACCACCCCATTGGGATGGGCTACGATTTGTGGAAAAATAAGAACTTCTTTCGTTGACTAAAAACAAATACAACTTCACGTGTACCAGTTTTGAAACCATTCTGGAGGAAGGCTGGAACACCAATAATAAAGTGAGTGGTATTTTTTCTTGGAACACGTCTCTGACTGTGTCCTTTTATATGTACTCGTTGCCATTTCTTCATCATGTCTTTGTCACCGAAAACTTTTTTCAAGACGCAGCAATGCTTCAGTATGTATTTACTTACACCACTCCCAACCCCGTGCCACGGACAGTATGGTACACAAGGTTGAACTTTAAGTAGACTAAAGCTGCATTGAATTAAGATTTTTTCCATTTCTTTGGTTACATAATTAAAGCTAATGAACTCAGCTGCCTTATTAGTTTCCCTTAGCTGAGGGGAGAGAGAGGGAATCATATTGTTCCTAAGTGCATTAGCGCATCTTATAGTCTTATAGTATCACGTTCTCTTGATAACTCTTACCTTCCTTATTTCACGACGAGGTTCGAACCTACTGATAATCAGCATTTTCTGTGTTTCCAGTAAGTCTTCTTTAGACACAGGTTATGTGTTGCTATGAAACCAAAAACTTATTCGTTGGTTTACGGCATGTCAACCCTTAATATGCAAAACGGAACAACATAGCTCTATTTTTTTTATCAAACCGATATACTCAAAAAGCTCTTAGAGAATAACGAATTACCCACTTCAATTTGCAAATTTGATATTTTTGTAGAGTGTGCATCGCACAGGATGTAATTTTCGAATTGTCCGCTTCTTCGATAAAACGGATATGTCCTAACTTATTTTTAAAAAGAGTTAAATGGATTAACAAGTCTATGAATAATTAAAATAAGAAATAAAAGTAATTTGTACATTTCTAAAATTAATCAGTTTGTTTTTTTTAAATAAATTTAATGTTGAACTGTTAACCAACCGTTAGCGGCCGAAGAGGGAATATTAGATTGAAGACAGACGAGACATTTTTCCCAGGCGACTATTTACATACATTAAGAGTAGACAAAAAGGTTGCAAAGAAGAAGATTACGAGAAGATTTCCGAAGAAATTTTGAGACAGTTGGATCGAAAAATGCTGAGACGGTAAGATTTCTTGAAGTGAGAGTTATTTTGCAGAAGAAATAAGAATTTATGTTTTCTCTCCCAGAAGGAAAAAACATTTTTCTGAAGTTTAATATTTACTTATTTTGTTGTGTCTCGTGTATGTTTTAAAAAAACAGTTTTCCGTAAAGAAACTGAGGACTAAGATTTTCCTGTCTAGTGAAAGAAAATAGCATTTTGTGAAAACACTAACGAACTTATGTTATAGCTTATTTTCACGTTTTGCTCGTGAGTTGGAATAAATTATTTAATGAAATAATTATTTCAACTTATGTTTTCTTCTCAATTTTCTCGAGTCTAATACTTCTTGGCACTGAACATTTTTAACTCACATCTTTCCAAATTTATTAGTATTTTTCCTGAATATTTTCTTAAAAAAACGATCGGTTTTATTTCTTTTTTATTTGACACTTGTTGTTACGATGACTACATGAGGAAAGGGTTTTTTAGTTGAAGTTAAAAATGAAACACTTCGTACTGGCGATATATATATATATATATATATATATATATATATATATATATACGTAGTACTACTTAAAAGTTCTTCACTTTGAATAAGGCGTGTGAACGAAACACAATATGGACTACACTTTATGATCGACATCAAACAAAATTACTTCAAAGGAAATTATGTAAATAAGGTGTTAAGGTAAGTAAAAAAAATTCATGATCAAATTTCTCAAACTTTAAAATATCACTTTTATGTATGTGTGTGCGCGCGCGCGCGTGTGTGTGTGTGTGTGTGTGTGTGTGTGTGTGGTGTGTGTGAAGGATCAGACTGTCATCTATGCTTATTCAAATGTCTTTAAGTCGTTTTGACTAACTTGATGTGAAATATATGCATAAATATATTGTCGTATTTTAGTTTCTGTGTGTCTTATTCCTCATATTACTCTGGGGAGAATGTTGTTTGCACTACGTTGTAGTTCATCAACATATAAACTTATTATGGTGAGAATAAAAAAGAGTATTCCTTATCATTTAATATGTATAGCTCAGTCGGTAGAGCGTTCGGCTAGAAACCAAAAGGTTCCTAGTTCGATACCGGCCCTCGCCAACTAAGCGTATGAGTAGCACAAGGATCTGTGTGGTAAAGTAAGGAGCTGATGGTAGGTGTAGCGCTCCACCTCAGACGCTAAAACAATCTCCTTGGTCTAGCGTTATTGAAAAGGGGATAGACTCCCTCGCTGACTGGCTGATACCGACTTTAGGCCGCTCCGACGACTTTACTTTTACTTACTACAATTTCAAGATGACTTTTTACTTATTTGATAAGCAAATATATATATATATATATATATATATATATATATATATATATATATATATCTTGTATTGCATCTTATAAACTGGCTTTGCTTCCTGTTATCAATTTTGCGCAGCTGCCTTTTAGCTTTTCTGACCTGAAGTCCCAGGAGTCGGCCTTACCCTGCAGTCTGCACTTACCCTTTTGCACTAAAAGAAATAGTGTCAGATTCAGTCTCTTACACCTGAGACACTCAGCAAAAAGCTAGACAATATTTGTTACCACTCTACTTTATTTTTCTAATGTCGTCCATGTCCTCAAAATGTGCCTTTGTGATGTCAATATCAACATAGGAACATTATGAACTGCTATTGACAGATTATCGATCATAAGAAAGTCTCATCTCTGATAAAATAAAATGGTAATTCTTCCAAGATGTAGCCATGTCAGTACTATTGTATGGTTGCACTACTTTGATTTTAACGAAACGCATGGAGAAAAAGTAGATCGGAACTACACAAGGATGCTACGTCCTGTTTTGAATATCTTCCACGCCATCCCAGTAAGACTAACAAGGCATGCTGGGCACTGATGGAGATGTAAGAACGAAATCTTAAGCAACATTTCCCTGTGGACTCCTACACACAGACACACCAGTATTGGCTGACCATCAAAAACTTACATTCATCACCTCTGTGCATATATTGGATACCGTCTAGAGAACTTACCAAGAGCGATGAACAATGGGGACGAATGGCGAGAGAGAGTCAAGTGAATCCGTGCTGTCAGCATGACTTGATGATGATGATGAGGATGATGATGATGATGATGTTGATATTACAGTTTTTTTTAATTGAGAAACTAAGTACGTTTGAATGCCGCATGACTCTAGTTCATTCACTTCTTAGTAATCTTCTACGCACCCCGACTCCACCCCCACCACCACGTAAATAAAAGGTAGATAAAAACTACGCAAATCCTGGAAGCAGCTTCCTAGAAAACAGCAGCTGTACAGCTACTTACCTCCAATCTCACAAACGAGCATGACCTACTGGAGAAGTAAGGACGAACGCATAAGAGACGTTATCCTATGGACTCCTATGCATGGTCACTCCGATGCCAGCCTGCAAAATATTCTTCATGTTGAGATACTCTTTGATGTTTACTAAACCAGGCTTAGTCTGACAAGAAAGATTTGGACCTCATAATAGTAAGTCATCGGGGTGGCCTAAATTCGGTATCAGCCAATCAGCGAGGGAGTCTATCCCCTTTTCACTAGCGCTAGACCAAGGAGATTGTTTTTGGTGTCTGTGGTGGAGCGCCACACCTACCATCAGCTCCTTACTTTACCGCACAGATCCCTGTGCTACTTATAGGCTGAGTTGGCGGGGGCCGGTATCGAATTAGGAACCTTGTGGTTTCTAGCTGAACGCTCTACCGATTGAGATAACCCCGCCCTTTAAAAGGGCCGGGTCATAAAAGTAGTAATAGTCTACTCAGCCTATTCTACTGTCGATGATTTTCGTACAAAACGCTGACGCTTCTTACTGATGTCATCAAGTGTATTTTAATAAACACCGTGAAACTGTACAAGGAAGAAACAAATAATATTCAATGAAAAGATAACAGCAAATACTTTTCAAAAGAAATAGAAAAACAAGAAAATAATGGCACAATTTCTTACCGTGTCAACTGTCCTAACCAGCAGCATAAACTAAATAGGGTTTGTATATAAGTTCCCCTTACCAATTTCCGCTTAAGGTCTCATAGACCGCAGTAACTAATGGTCAACACAAAATGAAATTAATAAAACCCACTAAATTACTCTAAGGCTGGATATTGTGGTTGTAGTTAAATTGATAAACAAAAAATAAGTATATAAAAATAAGATATAATTAACTGGTCAATTTAGCGACAGTTACAGCCTAGCTTTGTTGTCTATTACAGTACGTCAAGACGTCTTAACGTTGGAATGATAGAATAATCGAATTCTAAATTTATAATTGCCAATGTATGAACACAAAGATAATTGTTTCCTTGTTCGTTGGTCACGTGACAATTCAATCCCTTAACCCTTTCTCTCTTAGGGACCTGACTTTGAAAGGACAGGACGTATATCGTTTCTGTCTGCTCTTAGAGTAAATAATACATCTATCCCAGCTCTGTTCTTGGAGTAGAATTGATACGCAATTCACAGAACAGCAATGGAAGACCCCTTCCTCTATCACACTCTTTTTTGTTCATTGGAACATAGTTTTGCCTTTTGTGGCTTAAGACATATATCAGGTTTTGTTCTTAACGTATATAATTAAACTAGCAGATCCTGTAGCTATACCACATTATGATAATTTGATTATAACAAATTTTGATATATTTACTCAAGAGCTATTGCGAAAAAATAGCTCAATATGTAAAAAGTATAAGAATCTTTTTTTTTTTCTTTCTTTCCTTCTTTTCATCTTTTCATTATGTTCGATTGAAACAGAATAGAGTTATCGCTTCCACGCGCTCACCTCCTTTCTCTATAGTTCTCCTACTCTCTTTCTTTCTTATTATATTTTTCTGTGTAGCATGTCATTTTTCTTCCCTTTCTTTCTTTATGATAATAACGGAATGGTCCATTATTTAGCTGAGGTGACGACACTCATGAAAAATAAAAATTCGGCTGATAAGCAACACTAGATAATCGGGATTTACATTTTTGCATTTCATCTTGGACAATGTGGACAATCTCATTTTTAACCAGAGGGTGTTGCAAGATGATAACAGTCGTGCTTTTAAGAAACACGCGTAATAATATATAGATGTTGTTAATACCCTTTGTTAACATGACTTTGCCTTTTCGTTAGCGAAATATTCAGTGGTAGGTTATTCATTTGATACCCTATTGAATTACAAGGAAACAGGTGTTAGCTTTGAACTAACAACCGCTAATTATTATGCCAATAAGAATCAGCAAGTGAGCTTTGTTAACTGATAAAAGCACATTTCTTTGATAAGCCAATGTAGTGCCGTTACGTTTCGGCGAATTCAAAGTAGAAAGATTCATAAGAAATCTACTCACTGACAAGTTAATTGATTGGAAACGTGTGTAGGTCCGTGTTTTGTTTTGAATTAATGAAGAGACATTTAATTCATCGATGCTCAAAGGCAAAACGACTCATTTCAACAGAATCATTATTTATCTTATTGAAGGGTTAAACATGCAAAAAGATTACATACTTCCTTTTAATTATAACTTAACGTAAGACCACCGCTATTTTTTTTCGATAGAACCTTCGTATTTAACATGCTGACATCAATCTCCGAGTGCCTTTTTTTCTTTTAATTATAGCCTTAATACTCGAGACCAACATAAACAAAGCTAACCTCAAAATGCTCGTCCAAGTAAGAGAATTATCTGACATCGAAAGTCATTGCCAAAAGGTATTAACATCATTATATTTGCAAAAATCAATAACATTTTGATCTTGTTTTTGCTTATCGTTTTCAATATAAGGATGTCGGGAAATCAACGAGCTGATATTAAAACGAATATTTATATGGAGACTTACAGAATTATATCATACATATATGTAAAGTTGCATATTTTCATTGTATGTTTCATATTTATATTTTTGTGTAGTTGTTTCTTTAAGGAGAAGGAAAACTCTGAATTCAAACCCGTTAAACTGCGCTTAATAAATTGTCCTTGTGTCACATCCTGTCACACGCACACACACACACACACATATATATATATATATATATATATATATATATATATATATATATAACTTTCTGTCTTTACCTCTCTGTCTGTGTCTGTCTGTCTGTCTGTCTGTCTCCACCCCCCTCTCTCTCTCTCTCTCTCTCTCTCTCTCTCCTCTCTCTCTCTCTCTCTCTCTCTCTCTCTCTCTCTCTCTCTATTTTCTTTCTCTTTATCTTTCTCTTACTCCCCCTCTCACTCCCTATCTCTCTCACGCAAACTCTCTCCCTCTGTTTCTCTATCGTCCTCTCTCTCTCTCTCTCTCTCTCTCTCTCTCTCTCTCTCTCTCTCTCTCTCTCTCTCTCTCTATATATATATATATATATAAATATATATATATATAGAGAGAGAGAGAGAGAGAGATTTCTTGGACGGATGGCAATATATATATATATATATATATATATATATATATATATATATATTGCCATCCGTCCAAGAAAGATCGTTGAATCCAGAATTGTTCCCAACTATAATACTACTACAATATATATATATATATATATATATATATATATATCATGAAATTCTGTTGACGTTACAATCAAGAAGAAGGTCGAGTGATCAAAATGTTCAATCTACAATCTATGCAACTGTGCAGCTGGTGTACTATTTTTTGTCGAGAACAGCATGATATCTATTCCAGAAAGGATGTTTGATTAACTTATCGCCGTTGTGTTCACACCGACCACTTAAAGAAAGTAGCCGAAAATTGTCCTGGTCATCTCATCCATTAAAATCTGTCAATCTGCCTTCTACCTTTTT
Organism: Doryteuthis pealeii; assembly: GCA_023376005.1. NCBI lineage: Eukaryota > Metazoa > Mollusca > Cephalopoda > Myopsida > Loliginidae > Doryteuthis > Doryteuthis pealeii. The sequence continues at coordinate 52,161,984 of CM042139.1, forward strand.
GAAGTCCATAAAACTGACACATCCAGTTTGCTTGCAGATTGAAGAGCCTCTCATTCTTATTCAAATAATCTAGTTATACGTAAAATGAAATATGATTTTACACAACTTCACTACCACAGGCTATACTTTTTCTCCAGCGAGACTATGCACGTAAGGACCCAGGTGCCTTACTAGTTACGCATAGATGGGAGGGAAGAGAAGGGTTCATGCTTTTCTCAAGCACATTATCCTTTATATATTCTTATATCTATACATTAATACTAGTGTTCCTTATTTTTATGACCGTTATCATCTTGCAACACATTGTGGTTAAAGATGAGATCATCCAAACCATACATTATGCGCCGAATTCTTATTTATTATGAGTGTCGTCACATCAGCTAAATAATAGACCATTCTGTTTTTATTGCAAAGAAAGAAAAGGAAGAAAAAGGACATACTACTGATAAAAATACGATGAGAAAGAAAGAAAGAAAGTAAGAGAGTTGGGGAAATATAAAGAGAAGGGATGAGCGCGCGGAAGCAATAACGCTAATCTGTTTCAATCGAACATAATGAAAACATGAAAATTTGGAAAAAAAAAAAACAAGAGTGAGAGAGGGTCAAATCAAAATTATTATTCTTCCTGTATATTGAACTATTTTCAATAGCTCTTAAGTAAATATATCAAACGTTGTAATAATTAAATAATCATACTGTCGTATATCCACAGGTCCTGCTATTATATATGATAATATTTCAACAATATGTTTGTATATGTTTGCATATATTTCTGTCTCACTGGTCTCGTAACTTGATTTGTTCTGGGATGGCATGATGAGTGTCTTGAGAAGGAATAGTCAGGAGATGCCAATCTTCTCCAAGTCTATAATTGATTTGAATTCAGAGTTTTCCTTCTCCTAGACTGGTTGTCATACCAAGTTTAATTAGCCATGTTTGCCCTACTATTTACCCATTGCTGGGAGAAGAGTTGAATTCATATATTTCCTAAGCATATTAGCGCGATTTGAACTCGGATAGCCGAATCCACTTCATATGATGATAACCGCTACGCCACTAGCACCTCTGTGTTTTTGCGTATATGTAACCGTAAACCAGCAAAAATGATTTACCTTAGGGAGATTTTTTTTAATTTAATTCCTTGAAAATTTCTTAGAAAATAAAGCAATTTCCAGTACAATTTGAAACTAAATTTATGTGGTTTATATTAGTGTTAAACGGATTTTTTAATCATTCACATTCGTGATATAACCAAATTAAATACAAAATGTTAATTAAAATCCCCAATTCATTCCTAGATAGAAGCACCAATATTATTATGGACCGCTTTTACAACAGGAAACAACTGGTTAACGAGTCGTCTAGTAGAAATTATTTCTTTCTTTTTCTTTTTTGGATTTTACAGCATGTCAACCCTAGTTGGGTTATTTTATGCCGAAGACGTTATTCATTCTTGATGGGTATTGAAAATTCTTTTTTTGAACTCAATCACGTAAACATATTTTGTTAACTGATTTTCTTCTGTTTAACCCATAGATGGGATCCTAACAGGTACTACCACTCGGGGTGAGGGTGGATCTGGGAGTAATTGCGATGAATGAGGTACTCCTAACTCCCCAGAGCTCCAAAATTGGAACTTTACCATTAGATCCAGTTGAAGGTCATACCCAAGACGTATCACTTCTATGGATGCATAATGTTTGATATATTTATTTAAAAGCTATTGCATTATAGTTCAATATGTAAAAAGTATAATAATCTTGAGTTAACTCTCGCTCACTCTTTTTTTTCTTTCTTTCCTTCTTTTCATCTGTTGATTATGTCCGGTTGAAATGAATTAGCGTTATCGCTAACTTTCCCCTACTCTATTTCTTTCTTTCTTATTATATTTTTCTGTGCAGCATGTACTTTATCTTACCTTTCTTTCTTTATAATAAAAATAGAATGGTCCATTATTTAGCAGAGGTAATTACACTCATAAGAAATAAGAATTCGGCGGATAAGCAACACCAGATAATCAGGAATTACATTTTTGCATTATAGGTTAGATGATGTGGACTGTCTCATTTTTTTTAACCAGAGGGTGTTGCAAAATGATAACGGTCGTACAATTAAGGAACACGAGTATAAATATATACATGTTTATTAGTAAAATCATCCACCGAGTTAATCGGCCGAAAAATTCTACTTGATTCTTTATGAGGTTTGTGCTGTTTAAATTCCACTAAATCTTCGTTTATGTTTTTAGAAGAAAGAAAAAACGTTAAATCTTTTCAGTGAATTTTCTCTGGTTATTTATTTGACGACCACAATCAAAAATTCAAATGAATAAATCTCTCCTCATTTCATTTAGACAACAAATGTGTCTTATCTCCATGATTTCGTTTTTCTCCCACAATCCTATTTTTAAAGTGATTAATGCGATTGGACAATTGATTGTTGCGTGAAACAAAACAGATGACGGCCAAAACGAGGCTAAGCCACCTATCAGCTTGGTAGAAAAATAATTACAAGTTTTAACCATTAACTTTAAAACCGTATATATCAACTTAGAATAAAATGTATTAATCGAGAAAAAAAACAACCAATAGAATTTACGTATTGTTGCCAATAAGAAACGAAGCTGTTTATTCCGGTAGTATAGAATTCTGGAGTCTTTGGAATCAATAAATTCTTTAAAAACGTTTTCAGCTGCTGCTGCTGCTTAATTGTTGAAGATCTTTACTTGCAGGAAGTTCTTGAGATGTTTAAAAAAAGTAGTTATTAGTTGGTTGGATTTTACGGCATGTCAACCCTTATTGGGTCATTTTATGCCGAAGATGTTTTGTTGTATTCATTCTTGATGGGTACTCAATTTTTTTTAACTCAATTTTTAAATACATTTTTTAGAACTCATTTTGTTATATTTTACCTATAGATGAGACCCTAACAGGTACTACCACTCCGAGTCAAAGTAGACCTGGGAGTAATGACGATTCCCCAGAGCTCAAGAAAAGAAACTACACCACCAGAGATTTTAACATCATACCCAGGACATTAAGACCATCAGCCACCACCTTCGGCACATATATGATAAAATGGTTTGGAGCTTGCCATATAGGTGCTAGGGCTTGACGTGACTAGCCGATTGATCGGAGAGGGCCTCTCTTACTACTCGTCTAGTCTAAGTAAGGACCAAAGTGGATTTTTGCATGTCATGGACTGCCCAGCCACCAGGGTTTCATCCTTAAGCATCATGGGTCGCCACCCACGATCAACAGGTGGGACCATTGGGAGGGTTACCCCTCTTCAGACGTGCAGTCGGGCTATTCTAAAGCCCCAGACGACTGGGCTGCTGCCATTCAGGAAAGTTGGAACCACTTTGATAAAGAATATTTCTTTAGATTAGTTAAATCCATAAATTAATAAATTAACGATGTCATAAATGCTCGGGGGGGGGCAACTAAGTATTAATTCTTATATTTTATCATTAAATCCCTTAATGTTTTCTTCAATTTTAGGTTATTCCAAAATGTGTTTCTCTGTTTGGCTTGGGAAAAGATTAGGCCATTAATTTGAATAATTTAATCTATTTTTTATTAAGGTTTATTTTATGAAGCCAGAATATTCAGCTGTTAGATAAAAATGTTTTGCGTCTTATTTATTATTAGTTTATTTACTGCTAAATAAAAAGTTAAAAAACAAGGTGAACATCCTCTAATTCCATAATTATTATTATCTTTAATTAATGGTTTAAATTTTTTCCAAGCAATTGAAAGGAACATATTAGGGAATATTGAAGAAAAAATTATGGGATTCATTGACAAATAATTTTAATCAATACTTCGTTGCCCCCTGCATACTTTTCATACCTTTCCTTTTCTTTATTAAATTAAAAACGAAATAATAATACCTTAAATAACTTTTGCGTTATGAATTCCCTGTAAAATAATGCATTTTTACGAGATTCTATATCAATTAGCCAAAATTAAGAAAATCAATATAAAATTAGATTAAAAAAATATTTTCATAGCAGCAATGGCATGCTTTAGGAAATTTACTTTCTCGCAAAGTTCAAAATAATTAGATCCTATAATAAAACTACCACTCACTGAAAGCACCGGTTCCCATTAGATCACCGAAATTTAAACAGAAATGAGCCTGTTCAGTACCTAATTAGGTGATCAAGTAACAGCAGGTACTGTTAGCAACCTGAGTCCTTTGTTTATCAAAATGACTTGCTTCGGCATTAAATGACCCAAAAAGGGTTGATATGCCGTAAAACAAAACAAGTCAGGTAGGATTACTACCAGCTTTTCAAAAAATCATGGCGCAATATTCACCCCAAATGTAAATCAGAAGATTAATAAGCAACAAGAGGAGCCATTTCAAAAGTGTCATTTGTATTTGTATAAATGATGGCTATGGCAAATATTGGACTTACGGTCAAGTCACGCTAAAAACACCAAAAACTCAATCATCGAAGTTCAGCAGCGATGAGCCTGTTGAATACTTAATTGGAGGACCTCTTAAGAAACGGCAGATACTGTAAGCAACCTGAGTCCTTTGTTTATCAAAATGACTTGCTTCGGCATTAAATGACCCAAAAAGGGTTGATATGCTGTAAAACAAAATTGAATCTGGCAAAATTGTTGCATGACTCGAAAGTTATTTTTCAAGAGTTTTATTGATATAAACTACAGATTTTAAGAAGCCAGAATATTCAGCTGTTAGATGAAAAAATGTTTTGCGTCTAATCTGTTATTAGTTAATTTACTTCCAAATTAAAAACAAAAAACAAAAGGGAACATCCTATAATTGAGCTAATTTCATATTTTTCCGCCCTGTCGGCTGGGGCTGTAGAATACGCCGACTGCACCTCCGCAAAGAGGTAAAAATCCCCCAATGGGGCCACCTGTTGACTGTGGATAGCAATCTGTGATGCTTAAGGACGGAATCTTGGTGGCTGACTAGTTCATAACATGCAACACTCCACTTTAGCCCTTACTTAGGCTATACAGGCACTCGGAAAGACCCCCTCCGATCAATCAGCTGGTCACATCAAGCACCTATATGATTGCCCCAACCCTATTATACGTATGGCAAACCACCAAACCCTTTTTATCATATATGTGCTAGAAGGTGGTGGCTGAGGGTCAATGTCCTGCGTATGACGTTAAAATTGCATCTGGTGGTGAAGTTCCAATTGCATCTGGTGGTGAAGTACCCCTTCATCGCCATTACTCTCCAGATCTACTCTGATCCAGACTGGTATTACCTGTTATGGTCCCATCTATGGGTTAAATAGAAAAATAGTTGAGTTTTTAAAGAATTGAGTTTAAAAAGAAAAATATTGAGCTTGAAAATGAAAAGATTATGTTAAAAATGTTGAATACCCATTAAAATGAATAAAACAAAACGCCTTCGGCATAAAATAACCCAACAAAGGTTGATATGCCGTAAAACCCAACCATCCAACCAACCAACCATATTTTTCCATGGGTTGTATTACGATGTGAATAAATATAGCGTGATTTTAAATCACCACTGTGGAATTTTCTGGTAATGAATAAGTATTGCTTTAATAGCATTCTGTATATATGAAAAATTATAGACTTACAGTTTATAATTTTTTTCATCCCTTGAATTATTTTAATTATGTTGTTTGCTGTGAGATATCAATCCTAGAAAATTCTTTTTGTGTATTCATTCGCCTCACAGGGAAATTTGACTAGTAGAATATTTTAGAATTTATTAACTATAAAGTAAAGAAACTGACACTATGCCAATACGTTCAGTCATATATATATACTAGCTAAAGTACCCGGTCCATGACCGGACTAAAAAAAAAAAAAAAAAGAGAAAAAGTGGTGACTTAATTTGGCGGACCTGAACTTTTGGAACCCCACGCCCTCTAAAATTTTCGTTTTTAATTATTTTTTTTTTCAACGGATTATTATCGATTGCAAACCAATCTATCCGATTGTAAAAAAAACTAAAAAAAGTTATTTATTTTTCGAGTTTTCAGGGTTTCCCCGTATAAGTTTATAGTAAATCGAACCCCATATCGAAACCGCTCTATCTTAACAGTGGGCTGAATTTGCACTAAGTATCAAAATTAAGGTGACACAGCAAAACAGAACCACAAATTTTTTAATAAACTGTTAAATTCAAGTAGGGGGGTTAGGATTTGGTTAGGGTTAGGGTTAGGGGTAAGGAAGTTTAATGGGAAAATAATAAATAATTTGGGTTCTGTTTTTTCGGGCCACCCTAACTTGACACATTTGCGCCAGTTTCCTTTCGAGCAGTTCCGATATGGGGGTTCGATTTACTATAAACTTATACGGGGAAATGAGCACCCCTGAAAACTCAAAAAATAAAGAACTTTCAAGAATTTTTTAAAATCTGATTGATTGGTGTGTAATCGATAATAATCCATTGAAGGAAAATAAATATTTAAATAAAATTTTCTTTAGTGGTTCCGATAAGGGGGTTCAATTTACGATAAACTTATACGGGAAACTGAGCACCCCTGAAACTCGAAAAATAAATAACTTTTTGAATTTTTTTTTACAGTCTGATAGATTGGTGTGCAATCGATAATAATCCATTGAAAAGAAAAAAAATTAAAAACAAAAATTTTAGAGGGTGTTCCAAAAGTTCAGGTCCGCCCTTAATTTTAAAAAAAATCTGCCTATTTATTTATCATTAGAATTATGATAATTAAAGAACACATTTCTCATTCAAGTTACGTACATTAAAATCATTTTTATTTTATGTTTAAGGTAAGAACATATCATACACTGTTTTGTTTATATACGAAATGTTAACTACATCGTATTTTTATTATAATTTTTGTTTTATTTTTATTACATACGAATACAACTATGTTTACTTAGTTACGAAATAAGTAGTTATAATTTAACTTCCTATTTTTGTAAAAGGCTTTTCTTTCTAAAATTCTTTTGTTTTTAATTTTTTCGTATATATACAAAGTTGAGTTATATTATATTTATTAAATAAACGAAATAAAATTTATTAAACAATAATAAGCGCTTATTATTTATTTAATAAATAATAAGCGCTTATTATTTATTTAATAAATAATAAGCGCTTATTATTGTTTTTTTACTTCGTTCTTTCTTACCAAATAAATATTTGTAAGATAGATTATTTCATTTCATTTCTAACTAAATTAATATTTTAAAGACAGGAATAAAAAGATTGCGATATGAATAAGATTTGATTTTTCGTTAAAACATACTTTTGCTGTCCGAAGCAAAATAATTTTTTCTAACTCGCTATAAAAAATAATTCAATTGATAAAGACTCGTACAAATTATAAATTGAGCAAGATTATTTTCTCTTCTTTTCACGAAAAGTTTCACTGAAACTCCAGTTTGAAAATAATAATAGTATTTGGGGACAATTTTAAATTCAGTTTTTAATTGCTTGATAAGTTAGAAATAGATTGTAATTTATTTCTTTGAATTTTTTCTACATGACAATTCAAATCTAGTTCTTAACGATAAAGAGAATGCAATATCTATTTTTGCTTACATTTTAAAACGTCTTCATTAGTTCTCTAAACTATTAAGACTTTTTTTTAAAACCATTAGTATTAATTACAAAACAACTCGTTTATTATTTTTTTTTATTTACATTTATACAACCCTATACTGGTGACTGATTTTTATTGACATTTAAAATCTTATTTTTAAAAATTTCTACAATTTTTGTGCATGACAACAATTTAAATTAAGTGTGTGTACATTGTACAATAAAAGTTAGTTTCAAAACATACGATAAATATAAATAAATATTTAGAAAGATTATAAAAACGAATTTATTTTACGTTAAAATTTAGTTTGTCGCTAACATTTTCATTGTTTCTTTCTTTCCTTTCTTTCTGCTGCTAAAACAGCAAGGCGAGTCGCTAACATTTTCGTTGTTTCTTTCTTTCTTTCTTTCTTTCTGCTGATAAAAAGTCAGGCGAGCCTCCGTGATAGACCAAGTATTAGCAGCAGCAGCAGCTATGCTATGGCTTTCGAAAAATGTTTGATTTTTGTTTGATTAATCGATTAAATCCCTTAATCAGTAAAAATCAAAACCAAATTTGGAATTTTTCTTAGTTAGAACGATATCAATGTGTATGCAAGATTTTGAATCTGAGTGACCTCCCGTTTTTTGTTATACGTCGACACGTACATACCAAAATCTCTGTTTTATATATTAGATATATATATATATATATAATATATATATATAATATATATATATATATATAATTTTCAGTAGTAGAATATTTTGGAATTTATTAACAAAAAAGTAAAGAAACTGACACTGTGCCAATAATTTCAGTCATATATATATATATATATGTGTGTGTGTGTGTGTGTTGTGTGTGTGTGTGCGTGTGTGAGTGCATGTGTGTGGTGTATGTATATATATATTATATATATATATATGTGTGTGTGTGTGTGTGCGTGTGTGTGCGAGGAAGGGTGTGAGGAGGGTGTGTATGAGCAAGGTGCAAGTTTTTTGTGCATATCTGTTCAACATGCTTGTATATTTGTACGTTCTATACATACATACATACATACATACACACACGTGCGCACGCACACACACACACATATATATATATATATATATATATATATATATATATATAAGTGTGTGTATGTGTGTACGCACGCGCGTGTGTGTAGGGATGGTGTAAACGTATGTTCCTATATGTGGCTGTACGTGTTAATACCTATGTTCAGTCGAAATTTATCAATCTTTTCAACTGTCTCTTATGCCAGCAACTCGTTACCCTTGGGAGAGAACCCATGATAAATATCAACTGACGAAGCTCCATAGTGCTAGACGTTATTATGTTGTAAGATTCAAACGATTTGACAGCAAAACAAAATCAATCTTTCTATTGTGTGAACTTTTATATACACAGAGTATGGAAGACATCTAATTTCCTAAAAGTAGATGAATAATTTCCTCGTTCAATTTTTTTCCATTAATTTACCTTTAAAAGAAAACTATTAATTTCCCTCTTAATTTCTTTTCTATTAATTTGCCTTTAAAAGAATACTATTAATTTCCCTCTTAATTTCTTTTCTATTAATTTGCCTTTCAAAGAATACTATTAAATTCCCTCTTAATTTCTTTTCTATTAATTTGCCTTTCAAAGAATACTATTAATTTCCCTCTTAATTTATTTTCTATTAATTTGCCTTTAAAAGAATAATATTAATTTCCCTCTTAATTTCTTTTCTATTAATTTGCCTTTAAAAGAATACTATTACATTCCCTCTTAATTTATTTTCTATTAATTTGCTTTTAAAAGAATACTATTAATTTCCTTCTTAATTTCTTTTCTATTAATTTGCCTTTAAAAGAATTCTATTAATTTCGCTCTTTAATTTTCTTCAATTAATTTGCCTTTAAAAGAATTCTATTAATTTACCTTTAAAAGAATTCTATTGATTAAATTCTAAGGTCAATTAATAGAAGAAAATTTAAGAGAGAAATTATTCCCCTCTTAAATGTTCTTCTATTAATTTACCTTTAAAATAATTCTATTAGTTTTTTGTTTGTTTGTTTTGGTTTTTTTGGTTTTTTGGGTTTTTTTTGGGTTTTTTGTTTTTGTATTTCTTAGCTGCTTTTGACACCCAGGGACTCTATGTTTGGCTTTTGGAAAGATTGCCATGGCTCTAATTCAAACCCCTTGTATTCAGCTTTAAAATAAACTTTGTATCACATCCTTTTAGTGGTTGGCTAAATATATAGTTAGGTCAGATGAAAATAAAAAGACTCTTTATAATAGACTGGGAGTAAAAAATAAACTTAATGACAAACAACTTACCAATATGCTTAAAAGTGTATATCATACAATCAGTGTTATAATACCAACTGTAAAGAAGGGTTGAAAAAACATGGAAATTAAATAAAACCCTAAAAAAGAAACTCAGAATCACCCGGAGGCCGAGGAGAGGAGGGTGATGTTATGAATAACTATAAGAGATAATTTTAAAAAATCAAGACGGATCAGAGAAGAGACCATAATAAGTTTTGGTTGGTTGGTTGGCTGGCTGGTTGGTTGGTTGGTTGGTTTCTATGGCATGTCAACCCTTGTAGGGTTATTTTATGCCGAAGATGTTTTGTTTTATTCATTCTTTATGGGTATTCAACACTTTTGTTAAACTCAATTTTTTAAACATTTTTTCTTTTTAAACTCAATTTTTTAACTCAATTATTTTTTTTCTATTATGAGACCTTAACAGGTACTACCTCTCTGGGCCAGGGTGGACCTGTAAGTAATGCGATGAAGGGGTACTCCATGCCCCCTAGAATTCCAGAAACTGGAACTTCACCATTAGATGCAGTTTAACGTTATGGACCGCTCAGCTACCAGGATCCCGTCCTCGCGCATCATAGGTCGTCACCCACGGGCAACAAATGCCCCATTGAGGGTCTTACCCCTCTGCAGAGGTGCAGTCGGTATATTCTGCAGCCCAAGTCATGGAAATGATTAATGAAATTGTGAAGGACGCATAATTAGAAAGGGGCATCATAAATGTTGCAAAAAAATTAATAGAATGGTGCCTAAGAAATAACAAGCGTTGAAGAAAACGCCTTACAGAAGTTATAGATGAAATACTGGTGTTTGCTGTTAAGATATTGCAGAGGCTATCACAATCAAAGTCGGAGAGATTTGGGAAACATCTTAGTCCCACAGAAGACTGAAAATAATGATTATTTTATTACCCTTACAACAAGGGGCCACCAAAAATACTCACTTTTCAATTAAAAACGAATTAAGATTAATTAGATCGAGTATTTAAGGTTATATTTTAGTTTTAGTCGAAAAATCGTAAGATAATGAGCATCAGTAAAATAGCAAAACAATAATACATGTGTAATCTATTTCTAATACATTTTAAACATTAAATTCGCCAAAAATTCGGGCTTTTGTAAAAACTTTAGGTACTTAAAATAAAACATGTTATTTAAAATTTTAAACACTTATAAAATCTTCTTCTGAGAAATCAATAACAAAAAACATTAAATACACAATATGCAGAAAAATTATTCGCAAGTTTATATTTTATATCGTTGTAATATCTTCTTTTTTTTCTTTTCAAAGCACGCAGAAAAACAACCCCGCTTTACAAAATCTTATAATGTTTTAAATTTTTACCGCCAAATATTTTGAAAGTATGGTAACCCAGAAACACTATATTTTTTACAGTACCAATTCACTAACCCTGATTGATAACAAAAAGTTACCAAAAATCAAGGAATTATCCGATTTTAATAAAATCGAAAACTTTTTATGTGAAAACATTAAACAAGAATCACTACTTTTAGGGGGTAAAATTCATAATTTAAAAGGTAATAAAATAATTCTTACTGATAGCTGATGATAATGATTGTTCTAAGTGATTGCAGAATCATTTATGATCTTGTGTGAGTTTTGTCTGTTGACTTTTATCTGTTATCAACTTGACCACTACATGACAATCAATACATGATTACTTCTATTTAGTCCTCATTAACATAATTTTTATTCTGTTTGTGTGTTTCATTTATTTTGCCTCTATGTAAATCCCATTTAATTCAGAAAATTTCTTACAATTATTTCACAAACATTGACTCTTGTTTTGATTTATTCGGTTTTTGTTTGTTTGTTTTGTTATGTATTTTCCAATTTTAAGGCATATTGACTACTTTAGTCTTGGTAAGGTAACTACTCTAGGAGAAGGAAACCTCTGAATTCAAACAAGCCGTAATCCGTTTAAAAATTGACCTTGTGTCACATCCTGTTCGTTGCGGTGGTGTTGGATAAATACAAACATTGGTGAATTGAAAAGAACCAATAAATATGATGGATCAAACGGGACCGATTTAGCTCAGAAGAATCCGTCTAGTAACCACAAAGTTTCGGGTTCGATACCGGTCCCCGCCAAATCAGCATATGAGTAGCATAGCTTGGGTAATCTGATCTGTGCGGTAAACTGGGGAGCTGATGGTACGTGTAGCGCTCTACCTCAGCAATAAAAAAAGCAATCTCCTTGGTCTAGCGCTAGCGAAAAGGGGATAGATTCCCTTGCACTCCAGTTGAGACCGACAACAGGACACTGCTAACTTTACTTTTTTATGGTGGACATTTAAAAGAACTGTTCTCTGAGAATGTACCATCCACCAATGAAGATCAATCAATTGCCATTTGGAAAAGCTGGAAGCAAGAATATTGCTTTAAATTTTTGAAATCCTTACCTGAAAAAAAAAATGAAGGCTGCCATGAAGCTTGCGGGGGTGGGATCTAAATATTAATTCGGATTTTTTGTGAATGAATTCCATAATTTTCTTCTCAATACTGTGTTATTCCAATGACTTTTACATAAATTGAAGTGAATGGGAGATAAAACTTTACCTCACTCAGCTTACTCACTAGACCTCTTCATAAACGACAATCACTTTTTCACATCCCTGTCAGCTGTGGCTTTAGAAGACACCGACTGAACCTCTGCAGAGCGGCAAGATCACCCAATGGAGCCACCAGTTAGCCATAAAGCCCGCAGAGGTGACAAAGTATTAATTCGGATTTTTTGTCAAAGAATTCCATAATTTTCTCCTCTGTGTTATTCCAATGACTTTCTTTGCGAAATAAGTCATCTATTTTTTTTTTTTTTGCTCCTCTAAAAAGGCTTGTTCATGTCTTCACCACTGAATAGATCTTCTTCGTTTTATTGTCCCATTCATTTTATTTTTTTACTTCTTGTAATACAACTTGGGACTTTATTCTCTTCAGATTAATTATTCATAAACGTAGATTTATAATAGTTCGGTTTATTTATAGTCGTATTTGTTTTGCCCCTATCGCCTCTGCAGCTGGTCTCAGTTTTTATACTTTCTATCAAAGTTCCATTTACCATTATTTTCAACCTTCGTTTCCCCAGTTGAAAGGTTACTTCAACAATAACAATCAACCATAAATAATTATATAAAAAAATATTACCTATATATTAATACTTGTGTTCCTAAAAAGTACGACCATTATCATCTTGCAACACCCTCTGGTTAAAAATGATGCCGTCCAGATCGTCCAATATGAAATGCAAAAATGTAAATCCTGATTATCTGGTGTTGCTTATCCGCCGAATTCTTATTTCTTATGAGTGTCGTCACCTCAGCTAAATAATGGACCATTTCGTTTTTATTATAAAGAAATAAAGGGAAGAAAACAGGCATGCTACACAGAAAAATATAATAAGACAGAAAGAAAGAAAGAGAGTAGGGGAAAGATAGAGAGGGGGTGAGTGCGCGGAAGTAATAATGCTAATCTGTTTCAATCGAACATTATGAAAAAATGAAAAGAAGGAAAGAAAAAAAAGAGTGAGACAGACTTAAATGAAGATTATCATACTTTTATATATTGAAGTATTCGCAATAGCTCTTAAGTAAACATATCAAACGCTGTAATAATTAGATTATCATACTGTGGTATATCCACATGCCCTGCTAGTATAGATAGATATACATAATATGTATACTTATTTTTGGACTGCCACATATTCATGATTATTGGCTACAGAGTTGCAATGTTGTAAAGTTTAATAATAGATAATACTATATACTTTTTCTTTGGGGGGTGGGTATCCTGTGGCGTAGTGGCTAACATGCTGGACTGCGACATCGTAGTAAGCGAGTTCGAACTCCAGTCATGCTACTTACGTTCATTTTCAGACTAATACCCTTGGGAAATATATGAACCCACCCATTCCCTCCAGCTATGGGTTAAATAGTATCACTACTATTCTTCTGCAAGGATGACTCTGCCATTAAATAATCCACCAATATTGATATGCCATTAAACAAAGAAAACAAACCATACATGTTTTGATTACATTAGATAGGCGATCCCTCGAGATCGAGGATGATGATTTTCTTGTCTCAATCTTGTCTATCGGTCCTTAAGATGACTGATGAGGCCGATATGGTGATAGATAATGTTTGATAACGGATATATAATAAGATAAACCTTCCCGTCCTTATTCAATAAGTGGTTGCCTTCTGTGTGACAGTTCATTGGCAGTATGGATTTGAAAATAAAGCAAATACAGGGACAACGTTGACACATACAAAGTTCAAAAGTACACTACAAAATGAGAGACACTTATTCAGGTCCTAAACTCTCTCTCTCTCTCTCTCTCTCTCTCTCTCTCTCTCTCTTTTATACATGTGTCTCTTATGTGTCTTGGATTAACGAACCGTTTCTTTGTACTGACCTAAAAAGCGGGCTTTTTCCAGTGGTTCCTGGTAAACAGTACGACTTCTTCTAGAAGGATCGGTGTCACTCAAACTGCTCTCTCCCTTCCTCCAGTATATCAGTTCTTGTCAATGTGAGATAGGGAGAATTTGCTTTTATAATATATATATATATATATATATATATATATATATATATATATATCATCCACAGACACGTGTTTCGACTTATCAAGTCTCTTCAGTGTGGCTAGACATTCTGTAAGCTACCTACAGCCGGAATTGAACTCCGTGTCAGTCCGGCACCTTAACCATTAGGCTGTCTTCACTTACAGAATGGGAAGGGGATTTTATCTGTTTTAATACACACAACGCTTTGTGTGTAAAGGCCGTCACAGAGTGCTCCACACACACACACACACACATATATATATATATATATATATATTTATATATATATATATATATATATGTGTGTGTGTGTGTGTGTGTGTGTGTGTGGAGAAAGGTAATCAAACACGAGATGTTGTAGAAAATGGATGTTTATTGTAGGTAGTGATAGCCTTCATCACTAATGACATCCTTTAATGATTAACATATATATATATATATATATATATATATATATATATATATAAGAGTTTTTTTGGTGATTAGTTTTGAAGATTATCACAACGCAAGTATAAAGAAAAATGATAAATCCTAGCAACAAGTAACAGCTCCAGAAATTAGCTTTCACAAATCTTCTTATCCCGAAATATTAATAATAAATCAAAGAGAAACGAACAACATCATAGTTATCTAATTTTTCTTTACACTTGCATTGTGATAGCCTTCAAAACCAACCACCAAACCATATATATATATATATAAAAGTTTTTTCTCTACCACGGTTTCGGTGTTTAAGGTACACGTTCTCCTAAGGAAGGTGTACCTTGAACACCGAAACCGTGGTAGAGAGAAACACTTTTCTACAACTATTAATGCTCTATATTTTACAAGATGTATTGAGCCCTTTTGGATTAACTACTTATGCTACTTCAATGAAAACATGGTAGTAAATTTTTGATGAATATATATATATATATATATATATATATATATATATATATGATTTTATCCGTACAAACGTATGTTGAATCCGTTGTCCTTTTATAAGTACTTTTGTTCATTTTCAATCTTCTACACTCACACGCACCGTCATCATCATCATCATCATCATGTCGCGCAATTAGCACGGATATCCATGACAATCTCTCGCCAAACTTCTTTATCATTCATTGTCCCCGAGAGGTCCTCTGCGCACCATCCAGTATCCGCGCAGAGCTGGTCAATGTAGCTCTTTGCTGGGCGACCCACATTAGCATGTCCATGTTGATGGCTTCCACAGGAGAACGTCCCTTATGAGTTCGTTTTTGCTTCTCCAGCAGTGTCCAGCATGTCTTGTCCGTCTCACTCGGATCATGTGTGAGATAGGGGGCAGGTGGCCGTACAGCTGCTTTCTTGTGGGGTGTTGTTTCTACGACTTGTTCGCACGCAGCATTCTTGTGCAGCTCCCATCTAGCTTATTCTCTATGCGCCTCGTTGGGGTCCAAGTGGTGCAGCCATGCAGCAGCACTGACACAACCACAGCTTGGAAGAATTGTCAGTGAGATCGGATTTCCATCGCACCATAGTTACTGGCAAATGTGTTTGATTAGTATTATCTGCATTATTCCGACTATTGTCCTCATCTTCATTGTTATCTGTACAACGTTTCGGCCGATGTGCCCTCCGGCCTTCTTCATTTATTTCTTATCGGACTCGGGAACCATCTTTTCGAACTCGGGAACCTTCTTGTCGTAAACGGGAACCTTCTTGTCGTAATCGGGTTCCCGAGTCCGACAAGAAATACCCGAAGAACGCCGGAGGGCATATCGGTCGAAACGTTGTACAGATAACAATGAAGATGAGGACAATAGTCCGAATAATGAAGATAATACTAATCATCAAGCCTTATCTAAAAAAATTCAGAGAAATGTGTTCGACTTTGTTGGATTTTCTTAGCCCTCTTCACGTCAGAAACGAATGACAAATATGTCTTTACTGTAGAAGTTAACTGCACAAGTTAGCTCGCCGACACGCTTAAAAAAAATTCATGAATTTATTGTTGAAGGTTAAAATGCGATAACAAATTTCCTTAAAGTATCAGGAAATTCTCTCTCTCTCTCTCTCTCTCTCTCTCTCTCTCTCTCTCTCTCTCTCTCTCTCTCTCTCTCTCTCTCTCTCTCTCTTAAAATGATGAAAATAAATATGAGAAGTATTATTGTGCGTGGTCAATATTTGATTAACCACGATCGTCATGTAATTACAATTTCTAATTTCTATTTTTTCTCATCTTATCTCTGACTTCTTTTTTAAACTGCTAGCAAAAGAAAAAAGAAAAATACAATATTTGCTGTTACTTTTCTGCTCACATAATTCTATTTCTTTACGCGAGATTTCTTTCTTTTTTTTTTTTTTTTTTTTTTTTTTTTTTCGTTTTTTGCCAATTAGCAGGAATCAGTTGACCACCAAAAAAAAAAATCTCTACTTATTTCGTTTAACTTTTTACTCTTGCAACCACAAATAGGATTTTTAGACAAATGTCAGTGATTCAATCATTTGGAAGCTCGATTCTTATTTAAAACTCAATCAATTTTGAAGTTTTTTTTCCTTCTCTCTCTCTCTCTCTCTCTCTCTCTCTCTCTCTCTCTCTCTCTCTCTCTCTCTCTCTCTCTCTCTCTCGTTTCACTAATTTATCCTCCTCTATCTCTTTTTATCTTTCTTCCTCTTTTATCTTGTCATTTTTTTTTATCTGTCTGTCTGTCTGTCTGTCTCCCTCTGTCTATATATATATATATATATATATATATATATATATATATACTTAACCATTTACAGTCTAAATATTTTATTTTATTTTATTTCATCTATTCAAATTTAAGATATATCTTTCTTAAATCGTTCATCGATTTAAGGCTAAGTAAATAATCCATACATTTCTCTAATAAATGATTTTATTTATTTTATTTTATTTATTTTTTTATCTTTTTATTTTTACAACTGTAAAAATTTATTCAAAAATATTTCAGTTGACCGCTTTTATCTTAAATTCCTAAGGTTACAATGTTGCCAATTTACAACGGAAATTGGATAGACAGCATTAGACACAAAAATATTTGAATTACTTCACAATATAACTTTACAAAGGTAAGACATTATTTTATCCTATCCAATATTCTATATTAAGGTTTTTTTTCTATTAATGACCTCTCTCAAAAGTTATTATTATTATCATTATTTTAATTTTGGAGAGGTCATCCCCTGAAAATATATTTTTCAATTATTCTATTCATTCCATTCATTTTTTATGATATTCGTTGGTTCATGTTTGCATTAATTCTTAACTATATATGACAAGGCTCTTTGCATTTCACATAGCTATATATATATATATATATATATATATATATATATATATATGGTGATTGCCACTTATTTGCAGAAGGTAATTTCTACAAGTAGTTCGGTTGTGAGCACGCAGAAGGCCTACTGGTTCAAATTTGTTTTTATGTTCCCTGTCACACATGAATCTTTCTCGGCTTCCTCTCGCATGCGACCGTACGTGACTGAGAAGCCCGGTCCTCGACAGACAGGCCTCTGTCACACAGGTCACATATATGGTCAGTCTTAGATATAGGAAATGTTTCCATGCCGTCCGTCATGTGCCGCTTGTGTAGAGACTGCTTCAGGCTAAGGTGCTCGAGCCGCCTTACCTCAAATCGTTAGTTACCATCAGCCGGCCTTTCCAAAAGAATGTGTACCCGGCCCCCAATTCTGTCAATTTGTCTTCATTGCTAAAATGGACTTCCGAAAGGGTTGCGATGTCTACCCCATATCGAGAGTTCTTTGCTACGATACCAGTTCGTCCCTCAGGATCAAGATGTCCGAGCATTCCAGGTGGCTATTATTAGCCTAGGTTTGTTGTTGTACAATTTTCTTGCTTCTGATCTGCTAATGGGAACAGCCGCATGTTGTTGGCCAGTTTGATAGCGGAACAGGCATTTGTTTAGATCACCTTTTCTATACCCTTGTAGGGGATTATCTTCCTTTTGCCGGAAGAGTTATCTTCTCGCTGCGTTGCTGTTTGTTCCCACTAGGGGACCTCTGGTATTTAAGCGCGTTCATTCAAACGCTGCTTCCTCTTTTTAGCTGGATCTCCTCAAGAACTGCTATGGGCTAGAATCTATCTACCCCCTTCTCGGTGGGGCTTTCCCCCCCCCCCTTACATTACTGTAAGTCATTTATACAGCATGGACTCTCCTTTAGTTCCATGTCTGTAACCTATATATTTTACGTACATTTGGGTATCTTGTTTATACCTAAATATTTTATATGTATTTACATGTTCTATTCTCCTGTACATTATGTATCTTATCGTTTCCGTGTGCTGTTATATATATTAAATGTTTTGTCTCACAAAGTGTCGGAATTGTATATTCAATTATCAACTTTGAACCTTACACCCTTTCCAGATGTCTGGGTGGGCAGTGCTACCCACGGGGCTGCTCAGTCACTCACAACCTCGCGACGAGTAGATTAACAGTTGTGTTCTTCCAGCCCGTCAATTCTGCACACGCCATCCTTCCTCCATCACCGTAGAACTTGTAGAAATATCTGCACATGTTGACATGTTGTGCGCTTGTGCAACACGCACCACATGCTCTCCTTCCCCAAAGACTAGTATCAGTGACAAGCCGAGGCAAGATGACTGTAAGTATTTGTGGAGCGCAGGTGGATGATCTGACGAGATCTACGGGTCCACCACACCGGTAAAAAAAAAATTATTTATTTATTAAGTTTTAACTTAGTATAAGTCCGCATGTACCATTTTCTATTAAATAGGTGACATTGAAACACTTTTATAATTTCACTTTATATTTACAAGAAAAAATATTAAATTAGATAAAAAAATTTTGAATTTAAAAAAAAATTAAAAAATTAAAAATATCAATAAAAATAAACAATGAGACCTATTCAGATATTGAAAAGTAAAATGAACAAGTAAATAAAAATTAATATATTTACAATTCAGAAAACGAAAGTATAACTTATCGACGACAAGTCAACATTCTGTTGAAGACTTCCAGCTTCAGGAGATAACTGGCCCGTCATGATGGGGTTTGTGTGTGTGTGTGTGTGTGTGTGTGTGTGTGTGTCTTATGAACCCTCATGCACTGAAATCGACGAGATAGTCCTTATATATATGTGTGTGTGTGTGTGTGTGTGTGTGTGTGTGTCTGTAAGTAATGTTTATAAATAAAGAGTACTCAATATCGGTAATGTTGCGTATGTACATCTAACTTAGGATACCGTAGACACAAAGTCAACGACACTCGGTAACTTAGTATTTCCTATACATTTGCTGACCCAGAAAACTTTTTCTGCGAACATTAGACCGTCCTTAATGATTAATTATCAGTGCTGGTAAATTCAACATGAATTCTCTACTAATAATAACTTTCTTAACATCTGCCGAATATAACATTTCTTTAACTAAAATAATGAGAGGTATGACGTCAGCAGTGAGTTGACGTGTAACGCATGCGTGGAGAAAGTGTGTGGAAATTGAAAGATTTTAATGATGGAAAAAACTCAAAATAAGGAAACGTGGAAGTGGTACATGTGAATAACTGACCTTGGTTTCTGATTGAACAGAACAACGCGAGAACGAGATTGAGAGTAAGAGAGATAATGAGAAAGTTTTGTCTTGTTGAGGTGTTCGAAGGAAACGGACAAAGAGAGTTGGATGGTTGTTTGAAGGGGATAGACGCAAGATGCGTTCTTTCCTTGGGGCTGTAGAAAAAAGAGCACCGAAAAAACATCAAGTCTTGTGTTCGTTATTAAAAACTAAGCAGCGACACAAGACAAAATATCCCTAGAAGCAAGTGATTCCATACCCGAAGAACAGAGAGTATGCCAACCTAACAACAGACCTAGCACAATAGATAAGTAAAACAAGAAGTAGATAAGTATGAAAATAAACGTATATCTCCTGGACCGGTATTACTTTGGAGAGGCTCGAATCTTGATTGCTAGGCCGATGCTGAGTTGGCTGGAAATTCCTGGATGTTTGGAGTCTGGAAACCAACTTGGGGTGCTGGGAGACATCTTGTGCCATTTAAAGTTTTTAGTAATAACATAAGGCCACTTCTTTTTCTCATTAAATTTTTATTTTCCTCCCAAGTCACAACTGCCGAGAGCAACAGTCCATGTCTCACTCTGTCAATCCATCGTACCAGACTCACTCCACACTCTCAACTCTCACTTTTCCTCTTTCCCACTTTGCTTCGTCTCACTTCTTGTCCAATAGAAAAATGCCATGTGGCCTTATGATGATTCATCCTTAAACTTTTCCATTCTATTTCAACACGTGATACTTATTTTCCTTATAAAACATTTCCGCGCTAATTTACACGTCATGTTATATTCCTGGCTCTCCCCTTCTCCTATTATGTTACACTTGCTCTGTTGTATGATTGACCGTAACACAGAGTTATAGACAGTTCTATGGTTTTTAATGCTGGAAGAATAATTTGGGAGAATAAATCTCCAGACCACAACTGGTATACAGTCCAAATAGAGTCTAAAACTGCTGTAAATTACAAGTAGTATATACAACTTTTGCAAAGTACTCAGCTGTGTTGGTTTCAGCAATTATTTTCGACAGACCCTTAATTGATTGGAAGAGATTCAGATCATTTTGTATGAGAGGATAAAACTAAGTTGCACTTGGATCGTTCATTAAGAAATGTTGTTCCATCAGTCAATCATTTTGGCAAGAACTTTCAATTCCTAATAATTGCCTTCATTTATCGTCAGAAAAACTAGATCTTGAAGTTCACAAGAATTATGGGGATTTTTTTTTGTTTGTTTGTTTATTTGGTTTGGGTTTTTTGTTGTTGTTTTTTGTTTCTTTATTTGTCTCTCTATGGTATTACTTATCAGGAAAAAAAACTATCTTGGCTATCAGTAAGGACAACCTTACAGAAATAAAGAAGAATATTAATATCCTAGTTATCTGAGAGTTCTATTTCCCAATAGTAACGAAGGCCGTATTAATTGAAAGCTCATAAGATTACTTGATCAAAAAATAAATATGATTTTCGCCGTGTTAGTGTTATCTGAATCTTAATACTTTGTACATCAGAATTTTTATACAATTTATCTTCATTGAGAAAATAAAATAATTAACAAGTTCTGAGCGTTTGTTTTGTTTTGTTTGTTTGTTTGTTTGTTTGTTTGTTTTTGTTTTGTTTGTTTGTTTGTTTGGTTGGTTTTTTTTGGGTTTTTTTAGATATTTTGTCTTATATAGGATTGGAAAGAAAGTGTTGTCCGATACAAAATAGTATTTATTTAACCAATAAAGACAACATGTAAAACATTTAAACAAAGTATTTAATAAAACATTGAAACATTTTAGAGACACTGACGAATGATGTTTTGTTTATATTTTTCTTTATGATAAAAACGGAAATATCCATTATTTCGCTGGGGTGACAACAGTCATAAGAAATAAGAATTCTGCGGATAAGCAGCACCAGATAATCAGGATTTATATTTTTGCATTTCATCTGGGACGATTTTGGACGGTCTTATTTTTAACCAGAGGATGTTGCAAGATGATAACTGTCGGAAGATTAAAGAACAAGCGTGTTAAAATAGAGATATACAGCGTGATTAAAGAAATGATAATAACCTTATGGAAGTACCTTTATGATATAATTTCAAACGGTTTCAACATATTTACTGTCCCTGTCAACACTTTTTGGGGAATCTCCCACAGGGGATTAAAATAAAAATTAAATTAAAATAGAATAAAATAAAATAAAATAAAAATTTTAAAAAAACTCCTATGTACCTTCACCGGAAGAACCCTCCCGGCATGTGCGAGAAAAGGGACCGACTTCCGACTCCCAAGATAATATCTCGGCCATTCTAGTTTAGGCCGTAACTGGGTATAGTCCCTTCCTCGGCCAGGGTGATATCACCTTGCCACGGGCTACTATGACCGGGAATAAAGCTTAAGTCATAAAACCACCTTCTGTCTTTGTCTTTTTCTTTTTCGTTCCTTAAATTCCTTCTTTTTCAACGCGTCCACCAAATGAGATGGGATTAAAAGAACACCCGAGGAACACACACCAAGAATATCCAGCTACCTTTAAACCTTCAAAACACCCAAAACCTCTTGCTACTCCCATGGCAACATTATTGAAGTCTATGGACATCAAGAATGTTGCCATGGGAGTATATTTATTAGAAAAGCAGAACTGGTATTACAGAGGCCACCTGGGAAGGATTCTAATAATATGATGACAGGGATATATTTACAACCTTATGTCACATCCTACCCGTATTCAACATGTTGGGTAAATAAATAACCTTCATTCTTTTAATGTTAACGAGAGTTATGGTACCCAAAATACGACAAACATACGAAGACAACCTTCAGTCGTCTGTACTCTAGCTTCCTCTACATCTACAACCAATTAATATCACAATAAAACAATACCCAAGATTTATACCGAAAAGTTGTAACTTTTTTTTTCTTTTTTTTTTTTCTTTAATAAATCATCTATTGTTTCTAGTCGTATTAATTCTGAATTTTTTCTTACCCTAACAAATTTGCGAATATTTCCTCATGAATAACCTCCAGCAATCACGAATATTTCTACCATTCATATATCTAAGCGTCTTCTTGTTTAATGCGTGTGTCTAATCGGGGATTTTATTTAATTAAAATTCATTTCTATTCATTTTTGTTGATCATTTTTCTAACAAAACATTTTTGCTATCGCATATGAATAAATTCTCTACATAAATACAATTCTAAAATTATGGAGTATTTCCTCAAGCAACCAACACTAATTTCAAATCAAATATTCACACGAAAACTGATTGTAAGCTCTTGACAAATGAAAATAGACAAAAAAATAAACATTGGATTCATAATTAGTCATGCAAAATACATGTTATGTTATTCTGATGAATTCGATAAATTTTCCAGAGGCAAAGTGAATTTTTCACTGCATAAATATTCTCAAACCTATATCTATTTTTCACGAGAAGATATTTTCAAGGGACATAACTCTGTATAATTTTGGAAGAGTTACCTTTATCAAAAGGCTATTATCGTTTACATTGAATATTGTATATTAATTCATAGGCACTTCAGGTGGTGTAATTGGTTAGCAATGTGAATTAGTTGACAATTGTTAATAAGTTCGATTCTTACTGGCCGCACCATTCTTCCGACTTTGTAATACACCTAATCAAAACTTAGTAAATAAGTATATTTTTTTTAGAATGAAACAAAATGCGTCGTGTCAATGTAAGATAGTGGTCGTGACCTCACTGGAAATACAAATGTTCTAAGGCAGGGGTAATCAAACTATGGGTCTAGACCTTTCAGTGGGTTGTGAAATAAATAAATTGGGTCACAAAATAAAAAGGGGTCACGAAAATTGATAAGAAAAATAAAATGGATCGCAAAAATAAATAAGAAAACAAAATTAAATGTACCATAATTTAGACTTGGTTATTGTAATGTACACTCAACAATTTTGGAAGCGACTGTAAAGAAAATAAAAAAGACTGACTTATCATCATAAAATTCCATTTCAATCTTGCTAATTTAAAGAAGCAGAAATTTATGTTACATAAAAACAAGTTTTATTTACTTCCCAAATAAAAAATATATATTTTTACTCTGTAAAAAAAAAAGATGGTTCATATTTCTCTGAATTTTTAGATGAGGCTTGATAATTTGAATTATTTGGATTTTTCGGACTGTTGTCCTCATCTTTATTGTTACATACACAACGTTTCGGTCAATGTGCCCTCCGGCCTTCTTCAGTTGGTCACATGGCACAATGGATATAGGGTTTGAGTTTGTAATGTTTTTAAGTGCCATCCTTGGCCAGTTGAAAAGGGCTTAAAGAAAGTCCTATGTTATGGAATCCTTTGGTGATCCTTTGGTAAGCGTATTAGTCCTATCCTGCGTATTGATAAAGGTCCAGTGATTTAATCCTATGTCTGTCGTCCATGAATGTCACAGTAATTATGACCAGTAGGGTCGGTTAAGTATTGTATCAGCCTCAGAGTACTGCCAGTGATTGGCCAAGGTATAGATCACATGATCTCGCCTAGTCTATAAGTAGGAGCGAGGATCTAGCACACACCTTATATACTCAGAATTTCTCAACAGAGTTAATACAGTTCTAAGTGACAATCATCTCTAGGCTGCAGGTTCAATCCTGGTCAAGGGCGATAATATTTAACATAGTTTAACATTTGTATCCCGGTGGATTGAATAAAGGGTTCGGTTCGAGAGCTCCCAATTACATGTAGGGTCCCGAGTTTGACAAGAAGGTTCCGAGTTTGAAGACAAGGTTCCTGAGTTTGACAAGAAACACCTGAAGAAGGCTGGATGGCACATAGACCGAAACGTTGTGTATAAAGATGAGGACAATAGTCCGAAAAATCCAAATAATACAAAAGATGATCAAGTTAACGCAAATAATATTTTTAAGATATCTATTTATTTTCAATCGAAAGACCTTTTAGCATTTCTTGATATATATATTTAATTAGAAATCATTATTTATTCATTTGTCTCTCACTATAAACTACCGGGCTGGTTGAAACTTGGCGTTACCGATTGGACGTGGATGTTTGACAGTTAACACCGGATTCATGTCAGTCCATTTTGCGATAAACGCTAAAAAAATATTTAGAAAATGAAAAAATAAAGCTCTATGGACAGTTTTAATGGAACAAAATTACAATATATTTCTTATTTTATGGGTAAAATGTTATTTTTGCACACGAGTATATGTAAAGAAAGTGTTTTCAAATTTTTAATTATTGATGTTTTAATTTCCTCATCGTATTTCCAAATGAGTATATCTTAAAATCTCATATTATACACAAATAAATACGGTCTATATTTATGGGATGAGGTTTAATATGAATAATTTTGATATTTCGGACTGCTGTCCTCATCTTTATTGTGTTATGTATAACCACAAGGTTCGGGCCACTGTAATCTCGGACCTTGTTTAAGTGCTTTTTTATTACCTTAAAATAGGTCATCATCAGGCGTTAACCTTGAATTCAAATTGGACAACATGGCGTAGTGTTTATAGGTGCTGAGTTAATACAGTTCTAAGTGACAGTTATCGCTAGGCTGCTGGTTCAATCCTAATCAAGGGCGACTAACATAGAATAATAATTAACAAAGCTTAACTCTTGTACCCAGTCATGGTTAACGGAATTAGAACAGTCTACCCCCGTGGATTGAATAAAGGGTTAGGTTCGAAATTCCGTGAAGGCTCCTGAGTTCGACAAGAAGGTCCCCGAGTTTCAAGAGACGGTTCCCAAGTTCGAGGAGGGGGTTCCCGAGTTCGAGAAGGTTCCAGAGTCCGACAAGAAATACCAGAAGAACGCTGGAGGGCACTTATATCGTCAGCTGGCTACTAGAATAAACTACAAGTCTGACTGATTTTCTATCATGTGACTCCCTGCAACTAATACAACGTTCTCCACTGACTGCTGGTTTGGATCTGTTGTTTGGGCTCTGAGATGACTGGTATATATGCAGATTCCACCCTCATAGGCTGTTTCCGATTAGACCACCCAGAAATTGGCTATAACCTTTTCGGCCACACTTCATGGCTCCAATTTCTCCTAAAATTGTGAACATTACTTTTTTTCCCAGTCTGAGTGTCACCAACCATTAACTTTTCGAAACCCATTTTCTCTTAAAACTAGCCACTTAAAGATATTTATCTCTAAGCGGCTTCAATTCAAGGTGGTCGTACATTTTTTATGTCTTTCCTTAACCTTCCCTGACAGTTCCTTTTAACCCTACGGACACACACCCACACATATACATATGGACCTAAAATATCATATTCTCTCTCTCTCTCTCTCTCTCTCTCTCTCTCTCTCTCTCTCTCTCTCTCTCTCTCTCTGACCGTATGTTAACTCAACCCTTGTGTCACAGTGGTCATAAAAAAATCTACGACTAATCCCATAACCTGGTTTGGTCGTGGGGGTCGCTACTTTACGGCGTATCTGAAACATGAATAGCCCATCCCACTCCAGGTCTGGTTTGAATTCAAAGTTTCATTTCTCCTTGACCGCTTGCCATGCCAAAGTTAAAGGGTCCAGTTTGCCCTATTATTTATCCATAGCTAGAGGAAGAATTGTTGGATTCATACATTTCCCAAGGATAAAATGCAAATTTAAACTCGAGTTACAGTCATTTCCTACGATTATAACCGTTATGCAACGAGCTCCTCTATATTTATTGTCATACTTTCCTAAAGAGTATTGCAGTTGTAAGTGCAAAAAAAGAACTAAACAGCGGAAAAGAAAATCATAGAAAAGTTAATCCATTAAGAGGGCAATAAACGAAGCTTTGAAAAAAAAAAAGAAATGTTAGCTTCATTTGTGGGAGAAATAGAAAATAGAAAAGATACTTTCCTTGTGAACAAAAATATAACATTTTAAGTGCAGAAATTGGTTACACGAAGACACCGATGTCATGGAAAGACGGTAAATTTGGTGTTCAACGACTTCCAGAATTAAAAAAAGGTAAACATTGCCTCTGGTTTCAATTAATGTGAAAGGAAAGATATTGTTTTTCTTACCAGCAAAAATATTCGGTAATTTTCACCTTTAGTTGGCTAAATTCCTAGCATAAAATTGCGCGTGCGCATTATCTGAAATGAACTTAATTGTTATTAAGAACACATTTTATGATATTTTTGTGTTAAAGCATGCAGTTGTATTGGTTTCGAAAAAGTTTCTAAGATTTGCTTATTTCGCACGGAGACTTTCAAAATGGCTACCGGCTAGTTTCAAAGTGAAAGTCAAGGGAGGTTACTCTAATTGTCTTATTTGCTAGGAATTTATACAACTTAAGGTGAGAATTACCAAATATTCGATTTGTAAGTGGTGAAAATAATGACCAGCCAATAAAATAGACACTGGCGAAGAGAATAAATTACTATATGTAATAAACGAGATGCTATCTTGGAATTCCTGTTTCGAGTACTGGTATAGAAGTATAGGGCACTCAGTGAGACTTGAACTCACTAACAATGGTCTGCTAATCTAGCTTGCTAACCATTACACCACATGAGGTGTCTTTGATTACGAGATATAATCTATTTGGGATGTAAGATGGAAAGTGATATTATACTTGAAGATACAAACTCCGACAAAGGTTTGATAAACAAAACATTTAATACGTATACAGCACATGGATAAAAGGGTACATAAATAAGGAGTACATAAATAAAGATAAAGACACATTCATGGATGGTAAAAAGATAAACATAAAAGCCACGGACATGGGACTAGGGATAGTCCATGCTGTGTGAATAACTTACAGTAATGTAAGGGGGGACGAAGCCCCAACGAGAAGGGGTAGACCTTAACTAACCCATGTGTCTCGTAGTCGAGCAACTGGAAAAGAGAGAGAAGCGTTTGAACCAGCCGCTTAAATATAAAACGGCCCCCTAGCGGGAACCAGCGAACTAAACGGGCAGACAACTCCCCCAGGCGAATACGAAACTAACGCTACAGTGAGATAAGAAAATAGGCCAATCGTCGTATTGACTTGAGAGTGTGGCAAATTGTAAGCAAATGGTAAGGTTATATAAGTTATCAAAAAATCCAACAGTCGAAAGAAAGGCGAATTGACAGAGATCAATATATTTTACAGTGGGCTAGCTGTAACAAGATATGCTTTATTATTAGCACTTAGTACATTTGATTTCCTAGTGCCTCAACTGTTGACACATGTGTCTCGTAGTATACGTGTAATGTAAATGTAAAGTTACTCTCCTATGCGTTTGTGGCTTGTTTCTTATAAGAGTGAGTTGGACTATCCCACTTCTTGTGCTAGGGGTGGACTGATACAGTATAGGACCGGTCTTGCGGACGTCACGATATAAGTGTCACCCACCGATTAACACTTACCTAAGTAAAACGTTAATAGTCTTGTACAGGATTTGAACTAGGGTCGCTGACTCAATTTGTTACAACGATAACCGTTAGGTAAAGCGCTCTTCAAATGTGTTACTACTGATAAAGACAGAAACATTATCGAAAAGATAGATAAAAAGGTTACTCAATAGTTGAAACCATATAACTTTGGGTTATACTATTACTGTTAGATAGGAATACTTGAAACCATATAACAGCATGAAAATTATTTATATTGGATGAAAATACTTGAAACGTTGTAACTGTGTGGAAATTATTTGTATTAGGTAGGAATACTTGAAACCATATAATCCTACAAATTATTTGCATTAGATGAGAAATCGAGTTTATAAATAAGAAGTATTTGATAGAAACACTCGAAACCATACAACTGTGTGCAAATTATTTGTATTAGGTAGGAATACTTGAAACCATATAATCCTACAAATTATTTGCATTAGATGAGAAATCGAGTTTATAAATAAGAAGTATTTGATAGAAACACTCGAAACCATACAACTGTGTGCAAATTATTTGTATTAGGTAGGAATACTTGAAACCATATAATCCTACAAATTATTTGCATTAGATGAGAAATCGAGTTTATAAATAAGAAGTATTTGATAGAAACACTCGAAACCATACAACTGTGTGCAAATTATTTGTATTAGGTAGGAATACTTGAAACCATATAATCCTACAAATTATTTGCATTAGATGAGAAATCGAGTTTATAAATAAGAAGTATTTGATAGAAACACTCGAAACCAAATAACTGTGTACAAATTATTTGTATTAGGTAGGAATACTTGAAACCATATAATCCTACAAATTATTTGCATTAGATGAGAAATCGAGTTTATAAATAAGAAGTATTTGATAGAAACACTCGAAACCATACAACTGTGTGCAAATTATTTGTATTAGGTAGGAATACTTGAAACCATATAATCCTACAAATTATTTGCATTAGATGAGAATCGAGTTTATAAATAAGAAGTATTTGATAGAAACACTCGAAACCATACAACTGTGTGCAAATTATTTGTATTAGGTAGGAATACTTGAAACCATATAATCCTACAAATTATTTGCATTAGATGAGAAATCGAGTTTATAAATAAGAAGTATTTGATAGAAACACTCGAAACCATACAACTGTGTGCAAATTATTTGTATTAGGTAGGAATACTTGAAACCATATAATCCTACAAATTATTTGCATTAGATGAGAAATCGAGTTTATAAATAAGAAGTATTTGATAGAAACACTCGAAACCATACAACTGTGTGCAAATTATTTGTATTAGGTAGGAATACTTGAAACCATATAATCCTACAAATTATTTGCATTAGATGAGAAATCGAGTTTATAAATAAGAAGTATTTGATAGAAACACTCGAAACCATACAACTGTGTGCAAATTATTTGTATTAGGTAGGAATACTTGAAACCATATAATCCTACAAATTATTTGCATTAGATGAGAAATCGAGTTTATAAATAAGAAGTATTTGATAGAAACACTCGAAACCATACAACTGTGTGCAAATTATTTGTATTAGGTAGGAATACTTGAAACCATATAATCCTACAAATTATTTGCATTAGATGAGAAATCGAGTTTATAAATAAGAAGTATTTGATAGAAACACTCGAAACCATACAACTGTGTGCAAATTATTTGTATTAGGTAGGAATACTTGAAACCATATAATCCTACAAATTATTTGCATTAGATGAGAAATCGAGTTTATAAATAAGAAGTATTTGATAGAAACACTCGAAACCATACAACTGTGTGCAAATTATTTGTATTAGGTAGGAATACTTGAAACCATATAATCCTACAAATTATTTGCATTAGATGAGAAATCGAGTTTATAAATAAGAAGTATTTGATAGAAACACTCGAAACCATACAACTGTGTGCAAATTATTTGTATTAGGTAGGAATACTTGAAACCATATAATCCTACAAATTATTTGCATTAGATGAGAAATCGAGTTTATAAATAAGAAGTATTTGATAGAAACACTCGAAACCATACAACTGTGTGCAAATTATTTGTATTAGGTAGGAATACTTGAAACCATATAATCCTACAAATTATTTGCATTAGATGAGAAATCGAGTTTATAAATAAGAAGTATTTGATAGAAACACTCGAAACCATACAACTGTGTGCAAATTGTTTGTATTAGGTAGGAATACTTGAAACCATATAATCCTACAAATTATTTGCATTAGATGAGAAATCGAGTTTATAAATAAGAAGTATTTGATAGAAACACTCGAAACCATACAACTGTGTGCAAATTATTTGTATTAGGTAGGAATACTTGAAACCATATAATCCTACAAATTATTTGCATTAGATGAGAAATCGAGTTTATAAATAAGAAGTATTTGATAGAAACACTCGAAACCATACAACTGTGTGCAAATTATTTGTATTAGGTAGGAATACTTGAAACCATATAATCCTACAAATTATTTGCATTAGATGAGAAATCGAGTTTATAAATAAGAAGTATTTGATAGAAACACTCGAAACCATACAACTGTGTGCAAATTATTTGTATTAGGTAGGAATACTTGAAACCATATAATCCTACAAATTATTTGCATTAGATGAGAAATCGAGTTTATAAATAAGAAGTATTTGATAGAAACACTCGAAACCATACAACTGTGTGCAAATTATTTGTATTAGGTAGGAATACTTGAAACCATATAATCCTACAAATTATTTGCATTAGATGAGAAATCGAGTTTATAAATAAGAAGTATTTGATAGAAACACTCGAAACCAAATAACTGTGTACAAATTATTTGCATTTGGTAGGAATGCGTATAACTGTGCAAATTATTGGTATTAGATAGGGCTACTTAAAATCATATACCCGTGTGAAACTTATTTGAATTAGATAGGAATATATGAAACCATATATGCTTCAAGAAAAAATAACTACTTTTCATTCCTTCTCCCTTGAGTAACCGCATGTTTCTCTATGACAATTTTGTCGGCTCCTAGCGGTTGTTGGAAAAGTTTCACTTATGACAAGGGCAGGTAATCACACAAATACGCCCCCAGATTGATAACAATGTTTTTAACATAGAAAAAAAACTTATTTCATCTTATCTATTCCTTTTTTTTAATGTTGTTGGTAATTTTTAGCAGTAAATGAAAAATCACAAACAGGGTATAAAACATTTATTTCCAAATTTTGCATCGCCACATTTCTTGTGAAAGAAAAGGGGTCACCAAGGGCGGCAAATTGACAAAAGAACATCTTTTTTATGAAAGTAAGTAAGTAAAGTAAAGTAAAATTGTCGAGGCGACCTAATGTCGGTATCAGCCAGACAGCGAGGGAGTCTATCCCCTTTTCACCAACGCTAGACGAAGGAGATTATTTTCGTGTCTGAGGTGGAATGCCACACTTACCATCAACTCCTCACTTTACCGCACAGATCTCTGTGCTACTCATACGCTGAGTTGGCGGGGACCGGTATCGAATCAGGAAACTTGTGATTCCTAGCCGAACACTCTACCGACTGAGCTAAACCGGCCCGAACACTCAATTAATAGATCTACTATACAAAGAATATGCTGTTTTAACTTTTCGGTAGACCTAACACCAAGAAAGAGGTACTAGTTGTATGTAGGGACGGAATGGTCAGAATGTGGCTTAAAAACAAAAAAGAGCGACACCTCAAAAATCTTTGGGAATTACTAACATAAACTTAAAAAAAAACGTTTGACACTTTTGCTAAAAGGAAATGCTTCAGGCAATTTTAATTCGAAGCCAATGTTAATGTATCGAGCTGAAAATTCTCGGCATCTTAAGGGATTTTCAAAAAAGCATTTTACTTTTTTCATTGGTGATCGATTAAAAAAAGTAAGGTCATTTGATAAATGTAAAATCATGGTTTATGATTTATTTTTGTCTTGGGATTAAGTTCTATTTTCTTAAGATAATGGAATTGGTCTTAAAAGGTTCTTGTTATTAAACAATGTAGCAGGTCATGTTACTACTAGATCTGACTTGAAGAAAATTCAATGTTCTTTTTTCTCCTTCCAAAACAATATCATTTTAGTAAACAATAGACCAAGGCGTTATTGCTACATTTAATACTTAAAGGGTCCGGTTTTGCTCAGTCGGTAGAATACCAGCCTAGGAAATCATAAGTTAGCGCATGAGTAGCACACATTGGGTAATCTGTTTGGTAAAGTAGGGAGCTGAACATTTTGGTAAAATGTTGGGGGTTCATGTTAATATTTACAAAATCTCGTAAATAAATTGTATTATACTGACAAAGGTGAAAACTTTAACTCTTCCTCTTCATAAAAATTATGATGGACTCGTATTCGTTATCAACTTGAATGATATTTTGAAAGGAATTTTCTTATTCAAAAGTGAATTATTTAAAATTAATTTGTAAATTTTACTTGCACCTTTTATCTAGAATTGGTGAATAATAATTATTTGTGTTGGATTATCTATGGGTATAAGATGTACGCCAAATTCCCACTCATATTTATGAGCTTTCCAAACATCAGCAGTATACATAACCAGTAATGATTAGCCAATCAGTGTGACACTATGGTTAAGTGGGAACACGGCCACCATGAAGTTAAACCACTTGGAGATAATATATTTAGGTATCTAGGTGTTAAGAGGAAAAAGCTGTTTTTATGAGGAAATCTCCTTTGAGGAAATTAATGGTCGGACGCCGAGACTGAAAAAGAAAGTAATTGCTTTAATTTTAAGGGAAATCGCAGACAAAAGAACATCAGGGTGGTCGGGTCCGTGGGGAGGTGGAATTTTACATATATTCAGCCAAGCTCAGCTTAGTCAGTTTTGAGCCCGGCAGCTGGGGTGATAGTGTCGTCTCGGTAGCAGCAGATATAGAAAATAGCCAGTGACCCACATCAGTGAAGCCAGTAATTGACTTAGATTTAAAACAACTTTCTTACCAGCTGATATAGACCTAAGTATACACTACTCCACCACAAACTGCACAGAATGTCACAACTTCCTCTGCCATCAGCGTCCTGTTATCAGACTTTGTGTTTTGTTTTTGTTTTCAATCCTTGTGAACCTGTCTCTGACTCGAACCCTTCGAATCGACCAGCACAGAATATCACAACGTTGGGGTCACTGACATTGTGCAACGAAGGTGCAGTGAGTACAGACCGGGTATTTTCACATAAGAAACGATAAAGAACGCATTTAAGATCGTTGGTAATTATCCTGAAATTAATTGCAAATTGGACCTTCTGTTATCAAAACCTGCAGAGGAGGATTACAAGGAATACTACATACTTTCTGCCACAAGGAGTATCTACTGATACTACACTCTTTTCTACCTATGATTTCAAGGAATACCACAGACTTTCTGCCACAAGGAGTATCTACTGAAACTACTCTCTTTTCTACCCAGCATTTCAAGGAACTGAATAAGGATTAACCAACTGAACCCAAATTCAATACCAACTTGGATTTACCAACAGGGGAACTAAATGCCCAAAATGGCGACCAGAATTTTAACAATTTGTCTCAGCTTTAAAGGATCTATTCTCCGTAAGCGGCATCTCTTGCAGGAGACAAAAAGTAAGAGGGTCAAAGTCTGAGGCACTCAAGAAGGAGAATATTTACAGACCTGAGCTATTTTTGGCAGCACCCAACAAGAGTTCATAGAATAAACTTGACCTTTTCTTACAACCTGCCTTTGACTAAAGACAATTCATAGATGACAAGTTCTATTGAAATGACATCATATTCCAATTTTTATTTGATATGAAAAGTTGTTTCTCTTTCTTTTCTTTTTTTTTTCTTTCTATAAAAAGCATAAAACACAAAAAAAATCTTTACAGATACGAATTCTACACATCTGTTTAATTTCCATATTTGATGTCATGAGCAAAGAAATTATAAGAAAAAAATGCAACATTTGAACAATATTTTATTAAAGGGAAATGTTTGAATCTGGAAGATTCTCAAGGTAGTTTCTACAGATTCTGATACAATCAAATAAACAAGCAGGACCTGTGGATATACCATAGTATGATAATTTAATTATTACAATGTTTGATATGTTTACTTAACAGCTATTACAAAATACTTCAATATATAACAAGTATGATAATCTTAATTTAACTCACTCACACTTTTTCTTTCTTTCCTTATTTTCATCTTTTCATTATGTTCGATTGAAACAGATTAGCGTTATCACTTCCACTCGCTCACCTCCTCTCTCTACCTTTATCTTACTCTATTTCTTATTATATTTTTATGTGTAGCATGAACTTTTTCTTCCTTAACTTTCTTTATAATAAAAACATTGTTACTACACTCACAAGAAATAAAATTTCGGCGGATAAGCAACACCAGATAATCAGGATTTACATTTTTGCATTGCATCTTGAACGATTTGGACGGTCTCATTTTAAACCAGAGGGTGTTGCAAGATGATAACGGTCAGAAAATTAAGGAACAAGTGTATTAAAATATAGATAAGTAAATAAATAAGGGAATCATTTAAATAAATTTAGCATTTCATATGATTTTATACAAATTTTGATATGACTAGTGACAGGACATTCATTTTTTTTTTCAAAATTTTCTTGCATCATGTTTTAAACAATTTTTTTTTAAATCCTGGGATGACCCTAAAAAGGGATACATGTATACTGTGTGTTTTTTTTTTGTTTGTTTGTTTTTTCCTTATACAAAGAAAATAATTCTGTGGGTATAAGAATTAGCGAGGTGTTAACTGATAGCTAACACACGTATCCTTATAATGCATCAGGTTATCCAAAAGAGGGTAACCTAACACAGAACATATACATTGAACAAATCCCGACAAAGAGTTATAACAAATAGACTTTATTGTCTAAGCAAAGTCAAACAAAAAGAATATAAAACAAGATAGATAAATATCTTTAAAAAGAATCTTTAAAGATAGTCTGAGGCTATAAGATGGAGAATAAACGTTGACAATGTGAACTTCAAAATGTACGCCAGGGTGCGTGGCCGCTATGGAACGTAGAAAGGCACGTGTACTGTCGACGGAAATGCCAGGAGCTGGTGATCTAAGCCTCTATGAAGGCATGGAGCATAACGTGCAGATACACGTATAAGGCTGTAGCTGGGAGGGGGCTAAGCCCCCTGATCCAAATGGACGGAGACACAACTTGTGTGTTGTTTTGAAAGCTGGAGAGTTCAAGAGAAAGGGAGATATTTTGGTGGTACTGTCCTTATATATTGATCGCAAAGTCCAAGTAAGAGAAGATGATCCCACAGCTAATGGCAAATCGTAGCGAGTAAGGGAAGATGATCCCATATCTAACGGCAAATCGTAGCGAATAAGGGTAAATGATCACATATCTAACGGCAAATCGTAGTGAATAAGGGAAGATGATCCCACATCTAACGGCAAATCGTAGCGAATAAGGGTAAATGATCCCATATCTAACGGCAAATCGTAGCGAGCAAGGGAAGATGATCCCACAGCTAACGGCAAATCGTAGTGAGCAAGGGAAGATGATCCCACAGCTAACGGCAAATCGTAAGGAATAAGGGAAGATGATCCTATATCTAACGGCAAATCGTAGCGAGCAAGTGAATGATCCCACACCTAATTGTGTAATGCTCTGGTGCAAACTTGTTTTTTGTTTAAAGTCTTGTAGATAAAAAAAAAAAAAAAATTTTTGAAAAAAAAACTATTGAAATAAACATACCTACATCCATTTCTATTCTGATTAAATAAAGGCTATTTTAATATAAAACGTGTCTTTCGTTTATAGTTTTATAATCTAAAAACAAGCGTCTAAAAATCGTCTGGTAACAAACAACCAGATTTTGACGGTGTAAATGAAAAACATGTCCTTATGAATCGAGGTCGCCCTTGGTGTGCTTAAAGGTGACTTGGTCCAAAATAGTTTTTAAAATTACGAATAAAAAAACATGCTAGAAAAATTATGTATTGAGTTTTAAGAAAATAAAAATAAAAATTTATTATCTTTTTAAAAATAAAATAAGCTAATCATTATAAAATTAAGTCGTTAAAGAATAAAGCGGTGAAAATTTCATTAAAATTGGACAATTTCCTAATTTTTGCTATTTGTTTGAAATTAAGAAATTTAAAATAAAAATGATCTCCCTTGATGAAAAAATAAACCCCTTTTTTTTTCATGACCGATAGAAAAAAATGAATTACTGAAATAAACTGTAGTAATTAAATAAAGAAAAGAAAAATTATTTTATTTTCAATTTATTCACCACTCGGGAAATAAACTTAAAAAAATACTTTCCATGGTTTACTTGTCTTTTTAGCAACTTAAATTAAAAATAAAACGGTTAGAAGCGGATGTAAGGGAGATAACTTTTGTGTTACAATTAGAGAATTATTTCCCTTGTTGCAACCAAGTTAATTCATTTAAGTTTTTCTATGTTATTTTCATATTATGAAGAAAAATTATGTCATATAGATATGTAACGAGAACATCAAGACTGAAAAAAAATCCTTTGATACAGATTGCCAGGAATAAGACGAAGAGACAAATAGAAGATTAGATTGGAAAATAACATCCGGGAATGGACACACCTGTCTTTTGCCAAATGGAAAAGATAGATGGCCACTACGACCCTACGGGGAGGGGTCACGACGATATTGATGATGATGATGTTTGACGTAATAAACAATCAAAACCGAAAACAGTTATGGTTTTACAAACCCATTTTGGTTTGTCCTTAAATTTTCGTAGAATAAATATTTACTAACCCCTCCGTGCGTGTAGGATTCGACACAAGGCCAATTTCTTAGAAATCATCATAGAATATTATGAAAACACAATGAACAATAAGTATACGATCAATAAAGTCTGTTTATGATAGCATGAGAAAAAAAGGTTTAGGGTTCAGGATTCCTGAAAATTAGCCAATGATAATAGAACTTTTTTTTTAATACACTTTTTTCTTTTTTTTTTTTAATCGACTGACGCATAAAAATGAATAACTGAAATAAATTGTTATAATGAAATAGAGAAAAGAAAACTATAATTATTTCATCTTCTATTCATACAGAACAGAGACTATTTTAAAAATACTTTCCACAATTTACTTTTAGCTGTTGAAACAAAACAAAAAAAATAAAACTGTTAGAAATGAATGCAAGGGAGATAACTTTTGTGTTACAATCAGAGAATTACCCCCTTGTCATTTAAATCTAGTTAATTAATTTACATTTATCATTAGCTTCATTTTATAATGTAATGTAATTTATTGTGTACAGTGCTCAGGTGCACCACAACTCATCAAAGTCTCATGTCAGATACACAGAATAATGTTGTGCCAGGAACATGAACAGTTCACAGTAGTAATATGGATGTATGTGTGTGCATGTGTATGTGGAGAGTGGCATCAGGTATAGTGTTGGCGGACTACAGGAAGCATGGAGGCTTTGAAAGTTTCAGTGCTCCGGCAGCCTACAACAGATGCAGGCAGTTTATTCCATGTCTCCGCAATTCTGAGCGTGAAAAAATGTTTCCGAAAGTCACGTGAACAGTGCTGTTTTCTGACTTTGTAGGCATGCCCGCATGTATTGGAGAGATGGAGATCAAAAAGGTGCTCAAGGTTGCTGTTGTTGAGATGATTAATGACCTTATGAGCATTTACCAGGTCAGTTGCCAGATGCCGAAGTTTCAACGAATCCATTCCCAGGGCTGCGAGACGTTCAGAGTATGGCAGATTCCTGGTGGAGGGTACTTGCCTGGTTGCACGTCTCTGTACAGTTTCTAGGAGGTTAATATTCTGAGAAAGGTAGGGGTTCCAGACTGGTGATGCAAACTCCAAGTGTGGCCGTACTATAGCTTTGTACAGCTTCAAATAGATAGCTGGTGAGCGGCTGACAAAGGTCTTGCTGAGTGACGCCAGGACGCCCTCGGCCTTTTTGGCAATTTTGGAGATGTGTTTCGTCCAACGTAAATCATTGCTGACAGTAATACCCAGATCACGTTCGCAAGAAGATTCCTTGATATTAGTGTTGTAGAGGGAGTATATGTATGATGGATTTTTCCTCCCAAAATGCATGGTGGTGCATTTGTCCACAGCCAGCTTCAGTTGCCAGTCAGTGATCCATTGTTGCACTGTGTCCAGGTCTGATTGTAGTAAAGATCTGCAGCGTTCAGGATCTGTCTTTTTTATTTCAAGGTACAACTTGATGTCATCGGCATACTTCAGGACTATGGTATTCCTTAAGTTAGCATCTATATCATTGATATACGCAACAAACAAAAGGGGGCCAAGAACTGAGCCCTGTGGTACCCCAGATGACATCTTATATGGTGAGGAGTGTTGCCCAAGAACTGTAACTACCTCTCTCCGGTTGAGTATGAAGGACTTTAACCAGTCAAAAAGATCATCCTTCACCCCCATTGCAGAGAGTTTTGCCAAAAGTCTTTTGTGCGGCACTGAGTTGAAGGCCTTAGCAATGTCAAGGTAGACAACATCTACCCATGAGCCCCCATCAGTGATCCGGGTGATGTTCTCTAGGAACTCTACAAGTTGATCACAACAGCTAGATTTTGGGATAAATCCAAACTGGGATGGTCGGA
The DNA here is from genome assembly GCA_023376005.1 of Doryteuthis pealeii. Classification (NCBI taxonomy): domain Eukaryota; kingdom Metazoa; phylum Mollusca; class Cephalopoda; order Myopsida; family Loliginidae; genus Doryteuthis; species Doryteuthis pealeii. The sequence continues at coordinate 52,200,936 of CM042139.1, forward strand.
TAAGACTGTGAGAGTTCCAGAAATTCCAAAGTCTCTCTTTGATGCAGGACTCCATCAACTTCGCAATGCAACTTGTAAGACTGACTGGCCGATAGTTAACAGGTGATGTGCGGTCGCCCTTTTTGAACAGTGGAATTACACTAGCAGTTTTCCACTGTTCTGGAGTAGCACCATTTTTCAAACAAAATTGGAAGAAAACAGCTAGCTGGTGGAGAAGGAAGCACCTGCCCCGTTTGAGAAGCAGGTACTTCACACCATCAAGACCTGGAGAAGCATGGTTGCGTTTACTCTTGAGGTGGCGTCGCAGCATAGCAGGTGTGAATTCTATTGTAGTTATAGAAATTGATGTCAGAGGTGGAGGAGATGGTACATTTTGGTCCTCGACAGTGAAAATGCCTGCATAGCATTCAGCAATAAGTTCTGCACATTCTTTAGGGTCATCGGTGATTTGGTTTGTATGAGGATTGTGAAGAGGGCCAACAGGGGAGTGAGGCCTCTGTTTCGAATGCACATATTTCCAGAACACCTTACTGTCCGGGCTGGTTGCTATGCGCTGTTCAAATTCAAGTACTGCCTTTTTTATCACCTGCTTGAGGTTGTTGGACGATTTGTTCCGTTTTCTCCTATTGTCCTCTGACTTGAGACGTTGGTACTCCCGCTCAGTACTACGGCGTTCCTTCCTGGCGAGTCGGACTGCTGCAGTCTCCCAAATTGCTCTCCCTGGGTGTTTCTTCTACTTACGTGGTACTGATGCTCCACATGCTGCCCATATTGAGTTCTGGATATTCTGGAGTATAATGTTAACATCTCCAGACTCGTAGAATTCAGGCCAACTTGGGCGTTGCAGCTCTGTGCAGCAACAGTCCCAGTCCGCTTTGTCCCAGTCAAAATGAGCATCACGGGGTTGATTTTTTTTTTTTGTTACTCCCCATGAGGGACAGATTGGCAACGATCATGGCGTGATCAGAGTCACCTAGAGGTTCCTCAGTAGAGACATTAATGACCGCTTCAGGGGTAGTGGTGAAGATTAGATCCAGAGTATTGTCACCTCTTGTCGGGGAGGTGACTACTTGGGACCAGTTCGAATCCAACACCAGCTCGAGGAAATCGTTAGCACCTTGTGGCCATTGAAAGGTTTCCCAATCAATTTCAGGGTAGTTGAAGTCCCCTGTAATGAAAACATAAGTGGCTGTTTTTCTGGCAGCAGCTCTAAGGATATCACAGAGCTGCGTGTCCTGGTTGTAATTTGGGGGACGGTAAACAACTCCCAGTAGGAGCGATGACATGTTCATCCGTATCTCGCAGAAAAAGACTTCTTGCTGTGAATGGTTCAGGTCAGTGCAAGGAATTGTTGAGAAGTCTGAACGAATGTAGATCATGACACCACAACCACGACGATTGGAGCGGTCTTTGCGAAACAGGTTGTAGCCAGTTACATTGAAGACCCCATCACATAATAAGGAATGAGCCCATGTTTCCGTGATTGTTATGAAATCAGGGTTGATACTTTTGACGTATGTATCAAAAAGATGTATCTTGTTGCATAGACTGCGAGCATTCAATGACAACAATTTATACCCTGATTTCAGCTCATGATTATGTGCAAGGGGCGTCAGGTTGTTCAGAGTTAGTTTCCCACAGATTCTGTTTTGTTGCTATTTATCGTGGGTATACTGTCCTCGGACCAGCTGGCGTCTCTCTTCCACGAGTCCCCCGTCTTGGTGAACTACCAAATTTGTCCATCACTACGCAGGCTGAAGCTTTCATGATCTGCTGAGTCACGGTTTAAGGAGGCTGCAGTGCATAGCTTTGGGCGTACTTTACGTGGAAGAACAGGGCGTGTTCGGAAAGCAATCCGCTTCTCCTGCCTAGCTTTTTCTGAGGCTAGGAGGTACGAGCGTGCCTCCATTGAGCTTGCAAAGGTTAGCCTGATCAGCCTGGGTTTCTGTCCTGGTCGACCAAGTCGGAGAGCGTCTCTTGGGGGGGGGGTGCACTTTAGGTTTTTTGATGAGTCGGCAGCAAATACCCGGAGATCAGCTATATCCTCCGATACGCCGATGGCAATCACTTCATGGTCTACAGGTTGAAAGGCTTTCTCAGTTTTGGAGGTGGATTTGGCAGGGGCCACAGTTTTGGGGGTGGATTTGGCAGGGGCCACAGGGAGATCCTTAAGCAGGGCACTCCGGTAGGATTTTTTGTGAGGATCCACGTGAGCAGTTGCTTTGATTCGTACTATTTCCTGCTTCAGGTCAGAAATCATTTGTTTGATTTCTCTAAATTCTACATTAGTGGCCAGTTTTGCTACTTTCTCTTCCACAGGAATGGCAATGATGGTGGAAGATATCTGTTGTTTTATGAAGAAAAAATGATGTATAGACATTCAAATCCTGGACGAGACTTTGCATTCACATAGCGCTAATACCCTTAGGAAAGGTATGCATCCAGTTTCAATAAATCACCATTGTTTATATGCCATAAAAAAAGACGCATATTTATGCATGAAAGTGATTTTATCGGCTATCAAAGGATCATTTCTAATTTCTCACTAGGCCAGATTAAAATCACTGTAAGGGTAACCCAAAGCCAAACTTTTTCTACCTTATTTTTCCGATGCAGGAATCATTAGGGAGTAAGAAAAGATTTTAGTAAACGGACCATTTACCAAAACTTTTCTCGTTCTAAAATAATACTTGCATCGGAAAATAAAGTTAAAAAAATGTTCGCTTTTGGTTTACCCTTACAGCGATTTTAACATGGAACACACTGCTAAAAAGAGATGCAAAAATAGTTTTTAAAATCTTACCAGATATCCTAAAAAAATATTCTATTAATGTTAAAATTATATATATAAAATGTTACAAATATAAAGTCTTTTTACAATTTAAAGTTGTAATTGATAGAATTTCATTTTCCCATATATTGTTTGTCATAGAAAATAGCTTAGACGTAATTACTTCCCTTTAATAAAAGTCACGTTATTACTTTTACATGTCATACAGCCAGTATACAGGATCATATGACAGCTAATTTAGATAGTCTATCAAGCTCACCAATAAAAGTGTGACATTTTAATTCTATGACCTTTTTAGAATATTACCATATCAAATGACTTCGTAAAAAAGGTATGTTTACCTTGGAATTGGAATTTTGCGTCATCAAATCTAAAGGGAGATAATTCTTGCTTGAATTATACGGTAGAGGTTATTCACGCAATCAGAAAGCTGTTGCTTTATCAAATTTTAATCAAATTAATTTGTTTAAGTAAATAAATTGATTAATAAAAAGGAAGCGACTTATTTTTATAAATTTTTCTCTGACTTATTGAACAATTTTTATTTTTTTTATTTTTTTACAGCAAATGAAATAAATAAATACTCAAGACAAAATGTTTATGCAGAAATCAAATTATTTTGCTATAGCTAATAGAACTAAATTTTAAACATCTATATATTAATACTAGAGTTCCTTAAAAGTAAGACCATTATCTTGCAACACCCTCTGGGTAAAAATGAGACCATGCAAAATGAAATGCAAAAATGTAAATCCTGGTTATCTAGTGTTGCTTATCTGCCGAATCCTTATTTATTATGAGTGTAGTCACCACTAACAACCTACAACCACCCTACAAGGTTTTTTCTTGAAACCACAAGATATCATCATGGGTCCTCAACCCACTGCCCATATGCAGCACTCAGAGTCCCATCTGTGCAGCCCTTCACCCAACTTTCAATATTTTATCTTCACTTTTGATATGGACTATGAAGAAGGACCATTACAACTGCAGGTGGAACTCATTGATCTTCAGTGTTCAAAAGATTTGAAGTCCAAGTTCCTTAGAAGATCCTCAATTGTGCTTCCATCTGGACTATTCCCCAAGTCTATCATCCATACCCAACAAGCAGTGTCCAATATCCCAGATAAGATCCTTGGGTTTTTATTCACTTTATTGACATATGGCAGGAGTCCTCAGTCCACTGGTCCCAAGCCTACAGGCCACATGTAGACCTTCACCCAACTTTCAAAATTTTCTCTTTGATGTTGACCGTGAAGAAACGCCATTACAACTGCAGATTGAACATATTGATCTTTAATGATCAAAAGATTTGAAGTTAAAGTTTCTTGATTTCCTCATCCTTCATTTCTATAAGAACCACATACTTCCATTTGGACAATTTCCCAACCTGGTTGCCAAACCAAAGTTAAAGAAACCAATCGGCCCTACTATTTACCCATAGCTGGAGAGAAAATAATTTGATGCATACCTTTCTCAAGAGGTATTATCACTATGTGAAATGCAAACAACCTTGAACTGTCCATTTCTTACAATAATAGCCATCAATGAAAAAAAATATATCAATTGCTGTAAAGTATAAATAATTTTTAAATCATCTTTATTGGGGTATGTATAAACACAATGTTCAGACCATTGTAACCTCGGACCTTGTTTAGGTGTGTTTTTTTAATTACCTTAAAATGAGTCATTATCAAATGATAAACCTTGAATTCAAACATGGTTTCAGAGCTAAAAATATCATTACCGCTAGTTTAAGGGGTTCCAAGCAGCATAAATGCTACCAGACTTATTGACAGAAATGTGATTAGATTTAGAAAAAATAAAATGAAAGAAAATTACAAATTCTAAAATAGAAATTTCAAAATGTCGTAAATAACGCTATTACTTAGCTAACCGTTTTTATCTGACTTGGAAATTGAAATGAGAAGGTCGCAAAATGTAGTATTGAATCTTACAATTTCCTGTTAGATTATCATATGTATATATAAACACAATGTTCAGGCCACTGTAACCTTGGGCTCTGTTTAGGTGGTTTTTAGTACCATAAAATAAGTCATCAGTTACCACTAGTTCAAGGAGCTTCAAGCAGCATAAATGCCACCAGACTTATTAATAGAAATACAAACAAATGATGTAAAGATACCGGCCTTCGCCAACTCAGTGTATGAGTAGCATAGGGATCTGTGCAAGTGAGGAGCTGATTGTTTTGGCATCTGAGGTGGAGCGCCAAACCTATCTCCTTGGTCTAGCACTAGTGAAAACGGGATAGACTCCCTTGCTGTCTTGTTGATACCAACATTAGGCCACACCAACGACTTCACTTACTTTTTTTTTCTTTTTTTTTTTACTTATTTTCAGAAAATAAAAATAAAAGAACAAATAACAAGTAGGCAAAAGATTAAAACAAATTTTATTCCTTCATTGTTTAACACCAGAAAAATCAGAAGAATTTGTCATGAAGCAATTGACAATAACAGAACAAAATAGAGTCTGTACGAAAAGCGAGTGGGGGAAGTCAGGGATTCATTTATACAAAGAGTACAAAATGACCATGAGTCTCCAAGGGCCAAAAATTACAGAGGGTGTTAGTCTGTTTTGGCCAGTTGTCTGTATGTGTATGTGTGTGTGTACTTGCATGCATGTGTATCGTTGGTCCAATGGTGAGCTGGAGGTATGCTACACCTGGGGCAGGGATGGGGTGGATGCAACATTACCCTGTACAATGCTGGAGAGGGAAAGGTTGCTACTTTTGTTGCTGCTATCACACAATTGCTTTGGCTTCAGGGAGAAACGCTTCCCAGTGTTTGATCAGCTAAAAAAGACAAACAAAAAGAGCATTTTTAATACATATTGTTTACAGCAATAAGCTGAGAAAAATGTACAGTTTTTTTTATACTCCAGAATAATGAGAACATACAATTGTAAAATTGAATAAAATGTTCCGTTTGAAATTCACAGGTTATCACATATGAGGTGTCTGAAGAAGGTCAGAGGGTACAAGAGATAGGATTATACTAAACATTAATTTGAATAAAACAATGTTTAATAAAATAAAAATAATATGATCTTTTCAACTCTCTAATGTCAGTAGACTGAAAAGACATTGTACAAATATGAGCATCTTTCTGGTTCTTGCTAAAAGAAATTAAGAGTAATAAAACTTGTAGTACGATTGTAGTACATAGCATTGTCAGCAGAAATCAATGGACATTGACAAATTTGCACCATAATCGGTTCAATTGGCAATTTCTCGAGTATTTCTGGTCCAATCTTAAAAATATTTATATGATTGAAAGAAAAGAAAATAATCTTTCCAAATATGTCATTTGTATGTATTTTTATCCATTGAATACTTTTTTTTACAGTTAATTAAAACAGAATTTGGTTTCAAAAACACAAAATATAAATTGATTTTTAGACTAAATTTTACACATTACTTTGTTTTGCAAAATCAAAAGGGAAAATCTTTATCTTGAAATTGTACACTCAATTAGAAGACACCCAAAACTACGAGGAGTTTCAGTCTCAGAATTATATTGATATATACACATTTATATGAGTAAGATTTTAATGTTCTAACATCAGGATTTTTTGTCAAACTTTAAATTTTGGAAAAAACAAACTTACAAGCTAGTAATAAAATGTAAACAAAACACTTCACCACAAACCAACCAAACAGGCTTTGTTTAAAAAAATTGATGTAAATAGGTATTTTATTTCTTGTATATAATACATCACAGGTATTTAAAGATGTATTTTTAAGTCCAAAGTGATGTTATCTACTTAAATTAATATTATATATGTGTATACATGCAGTATTAAAATGAAAATGTTGAATAATCTTGTGGTAAAAAAAAAAAAAAAAAAAAAAAAAAAAAAAAAAAACACATTATTTAGAGGATAAGTATCCTCTAAATAATGTGTTACAGCATAGAAATACATCCAATTTGAGTGCAGAATCAGAAAGAACATACAATTTTACATAAGAAGGCAAAGTTTTATCCAAAAATAAAGAAAATGGTAAAGAAATTACTGAATTTTTGTTTTAAATTGGTTTGTGATTTGACTTTTTTCTTTTTTTCTTTTTTTAAAGCAAAATCATGTCTACTTTTGTACTCCTAATTTCGGGGCTTTAAATTCTCATAACTTTTGAACCATTAAGGATATTTGCAGAATTCAAACAGGTTTGAACTCTATTTACAGAGCTCTATATAACTAATGTGATTAAATAACAATAACCTCAAATAAAAAAAATCAACTAATGTTTCAATCAAAAATAAACAAAAGGAAAGAGAGAAAACAACGAGTGAGAGAGAGTTAAATCAAGATTATTATACTTTTTACATATTGAACTATTATGCAATAGCTCTTAAGTAAACATATCAAACAGGGTAATAATTAAATTATCATATTGTGGTATATCCACAGGTCCTGCTAGTTTTTGTATAAATTTGATTATCACTAACAGCTTCTAAATTGTAGTTACTCTTTTTATAAAAGATTTTGTTTCTTTAAAATCTAATTATTCAAGTTACTGACCTTCTGCTGAGTTTCCATTAGGTGTTCCAAATACGAGATGACAACAGTTTTAAAATCAGTCACTCGACACACTTCAAAACGCTTCACTTCCTTACGAATCATGTCAGATATCTTCTCAAAATCTTCCTGTCCTTTCTCAACTTTCTGTTCCCACTGAAAACAAAATTTGAATAGAAAAAAAATTATAAATTTGAAAATTAAATCAACCAGACAAAAAAGAAAATATTGAAATGAATGAAAATAGAATATCAACGTTTCGGCTATAAATTTTTTTTTTTTTTTTTTCAATTAAAACTCATACGACATTATAATCTCTTCTGTTCCTGAGTGCACATATTTAGGTGAAATAATGCATATGCATCTAGGTGCAAGCATATCAATATGAGTAGGTCTATATACCAGCATAGCATGTATGTATTTGGATATGGACATGAGCGTATCTTTACAAGGGTGAGTGGGTATAAATAACATATATGCATGTATAAGAATCTATTAAAAATCCATCTAATACCTTTGTAGCATTATAATCTCTCGTCTCTGGTTGCACATATTTACGTGCAATAATGCATATGCATGTAGGTGCAAGCATAAAGAGGAAGAGTCAATAAAGACAGCCATGTGTATGTATATATATATATATATATATATATATATATAACAATCTATTAAAAATCCATCTAATACCTTCATGACATTATAATATCTTTACTTATTCCAAATGCAACTGCTTAGCCTCACTTGCTTGACATTTTTCTCTTTCTCTTATTAAGGCCAACACCATCAATTCTAATAGTTTCTTGAAGTCTGATTTTACATCAATTAACTTATCCAAAAATTTTTTAGCAGTTTCATGTCAATAAAACATACAACCCATTTTATAAATGGGGGACTAATTTATCAATTTGGCCAGACAGCAGAGAAATTGAATAATGATAGATACAATTGGTTTAGACTGGTAAACCAGTTAGAATTTCTAACTTGTCCTCTGCCATTTATTTTAGTTCCCATTCTGGTGGGATTCCTTATTGGTCAATCAGGATTTCTCTATTACATTTCCTATTAGTATTTCTCTTAGGAATTTTAGTCAGTTTATTCTCAGAATAAAATCTTACACAACTTATTGTTTAATAATTTATAGAAAGTGTTTTGAAAATTATGATAACTTATTTTCGTGGTAGAGAAATTTTTTTTTTTTTTTTTTTTTTAAATGTGTGGGGGTGGGAGATACCTCAGTAATTTCTGCTTGTGCTTGTGGGATTTTGTCAGTCTTGAGGGCCATTTCTAAACGAACTTTGTTTTCTCGCTTCCTTGCCAACATAACTTCAGCATCTTTCCAATTCCGGTAACACTTGACACGTTCATGGAATACTTCCTGAAAAAAAAAAAAAAAAAATAAAGAAAACATTGATTCACCATAAACTTTATGTTACAAATATTTATGTACATACATCTACTGAAAAATCCTAGAAGTCGGATTTTACTTATTGAAATAACTTGCTCTATGTTTATATTTAGATAGAATATCAAATGTTTTAAGACATTCAACTGATATGTGCTTGTATTTACCCAACCCTTCCACCACAGGCAAAATGTGACAAAGTCAATTTCTAAACAGTTATAAAGTAAAAGTTGTCGGGGCAGCCTAATATCGGTATGAGCCATACAGCGAGGGAGTCTATCTCCTTTTCACTAGTGATAGACCAAGGAGATTATTTTAGTGTCTGAGGTGGAGTGTCACACCTACCATCAGCTCTTCACTTTACCGCACAGATCACTAGGCTACTCATATGCCGAGTATTGAACCAGGATGGTTTGAATTCTCGACTAGTTTTCTATGAAAGGCTAAAGAACCCAACCTGTTTTATAACTGATGTATTTAGTGCAATACTAAATAAATTCAGGTGGAATTACACATCAAATTTGGATATACATAAATGTTGAAAGAGGCACACTTTGCATAATGGTTATCATAGGAAATGGATTTGGCATTCAGAGTTCAAATCTTGGATAAGGCCGTTTGCATTTCACTTTGTGTTAATGCCTTTGAGAAAGGCACAAATAAATCCCCCCTCCCAAGATATGGGTAAATAGTTGGGCAGGCTGGGTTCATTAGCCTTAGTAAGGCAACCAGTCTATGAAAAAGAAAACTTTGAATTCAAACTTGTTAGACTCCACTTCAAAGAGTGACCTTGTGTCACATCCTACTTGTGTGGAGGGGTTGGTAAATATGTAAATGTTGAAAATATTCTATGAAAGAACTGGATATATGAAAGATGAAACATTTTCTCTTTAAAAAAAAAAAAATGAAAAAATATAAAAATAATTCTTTTTTTTATTTTTGTTGTTATTGACCTTTACTGATTGTATCATATTGATGTAATCCTTCAGCAGCTCAGAGATAACATAATAGTCCTGGTCTGCCTGGTCTTTATGCAACTGTTCCACCTTCTCTTCTGTTTCAGCCAGTTGCGACAAGGCTCGTGACAGAGCTGTATGCTCTTCAGCATTGCCAAGCATGGCAGCACTTTTAGCAAATTGACCAGTGGTCAAACTCAATTCTGAAAAGAATCAACAACAATTGAACAAAATTAATAAATCAACACAACAATCAACAGATCATCATCAATGAGAAATCAACAATTGATTGCACAATTTGCAATAGGAACAACAAAGTCTAACTGAATCATTTCAGGGTTTGTTTGTTTTTTTTAATTTGGCTTGTGCAGAAAGAAAAAAAAAACTATGATCCCTAATACAGTGGAATAATAAGTTTAATCTCTGGATAGAATTATTTGGAAAAATTTATTCAACAATATAAAATCACAATGTTCAAGCCACCCTAACCTCAGTCACTGTTCAGATCTGTTTTTTTAAATTACCTTAAAATAAGTCATCTTCAAACGATTTTTCAAGAATCCAAACATGGTTTTGGAGCTAAAATCATTATCTGAGGTTGCCCCAAGCAGTTTAAATGCCACTAAACTTATTGAACAGAAATGCAATTAGATATAGAAAAATAATTATTATTTCTGTTCAATAAATTTGGTGTCATTTAAACTGTTGGGAGCACCCTTGAGTAAGTGGTAATGATTTTAGCTCTGAAACTACATTTGAATTCTTGGAAAATCGTCTGAAAATGACTTATTTAAAGGTAATTTTAAAAAAAAACAACATCTGAACAGTGCCTGAGGTTACTGTGGCCTGAATGTTGTGTTTATACACAATAAAGATGAGGATAACAGTCTGAAATATCAAAATTATTCATATCAAGCCTCATCTCATAAATACATATAAGTATAAGAATATAAAATCACTATGTAATATAGATCATCTTTTAAAAATCATAAGATCATTAAAAAATTTTAAAAATTAAATAAAAATAAACACCGATTTTACAAAATTTTTTACATTTTAGAAGAATCACAATAAACACGAGAAATAAGATTTTCTCACCCCACCCCGAGAAAGGGGGGGTTATAGAGTTTGGCTAAATCTAAAAAGAAAACTAACAATAAGAATTACCTCGTCTGTGTTGTACAAGAGCTTCAACACTTCTGTGTAGTTTTTGAAGTTGGGTATCAAGTGACTCAATTTGTTGTTGCTTTTCTTCAAACCACTAAAATTGAAAGGCATCATCATCATGACAAACAATATCAAATTAATACTTACTAGTTGTCTTAATTCACACACAAAATACATTAAAAATAACAAAAACATCCATGTCATGATAACAATAATTCACACAATAAATTGTACTTTTCATTAAAAAGGTACATAGATAGAAAATCCCAATAAACAAATGGTTATCAATGTATTATTAACAAAAATGTAAGAAATCACAAAATGTTTCATTTCAAATTACAAATCATTACAGTTAAATAAATTAATAATCTTCAGTTATTTTTATATCATTATTTCCTTAAAAACAAAAAGTGGGGGAAAAATAATTCAATTTCTGAATGAACTTAAACATCACTAGGAGTTAAAAATGGAAAAAAAAGTCAAAAAGGACATTTATCTTATTTTATTTAATAGACATGCTGCTGTAATGCAATAAACAAAACTAATTCTACTTGGGAACTTCGGGAAAATTACAAATGATGGGCAGCACACCAAAATTGACTAAAGTATTTCAATTCACATATTATCAAAAGAAAGTAAAATACACACATATCAAAATTATAACAGTTGAAAACAAACTAAGAATTTAAAAAAAAAGGGCAGTCGTGAAAATTGGAGTCATTTCTCTTTTGTCCATTGTTGAGAGAGAGAGACAGTCCATCGCACAAAATTTACAAGATACATGACTCAATGATTTGAACTGCATTCTAACCAGCAAAAGAATTAACAAAAAAAGTTACTTAATAATATTAATAATAATAATAATTTTTAAAAAACAAAAGCATTCAACAAAAGCCTTTGAAAAAGCATAAGTTCTTAATCAAATATCTTTATTATTTGAATTTTTTATTAAAAATTAACATTTTACAAGTTTTAGTTAAACATCCTGTTGGCATCTACTACCATCAAAATTTAGTTTATATTATTGTTAATTCTGACATCTCAAATGTTAATATTTATCCCTATCAAAGTTTTTTAAACAGTTTATAATAAATTAGAAAAATAAAAAACACAAATAAAAGAAGAAAAAAAACAAAAAAAAACAATAAGGGCAATCTTGAAACAGTGAAAATTCAAACAAATAAATGAATCAAAAATGGCAATAACTGTAAATGATATGTTTTGCCAAATTGCCAGTTTTATTTTAGGAAAACTTAAATAAAATGAATCTTAATTCTTGTAACCTGATCACTGACTGGCGAGTAGGGGGAAGAGGAAAAGGGGGTGGGGATAGAAATGAAAAGGGATCATAAAACCATCAGCAAATTAAGAATTGTTCTTAGTTTTATTTTATTTTCCCAACATCAGATTTTTAAATCCCAAATAAAACTTGAAAATTTAACAATAGATGAAGTTTGTTATTATTACTTAATTTTTATGTTTGTTTTTAATTTTGCAAATAAAATAGAGAATTCTTTATACTTTAAGACATGAAGGAGTTTTATCTTGCATATGGTATAACCCCCTAATATTAGGCTAAAATTCAGGTTGCATGATATGTGATTTCTGGCATCACAATTATTCAAATCCCAGTTGAATTTGGTATTTATTAACTCTTTACTTGAAGGCAACAAACTGAAATGGGGTTTTGTTTTGGTCTTAACACAAAAATCAATAATTCTAAAAAAATGCTTAACATTCTCAGAGATTCTACACACATCCAGAATATAAAATATCAACTTGTATTTTTTAAAATCTATTTCATTAATTTGTGGAGTCATTAGAAAAAAACCCGTCTTAGATGTTTGCTTTTTGTTTAGTACCATATTGTTTATCCTAATTTCAAAATTAGAGACAAAAGGGAGCAGAAATTTATCAAGGTTGATTGACTATGGTTAAAAGTGCAGTAAGGGTAACCCAAAGACAAACTTCTTTTAGACCTTATTTTTAAAATGCAGGAATCATTGGGGAACAAGAAAAGTTTTGGTAAACAACCCAAAGCCCTGCCAAAAACTTCTCATTCCCCAATGATTCCTTCATTGAAAAAATAAAGTTTTTAAAAAGTTTGGTTTTCGGTTACCCTTACTGCGCTTTTAACCTAGGCTATGAATAATGAACTTCCTCTGTTGTTTATGTTTCTAAAGAAATAAAGTTTGAGTTGTAAAATTTTATTAACAGTTTTTACTAAAAAGCAACTTTGAGTCAGGAAGATTTAAGTCAACATTGTCAGAATTTTCTTAAGAACAAAAACAAAAAAAACATTTGTCTAAGATAGAAGATGAGTTGATAAAGAAAAAGAAAAAATATTTGGATGGATTCAAAATGACAATGAAAAATGATAGTTATGATTTGAGAGAATGAATCTGTGTGTGAGATGGTGTTGTATGTAATGGTAGTAAATATCAGTTTCATCAACCAACTCCAAGATGAAAACATTGAAGGATTCTTCTGGAAGTGAGGAAATAAGAAAACTATTCAACAAAGGATTTTTCAAAAGTTCATCTGTTATTGGAACTCTTTTTTTCTTTTCTTTTTTTAAACTCAATATAACTGTAAAGTTAAAAGAAAAAATAATTTGAATTGGATTTAAGTTACTAAATGATCCATTCTTAGTGAAGATAAACTAAGGATAGATGTTGACAAAACTTCTTGTGTTACATTTCACAGGGGAAAAAAATCTAATGAAAATATTTCTAAGTTATTTTCAAAGTTTCCAAACAGGAAAGTTAGAAAATAAAAAGACAAACCTTAAAGAAAAATTCAGATCTGGGAAAAGATGACCTAATAGAAGAATCAGAACAATTCTTTGTTGCCTTGAGCATATAGAAAAGTCTAGGGGATTGTGAAGGACAGGAATTTAAAGGAGTCAGATTTATGAAGAAATGGGAGGAGGAAGGAATGGGAGGAGGAAGAAGTGATAGGAGGAGGAGGAGAATGATCTCAAAATCAATAATTTGAATAAAGTTGAATATTTCCATTCAAAAATGAAAATAAATTGAAATTATTAAAAAGAAACCTAAGAGCAACTAAGTGGCAGAAGAAGAAGACTAAGAGTTTCAAGAAACAGGCAATGTAAACTACAATATTGGTGCCAAAATAACTAACATGCAGGGACATAAGTAAAAGACAACAACAAGAAAATACAAAAGGAAATGGAATTGTTTTACGGAGTCACAATTAGAGAAATGAAGAAAGATAGGTTGAAAAAGTTTATTAATTTAACCCACCTCATTTCTAATTCCTTCTTTTATGAGACATAAGTATGGCACATTTTATTAAGATGTGTTGTATACAAGAAAGGTTTGTTTGGTTCGTTTTGTTTTACGACATATCAACCTCAGTGGGTCATTTAATGCCGATAAAGTTTTGAAATAAATCAATTCTTAATAGATAATACAATTTTTTTATAAATACATTTTTCTATTTAACCCATAGATGGGACCCTAACAGGTACTACCACTCCGGGTCAGAGTGGACCAGGGAGCAATGGTTTGGTTTGGTTTGTTTTACGGCATATCAACCTCAATGGGTCATTTAATGCCAATAAAGTTTTGAAATAAATAAATTCTTAATGGATAATACAATTTTTTTTATGAATACATTTTTCTATTTAGCCCATAGATGGGACCCTAACAGGTACTACCACTCCGGGTCAGAGTGGACCAGGGAGCGATGGTGATGAAGGGGTGCTCCACATTCTCCAAAACTGGAACCTCACTATCAGATAGAGTTTAACATCATTCCCAGGACATGTAGACCCGCAGCCACCGCCTTCTAGCACCCATATGATAAAAAGGGGTTGGGGCTTGCCATAAGGGCAATAGGGTTGGGAAAATCATATAGATGCTAGGGCTTGACATGACCAGCCGATTGATCGGAGGGGGCCTCTCCGACCGCCCGTCTAGCCCAAGATAGGGCCAAAGTGGAGCATTGCATGTCATGAACTGCTCATCCACCTGGGCTCTATCCTTAAGCATCACGGGTCGCCACCCACAGCCAACAGGTGGCCCCATTGGGAGAGTCTTACCCCTCTGCAGAGGTGCAGTCGGTGCATTCTAACGCCCCAGCCGACAGGGCGGTATACAAGAAAGAATTATGATTATACAACTATACTTTTCAGGTTTACTATTATTTGTTTTTTTAAATTCCTATTAATCAGCTTGAAAAGTTCAAAGTTCAACATCAACAACTGACTATTAATTTACAGATATACGAACAAAATAGATATCGAGATGAAAGAATTTATACTTAAGACAAGGATGAAAAGTTTGGATGATCAAATGAAATCAAAAATTTATGTCTTTGTGGGCATAAAAAATAAGAATCAAGAATGAAAGACAATTACAAGACAAAAATGATTAAAAACTACACAGAAGCAGAAGGCAAAAATGTATAACTTCTTATTTTGAATATAAGTCACAAAAAAAAAAAAATTCTAAAGAATTTATGCAAAGGGAAAAAAATTAGAAAGTGAAGGAGAGATAAATAAAATAAAATTTTCAAGTTAACTTTAATTAGAAATTGTTTTAGTAATAAGGATGGAATTTGTTTTTGGCCACCAATCTGAAATTATTGATGTAAATCTACAAAAGCTTGAAATGAACCTCTTCCCTATTAAACATTTTTAGTGCATTAGGACATAAATGGTGAATATAAAATACACAAATTGATAATTAAAAAAATTCTCTGCAACAACAAATTTATGGAAGGTAATTTGATTTATATAATTGATTAGAAAGGTTTCAAAATATTTAGAAAATTTTTTATTTTTTATTTTAAAATTTGCTAACTTGAATTACATTAAACATGTTAAGATAACCAATGTCCAAGATAAAGCGAGATGATGGAAAAACTATAAAATAGAATGCAAAAATAGCACAATCTTAAAAAACATTAAATTATTGCCTAAAACATTTACTGCCACATTACATACATGTGCATCTATTTCATGGGTTTTATTTCTCTAAATAATAAAAAAATTATTAGTATTATTTTCTTCTTTTTTTTTTTTAACCTTGATTGTAGAGATGTTTTTTGTTGTTTCTTTTGGTAAAACAAAATGACCATGAGACGGAAATGTGTCACATGGCACTATGAAGAAATAAAAGCAAAGCTAGAGACAAGGACATGCAGTAGCATAATTCTTCATAGTTTAATAAAAATTTATTTACCAAAATAAAACATAATTAGTCTCATATAGCAATTTCTAAAAGTCACTTTTGAAAAATAGATGTCACCATGTAAGGGTTGAAATATCTAAAGTAGCAGTGAACATATTAAAACAAGGTTCTTTTGTAGCAATATGCATCAGGGAGTAAAATAAGTAAAAAAAATGAGTAAAAAAAGCTGTTTTAAAAATTGGCACTGAAAAGAAATCTATTAGGTTTTATTACAAAGATTTAGCTTGAAAAATTACTACCACTCAAATCTTTATTCAACACTAACAGCTTTGTCCAGGATTTAAACTTGGTTCACCAATTCAATTTCCTTACAATAAAAAACATTACACTAAGCATACCTCCTTACTTATCTATGTAAAAAGTTGCCACTGGTGGCAAAGTGTTTGCTTTTGGACCAATAACATCTCAAATTCAACAGAAATCAGAATCTTGGCCAATAATAGCAAAAAAAGAAAAAATTTGTTTAAAAAAAAAAAAACCAAAAAAAAACAATGTAATAACAAATGTAATTGAAGAGAATAATCTATGCAAATTAAAAATGAACTTTCTTCAGAAAAAAAAATATATTTTACTATTTTAAGAAAGTAATGAAAAATCTATTACAAAAAAAAGTAAATGAAAAAAAAAAATAAAGCTTTACCAATATATGGGACTAATATCAATTTTTTTTAATAAATGAAATATTAACAATCAATAAAAGGGGAAAGGATTAAATATATACATATATATGTAAAAATATTCACCTGAGTAATGTGTTTAGCAGTTGTTTAGATCTGAGAAAGAAATCTGATATGAAATAATTGCTGAAAGCTGATATCAGAGCAAATTCCTGGCCAATGCTGATGCTATCAATATAAGCTAAAAACAAATAAATATCAATAGTTGGCCAAGCTTACCAAGCCAAAAGCTTATTATGAAAGGAGGAAAAGGTTTATTCAGCTAAAGACAAAAAGACCAAAAGGCTTTTATAAAAACCTAAGCAATCAGTTGATAAAAGCCAAGACAGCAAAAAGCAGTTTATTCTGCTTATCAGAGATTTACATAAGCACACAAGGGTTTCCAAATTTATTTATAGATAAACTTCCAAGATTGGGATTCAGTTAAATTCTTTATTAAAATCCAGATGGATTCAACATTACAACAGCAGATTAAAAGCCTGTGACATTCACAATTTCTGATTTTCTTTCAACAATCCATTGGGGAAAGGAAGGGTTTTTCAATGTACCGTCAAATGTTCATGCCTGAAGATTTCCTTCCTTCCTTCTATTCAAAACTCCTAGCATAGAACCCTCAAATCTTCTCCATTAATAAACCTTTTTTTTTGAATCAGTTGAAATCAAGAGTCACAATCATGATAAAGAAAAAGACGACCGAGCCAAGTTTTTTTTATAAGCAAGCATTTCCCTTTCTTTCTATTTGAATATCTTAATTTTTGAAAGTTGCAATTTTTCTATCAAAGACGTTAAAGCAAAGACCAAAGTAAATTAGGCAAAGTAGAAAGAATAAAAAAAAACAAAAAAAAACAATGCTCATTTTTGGTTTTAACTGATAAATATTTGTCATTCAAATTTTCAACATTTCTATAATTGCCAAGTTAAAAGCGCTGTAAGAGTAATCCAAAGCTCAATTTTCTTAGACCTTATTTTCTTTAATGCAGGTATCAATGGGGAACCCAAAAAGGTTTTCTACACGGTCCAAAGTTTGGACCATTTACCAAAACTTCTCTGGTTTTCCATTGATACCTGCATTCGGAAAATAAGGTCTAAAAATTTTCAGCTAACCCTTATCAGATTTTAACCTGAACTATCTAATGCTCTTTAAAATTTCAGTTACTTTATTTTGTTTAGGTGAAATATTTAGTTCTCTATCAAAATGTAATAATCATCCACATTTTCACCAAGAAAATTACCTGTCATATTCAGTATATTTGAAACAAATGAAAAAAAGCTAACCCTTTAAATTCAACACAAACTAAAAATTAAAAAATATTGTTCACTTCTCAGATTGACAATATATAAATCAATTTTATTCAATCTAAAAATTAATCTAATTCTTTTTTTTTTTTTTTGTGATTTCCGTAAAACAAAAAGGAAAATGGTCAATTGTCAAAAACAAACAAAACTAAGAAAACAACAACAAAATAATTTAAAAACAAATTGAAAAGGGCATGAGAGAGAGAGAAGCTTTATAGGCAGGGCCAGGGTGAGATGATCAAGGTTGTTTTACCTCCACGTCAGTATCCCAGTGGTCAGGTGAAAAGCGAGGAACAACGGTGCAAAAGTAAGCGTTGAGATAAGCAGTTGTCCACTGCTGGCCAGAGTAACAAGTGAATCAGTTGTTTTGGATTTTAAATTTAATATCGTAAGAAAAATTGCAAACAACAGCAACATCAAACATGGCATGACATAAATAAAAGAATAAAAAGAAAGAGAAATGCTAGATATTATTTGTAGGGGGCAGCATCAACCAATGGGGGGCAGGGGGGTCTGGTTGTCTGCCATGAACATTCATTTACTTAGTGCTGTCATTGTCGTCATCGCCAGCATCCAACACACAGCAAAAGAGACAAACAGGAATAAATAAAAAGAGATGCAACACAGATGAGGGGAGGACAATTGCCAACACAAAGATGCACAAATACATAAAAAGGCAAAAGAGAAAAACTTTTTTGAATATGAAACTACATTTGACAATAAACAAAAACAGAATGGAACAAAAAAGTTGCTTTTAAAATGAAAAATAAAAATTTTAAAAAGCTGAATATTAAGTGAATATAAAGCAGAGTTTTTTTTTGTTAATGAGGGGAACATTTTAAAGTATCAACTTCACATTCTTACTAAAACAAAAATTCTATTTTTCTTAAGTCAAATAATCAAGATTTTTTTTTCTATTCCTATAAAAAGCAAGAATTGGAAAATTTGTGGTTTTCCTAGACACTGCTAACATTTCTTTACAATTAACATAAAAGTCATTCGTGAACAAAATGGAGGATGATCTTCCCTGAAGACATCAAAGAATTTCTGTAGCCAATATAGAATTCCTCAAGAAAAAAAAAAAGAGTTTCATATTGATTACATCAGAGAGTAAGCAATATTGAGTAGCAATAAATTATCCTCATTTCCTTAAACCTATGCAAATCCAGCTTTTCAGTTATGCCTAAAATCACATCTAGAGCACCAGACCAACTTAGTGTGTGAACTCTGACCTCCATTGATCAATCTCACTCATCATAAGATTGGTTAAAAAAAAACAAAAAAAAAAAAAAAAAAAACAGGTTCAGCCATTACAGCAGTGAGAACTTGTTGATTTTATTAATAAAGTTATTCATTGACTATTGAGTGGTATTAACTCTAAACTTATTTTAGGGAAAGGGAAAATCTCAAAGAATAAACTAGTTGACAACATAAATTTTATGAAGGTTCACAACCAGAGATGTAATAAGATGACTCAAAATGAAAGGGATGGGTAGGGGTAGGATTATGATTTCAAAGTAAATGGCATTAATAATTAAAAGATTACAGCTGATCTAAAAACAAATGATTGTAAGGATGAAGAAAATGCTCCAACGTGAATAGTTTTCAAAAGAATATTTATTACAGTTTCTTTTCTAATAAACAAATCTTGCACAGAAATATTATCTTGATTTATCTAAAAATTTGTCTAGAATTACTTATAAGCTATTTTGAAAAGAATATAAATTAAATAAAATGATTTGATCAAAGTCATCCAAGCATAAAATGTCAAATTTTCTTGAAGCGAAAGTAAAAATAACACATATGTAAATATATCAAATTTCTTAGAAACAGGAAATATAATCCAAACACTGATAAAATGAAAATTAGGGTTTTAAACTGATAAAATATGAAACCAGTAATTGATACACAACCATGATAAATAACTTCCTTTCTTAAAAATAATAAATTCATGAAAAACAAAAGAAAAACATCTTGTTTCTATGAATGAATCTATCAAATTAAAAGAAATAGTCAAGATTGAAAGTGAAGAAACAAATATCATTCAAGTTGTTAAAAAGTGAGAAATCTTTTTTGATTTTTTTT
This sequence comes from Doryteuthis pealeii, assembly GCA_023376005.1. NCBI lineage: Eukaryota > Metazoa > Mollusca > Cephalopoda > Myopsida > Loliginidae > Doryteuthis > Doryteuthis pealeii. The sequence continues at coordinate 52,221,068 of CM042139.1, forward strand.
TCTATATGACTTTATACCCCACCCCACTACCAGTAGTTTATTCTGAATGCAGAAATATTGAAGCATGGGCAAAACTAAATAAAAGGGGGGGGGGATAAACAAAAAAAAAAGAGACAAACACAACACAAGAATGAAAAGTGAAGACCAATGTGTTTGCTTTGGTGCTTTTGTGATTGTGTGATGCTTGGTGAATATGTGTGAATGAAGAAGACAAGCACACAATATCCAGTCAACAAGCAAATAGCAAATAATGGAGACAATATAAGGCAACGGAACAGAAGAAAAAAAACAGAAAAGAGAAAAAAAAAAATATATATGTATATACTAACGACAAAATTATACACGGACATATAAAATGCGAAGAAAAACAAAAAGGTTATCCAACATATTGTGTTGAATGAAGCCACAAACAAATTTTTCATGAGAGAGCAACCAACAGGGATTAAGTGATTTTTATAAAGAAGAAATCAAAATCTGATAGGGAAATTCTATAAGGATGGATGTGTGCAAGTCAAAGGAAATGGTAGGAGTAAAGAGAAAGGATACATTTAGTAACTAACTTTATTATATTTAAATTATTATATATAATGTCCAAAAATTATCACCAACAAAGTTCAGAACGTTCAAAACAAAAATTTATTCAAAAACCAAAAAGCAGCAAATTTCTGACTATTAATAATTTTAACTCTTATCATCTCATCTTAATTTATTTTAGTTTTTCTATTTCAACTTACTGTGGCCATCACAATCTCTGATAAAGAAAGAAACAGCTGAGAAGTCTTAAAGGACAAGTCCTCAGTGAGATTCAAACTCACATCAATATAAAGAATTTATCTTTCATTGTTTCTAATTCATGCTGTTTCCTCATTGTAAATTTAATGGAACAAATAAATTGTGATTAAAAAAAAAGCAACTAAAAAATTAAGATGAAAGAAAATACAAGTCAGAATTAAATGTTTGACAATACTTCACCTAAAAATAGAAGATTGAATATTGAAGCAAAATTCTAAATTGAAAAGATCCAGCTTAGAAAAAAAATTAACAAGCTTTTATCTTCAACCAGAGAAATTTTATGTCTTTTTTAAAACAAAATCAAATTTTTACATTTATCTATTTTTGTTCCTTTTAGCAACTGCTCTTTAAAAAAAATTGTCAATTATACCTTACTGTTGAAATACATAAAATTATATATATAGTTTCTCATGTGAACCAATATATTCTCTATTCATCTTCAAATGAAATAGCATAGAATTATTAGATATTACTAACCAAAAACTGATATTAGAAGTCATTTCTTTTTATTTATTTCTTGTGCACCTAAAATGCTTATGTTGTAAGTAAACCGTTTTCAATAAATTTTAAATCTATGGAGATTTGCAATTAAATTCTTATTTTTAGCACAAACTGAATTTATTTTTCTAAGTAAAAATAATATGATTAAATTTTGATCTTATCTCAAAACAAATGTCAAGTATATCTTTGTCAGAATGTTATCCTAGTTGAGTTTATCACATTTGATAATATAAACTAAAAATATTGTCAAGATATACACAAAAAACTGGGAATGTTAATCCGAAATGCTAACCTGCTGATCTATTATAGAAATAAGAAATTCTTTTTTTTTTAAATCAACTTTACCGTAATAAAATGAAAGAATGAAACATTTAAATGAAAAAAAAAAAACTGCAATGATTGTGGTGCATGTAAAATTTTGAGACCTAATTTTAAGAATAGAATAGAGAAATTAAAAAATGCAATAAGCATCTATTTTTACCTAGTGTAGGAATTAATGAGAATGTTCTTTAAACTAATGTTATATTTCATATAAACTAAGGATGTGATTAATGAAGTTTTGTTTAAGTTTGGCAAGGAAAAGAAAAAGAAAACTAAGTGGTAATTAGCTACTATTATACAAAATATTTTATGAATAAACAAATAATAACACAATATGTGATATCCACACAGAAATTACAAGAGGAATACAACTGATAAATATTTACTATTAGAGGGATTAACTTTTTAAATAAATGATTTTTAAAAAGACTGTAATTGATACTTTGTAGAGGTAAGGGATAAATGCATGCTTTCTGTAATATAAATGTTAAGAATTTATTAGAGACCATGACAAGTGGTTATCTGAATGCATTTTGCAGGAATGACATGCTCAACTTAAATGCTACCAATAAAGAAGATTGAAAAAAGAAATATATGCACAAACATTAGAAAATCATAACATTTAGAAATGAAAGTTGAAAATAAAATAGCTAAAGGAAGAAAAAAAAGCAAAGAAAAGATTAATACTTTTGCTCTTTTAAGATTTATTGGTTAGAAAAAAAAAATCACCAAATTACTTGATGCCTCATTTTTAATATTAAAGATTTTGCCAGCAATTCTTGTGTTAGAGTGAACAATCACTTCAAACCTTTCCTTTTCATACTAAAATACTTCATTATTTGATCTATCCACATTTAAATATATAACATTATGAATATACATGTGAATAATACAGAAATATAAGATTTAAAAATTCAATATTTCTTGTGATTTTTAAAAACTTGGAGCAAAGCTTATTAAGAATTTGTGTCTTTTTTTCCTTCTCTCTTGTAATCGCTAAAAAAAATATCCATCATAATATTTTGATTTTTTCACTTATAGTCTGGGTTAAAAGCACAGTAAGGGTAACACTAAGCCAAACATTTTTAGATTTTATTTTTCCAATGCAGGTATCATTGGGGAACAAGTAAAGTTTTGAACTGAAAAAATAAGACCTAAAAACGGTTTGGCTTTGGGTTACCATTACTGTGCTTTTAACTTGGACTATCAATAGAAAAGTATATATACTGTCAAAAATATTGGAAGCAAATAGTTGGGGAAAAAATATTCTTGAATTCGATAGTAAAAGTGAATAATTTGAATTTAAAAGATGAAAATAAAATGAAACAAAACTACGAGATACGTCTGAAAAGTAAGGTCCAAATATCTACTAATCCAATATGTTTATTACAATACAAATAAAACATTGTGCAACTTTTCCACATCAGTCATAAAAGTGCATCAATTTCAATGGTATTCGTTTCTTTCTTCTAACCATTTCTAATAGGAAGGGAGATAAAGTCAGCAATCTGCTCTCTATTTTTTGTTGTTGAGCAATTGTTTTTTTTTCTTTTTTATGGGATGGAGTTGCTAGCCCCATTCATTCAGGATGATGGTGCAAACTTTGTGAGAGGAGGTCTATGGAACTTGACCTTCAATTGGGATATCAGAAAAGGTCATCTTGTTGGGTTCCAGAGCAATTGACTTGACACCATATTTCTGGAGGAGGGTATTAATGTACTTGTTAATCGATGGCACAAGTGCATCAATTTTGACAGTGACTACATGAAAGAGTACATTAAGGCACTTGTGGTGTAATGCTTATCATTATACAAAATGGGCACAACAATCAGAGTTCAAATCTTGGCCAAGGCTATTTGCATTTCACATAACCTTGGGAAAGGTATGAATCCAACTATATCCCAGTATTGGGGATATTAGGGCAGACTTGTATCACATCATGCTCATAGTGAAGGGGTTGGGTAAATACATATGAAGAGAAATTGCTTAGTAGTGCTTGTAACATATGCACAATGTTTTATTTGTATAGTAATAAACATGTTGAATTAGTAAATGTCTGTACCTTACTGTTCAAACATACCTCATAAAAATTTTTTTTTTTTTAAATAAATAGCAAAATACAATTATATATATCCCAATTTATGTTCTTTGAAATAATGGAATCAATGAAGTCTTCAACAAAGAATTAGGACATTTTTGGGGGTTTCTTCAGCTCAAAGAGAAAGAAAAATTTCTCAACTACAAAATCCATCTTAAATTTATCATTCATTAATCAAAGTTTTTTAATGTCTCCAATTTTATCTAAAATAGTAAAATGACGACCACCAAAAAGAGAAATAAATAAAATCTTTCAACATTTTTTTTTCTCTTCACACAAACATTCAAGCAGCAACTCTCCAAGCTAAAATCATTTTACCAGTATTCAAATATCATAACTGAGATTTTTAAAAAATACCTTTAACATCAATGCCTATTAACATGACTTAAGGTAACAAGTAAATGCTAAAGTAATATTAAGTGGCTCGCAACCAAATAGGCTAATGTCTTTAATATGAAAAGAACAAAAGTAAGAATTTGTGCAACAAAAAAAAGGATGAATAAGTGGACAGTTATTAGGAAAAATGACCAACAATGATTCAATGAAAAGAAGGATTTATTAAAAAAAGAAGAGAGTTGAGGAGTATGGATCCTATTAAAGCAGACAATTGCACAAAACAAAGAATAACAGAGGAAAGAAAAAAAACAGAGTGAGAAACAGGAAAATGTTTATTGATTTTTTTTTTTTTTTTCATTTTTATCTAAATATGAAAGCTGTGTAAAGTTTTATGAAAGCAAAAAAAAAAAAAATCTAACTACAAAGTCAACATGAATAAGTTTGCAAAAGTACCTCTAATATTTTTTTTCACAAGCATAGCATAGTAAAAGCAACCTTTTTGTTAAAGTTTTTGTTCTTTTTTTTTCTTTTTTTTTAAAGAGAAAATAGGCCCCAGTTTTAATTTCTATTTCCTTACAATAGAGTTAAACTGCAACTAAAACTGATCTATGCAAAATAGTTAAATGATTGACCCATGCATCTAATGGATTTCTGAAAAGTATAAAGATTTTAGATTAGAAAAAAAAGTGAATAGAGAAACTTTCCCCTCTAAAATCTATAATAACCAGTTCCAAAAAGGGTACACAAATAAGTACAGCATAACTTGTACTGGTATATACTAATAAATTGAAAACTGAACTTTTTTTATGTTGAGTAGACATATCTTATGTATTTTTCACTCACTTCCAGAATTTTTTTAATGATTCAATATGAAAATAAATTTTTAATAAGTATTTTTTTTTTTTGTAGAAACGTTTTACAAATGATCTTCTTGTGCTAATGAAATAAACTAAATAATCTCCTCTTGAAAGAAAAATTAAATGCCAACAGGATTATTAACACTGATCAATTGTGGTTACCTATTCCCATTGCTGCCTGCTTTTCTCATGAAAAATTCTTGTGTTAAATTCAAGGCTAGAAAACTCACCTGAGAGAAACATTCCCTTTTCTTTATGAAAATAAACAGTCAGGGAAGAAAGACGATACAGACGTTACATAGAACAAAATTGATCCAAGATCACACAAGTTTATTAGACCATTTAATTATTCCATTAAGACAAATAAGAAAAAAATGTTAAAAGAGGAAGAACTGTAACCCTTGAGCAATTTTTTTCCTATAAAACTTGTTCATTTTTTAAAAACTCTTTTCAATACAAAAATAAATACAGAAGTCAATGCAGGTCGGATGTTGTTTTTTTTGTTGTTTTTTTTTTAAAGATGGTTGACTTCACCTTTCAACAAAATTAATCTAGGGGCAATTTTAAAACATCAACCAAAACTGTAAACTAACCTTTAACTGAAAGATGAAAAAAATAAAAATACTCAACATTTTGAAACATTCTTTGAAAAAATTCCAGTAAAAATTAAAGCACTAATAATTTAAAAAAATTAAGAATAACCATATAAAGGATTGAAAAAAAAATTATCTCTAAAATAAAAATAATTTTTAAATATTTGATACACTTTAAAGACTAGACTAATAGTTTCACTTAAAGTGTTCATATATGCATTTCAGAATAACCACATTTCCTTGTATTATTTTAGTTTTTTTTTTTTTTAATTCTTTGAAAAACAAGTAAACCTTAAGTCAATCAAATAGACGATGGAAGTAACATTTATACAAATATTTGATCTTATCAGCACAGAATGAAATCTACTCCGATATATTTACCGACCTGGAATCACTTCTTTAAAAAAAAAAAATTTTTTAAATAAAAAATTTCTGTCGTCTTCTTTACTGATGTGAAAGACATGGCGAGACGTGCTTGCACTCGCACACACACACACATATATACACAATCCAAGGCATGCTCAAAAAAAAAAAAAAAAAAAAAAATAGACATAGCAAAGATGTTATTACAACATTACCAAGCTCAGATCTTTTCACACTTTTAGTGAAAAATAGAATATCAAAGAATAGTAACAGAATAAGTAAAATATCAGGACTCAAAGACACAAAAGGTTGGAGGAGAGAGCCAGAATTAACATTTCTTTTTGTAATGCTTTTTATCAGAATTTTTTTCTTTTCTTTTTTTAAAATTCTTTTTGGTTACATTATTTATTTTTTTTATTTAGGCTGATACCCAGTCTCAGACTTCAAATGAAAAAAAATATTTAAAATTTGAATCCTAATTTTGGAAGACAAATAATCTACAAAGTAATATCTTCTTTTTTTCCCCTTTAACAATCTACCAGGTTGAGTAAAAAGTTTTGCAATATATTGGAATGGTTTGCAATGACCCAAGCAGTTCAAACCATGGGAGGTACCAGCTGTGGTTGGTAATATCATGGTAGTTGGTGCACTAACATGTTGTGCATTGATTCACTTCATATGAGATTTGAAAAATGCACAAATGAACGTGCAGCATCGTCCAAATTCAAGAACTTATGCTTTACAAATTCAAACTGGGCCATAATATAGCAGAAGCAACCTGTTTTTTGTGTGTAAAAGGTGAAGGCGCAGCTGATCATAGTACAGTAACTAGATGGTTCAAGAGATTTTGCTCAGGTTCAAAGAACCTCAATGGATTAGGCAAAATCAGCAAAGCCTAAAAACCATGGATTATTCCAAGGCCATGTTCAAAGCCATAGAGACACTCTGCAATTTTAGTTGGAGGCGTGTGGTCTAATGGTTAGAGTTGTAGGAAATGGACTCATTGACCAGAGTTCAAATCCTGGACAAAGCTACAGTTCACATAGCGCTAATACCCTTGGGAAAGATATGAATCCAACTACTCTCTCTCCAGCTATGGGTAAATAGTAGAGCAGACTGGGCTCTTTAACCTTGGTTAGGCAACCAGTCTAGAAGGAAAACTTTAAATTCAAACCGGTTAAACTCCACTTGGGGTGCTCACTACTAAAATAGGCTCAGTCCTAATTAGTGATCATTTCTCTAAAAAGTATCAGATAAGCTCATCATTTTACAGTCCAGTGTCGTTCATGACCTTCACGACCTCAGCAAAAGCATCTAATGCTGCTAAATTCTGCTCAGATTACTAACATATGGCATAATTTTTGACTCACCCTAATATTTCAAGAAGTTCAAATGACAAAGGGAAAAAAAAAAAAAGTTAATATTGAAATATTTACCAAAATACAAAGTGATAATTCTGGCTTTTTGTTCACACTAACACAAAGAATTTGGCCATGTCAAAATGAAAGACAAGCAAGTGCAAATGGGTAAGGGGTGGGGGGATTCAAACAAACAAACAAAAAGAAAAAGAAAAGAAAAGAAAGGAGGAAGGAATCTTTCGGGACATGAATTATTATATCCTGAAAAGCAAAATCTAATAAAGACATTCAGGTCTTGTCATTGTGTCAAGGGTCAAAAAGGAAACCACACATTGTGACTACGACTACTCTAAGGAAGGTAGGTAACAAATCAGTTAACAAAATGCTTAGAATTCAAACCTTAATAACACAATCACATTCTCTGGAACATCATTCATAAGCATTTAGTTAGGGTTTAAATTTTTAAATTAGGAATGGATATTAAGAAGTTTTAATTTTAAAAGCACATTGGACACACTGATACCTACAATGCCTTCAATCTGTTGAGATAACAAAAAAAACAAAAAAAACACAAATAAATTTACACTAATTAAAAAAAAAACAATTTCTAATAATTTAACATTTATTAATATATAAATATAAAAAGTAAATTTTTGACTACATCAAAATTTGCTCCCAAAATGATTCTAAATGAGGAGGATCCAACATCAGACAACCAGGATAGGAAAATTAATTAATGATGACTTTTTCTATTTGGTTAGTTTCAGCACTGAACTTTTTTTTTAATCTTTTTGACAGAAGAGCTTCATGCAAGAGTATAAAGTGATAAACAAAAATGGTAAATAAATTAAAATATTTAACACCAACAAAGATATGAAATTAAAAAAAATAAAAATAAAAAGCTATATAGAGGCAATTATTTTATTGTTGGTAACTTTTACTTAAAGTGAAATCTACAATATATACATAATCCAAAAATCTGTCAGACTGTTTTCTATATTATCCCAAGTTATGAAAAATAAATTAAAAAGTGTGTGTGGGTGAGTAGGGTGGTTGGTTGGATTTTACGGCATGTCCACCCATTGGGTCATTTTATCCTGAAGACATTTTGCTTTATTCATTCTTCATGGGTACACAATTTTTAAAAAATATTTTTTTCTATCTAACCCATAGATGGGACCCTAACAGGTACTACCACTCTAGGTCAGAGTGGACCTGGTGGTAATAGTGACAAAGGGGTACTCCACATTCACCAGTGCTCCAGAATTGGAAACTCACCATCAGATAGAGTTTAAGGTCATACCCAGGACACCAAGATCCTCAGACACCACCTTCTCGCACATATATGATAAAAAGGGTTGGGGGTATCATATAGGTGCTAGGGCTTAACGTGACCAGCCAATTGATCAGAGGGGGCCTCTCTGACCGCCCATCTGGCCTAAGTAAGCGCCAGAGTTGAGTGTTGCTGGTCATGGATTGCTCAGCCACCAGTATTCTGTCCGTAAGTATCACGGGTCGCCACCCACAATCAACAGGTGGACCGGGGAGGGGGGGGGGTCTTAACACTCTGCAAAGGTGCAGTCAGTGTATTCTAAAGCCCCAGTCAACAGGGCAAGCAGATCTCAGTCTAATTAAAAGTTCTAAAGAAACTCAAAAAGTTCAAGTATTTACTCACTAAAGCAACAAATAAGAAATAAATAAGACTATTGCTTTAAAAATGAGTCTAGATATATTTGACTCAATTTTTCATGCTTTTATATTTAATAATTTAATTAAAGTAAATTTATGAATGTAAAAATAGGTAACAGTGACTCAGAAAATGCAACCAGCAAACCAAGTTCAAATTTTGGTCACAGCTGTTAATCTATTTATATATTAAATACAATATATGTGTGTGTGTGTGTGTGTGTGTATATATATGATATATATATGTGTGTGTGTGTGTATATATATGATATATAATGTGTGTGTGTGTGTGTGTATATATATGATATATATATGTGTGTGTGTGTGTGTGTGTATATATATGATATATATGTGTGTATATATATATGATATATATATGTGTGTGTGTGTGTGTGTGTGTGTGTTTTAAGCAACCTGCTCTCCCTACAGCGTAATAAGAATGTCCTTTGTCATGATGAACATGACTTGTGTTATTATGACAATGGATGTTCTCATTACTCTAGAAGTGAAACCAGATTGTTGATAAATTGAAAAAACTCACAACTTCAAAATTGGAAACAATTTAGACCAAAGATTAACACAACAAATATAAACAACAGACAAATCTTATTTTAATATTCATTTGTTGTTTTGTTTATTGTTTATCTTTGTTGTTTTATATTTTTAAAATTTGAAGTCGTATAACTAGTTATAATTTTCTTTTCATTTCAACTATATAATTTTATTATCATTTTCAAATACAAAAAAAATGTCCTTGGTCTAGCACTAGGGAAAAGGGGATAGACTCCTCGCAGTTCAGCTGATACTGACAATAGGCAACTCCACTTACTTTATTTTTCTATCCCAAGGAAGATGCAGAACAGATAGAACATTTTGATTCCAGCACAAGAGCTACATTCTGATCCTAGCCTGAATACACAGATACTACACTCTAATCAAAAATTACAATCCAGACATAAATAATTTCATCAAAATTATACTATAGTAATACCAACATATTTACTAAGCATAGAAAATTATAGTACAATCTTACAAGTGTTGGTGAAGCTGTTTGGATCCTTTTGGCCTTAAGACCAATTTTAAAAACATTATTACCCTGAGACTACAACCAATACTTAGTCATAATGAAAATAGTATTGACATTATATTTCACTATCATTGAGAGACGGGGAAAAGTAGACGAGACAAAAGATTGTACACACCTCACAAAAATTTTTAAATAACACTTTAGTAAAACAGTCATTTTTAGAAGTATCAATGAATAAAAAAATTTTCTTGTGCAATATACACCCTCGAAAGTGCCTCTTGTTTGATATATCATGGCCCTAAAATTTAAAACTTTAGTAAAATAGTTATTTTTAAAAGTAACAGTGAATCAAAAATTCTCATATAACCACACTTGTGCAATATACCAGCCAGACTGCAATAGTGTATTAGAATTGTGAAAGGAATAATGTGTTTTTTATTTTCTGTTGAAAAGTGCATTCCAGCCATTTAATTTGTAGCTAAAGATTTGAGAATTTTTCTGGAAAATTGTTGGTTGGGTTTTATGGCATGTCAACCCTTGTTGGGTTATTTTATGCTGAAGATGTTTTGTTTTATTCATTCTTGATAGGTATTCAAATTATTTTTTAAATTCATTTCTTCTATTTAACCCATAGATGAGACACTAACAGGTACTACCATTCCGGTTCAGGATGGACCTGAGAGTAATGATAATGAAGGGATATTCCACACTCCCCAGAGCTCCAGAATTGGAACCTCACTACTAGATGCAGTTTAATGTCATACCCAGGATACTAAGACCCTCACCCACCGCCTTCTAGCATATATGATAAGGGTTGGCGGGTTGCCATAAGGGCAATAGGGTTGGGACAATCATATAGGTGTTAGGCTTGAGGTGACCAGCCGATTGACCAAGGCCCCATTGAGAGGATTTTACCCCTATGCAGAGGTGCAGTCGATGTATTCTACAGCCCCAGTTGATCAGGCAGTCTGGAAAATGGATAAGTCGATCTTTACATGGAAATTATTAGGAATTAAATAGATTTATCAATATCTAAAGAGATTTTTTTTTTTATAAAAATTACTGTCTGTTAATAATTAAACTCAGTGAATAAGAATGACCTGAATATTTGATAGAGAAGGGGGACATTTGAGTGGAGAAAAATAATCAGTGCTCAAAGGAGGAGAAGAAGGAGGAGGAGGAGGATTACTGAAGAAAAGAATTCAAAGGAAACCTAAGAAGAAGAAAAAGGTGACTAAAAAATTGGTGAGCAAATTGGGGCATTTTTTTTTTTTTTTTTTACACATCACACACAAAAGCAGGAATATAACATTTACAACACATTTAAATTCATAACAAAAATTTGCAAATAATCTGGATTTAATAATTTAACTTTAACAATAAAATCAACTATCTTACAACATAACCAATAATATCATGCAAACAAAATGAGGCATTTCTCATATAAAGAAACTAAAACAACAACAACGACCAATTGATAGAGGAAATATACAAACATGGCAGAACAAGATTACATAACTTATTCAAATAAACAGTCAATGCATTCAACATTTATATTTCAACCATACATAATAGTTAAAGTCATTATTTATCAAGCTCATTACAATTATTATAACAAATTGGTCCCATAACTACAGGCATAACATATGATGATAATAATAATATTACATATATAATTACACTGGTATGAAATGTTCACCAACCAAAAATAAAATGATACACACACGATTTTTGCCACAATTTTTAAAAAAGAAAAAAAACAACAACAATCATCTTATACTTTTTATAATAAAACAAATAGCTGTTATTCTATTTTCTCAGTCTGAAAGACTTCAAAACCATTTTAAACTAAGCACTAGAATATGTATTTACCCACCCCCTATGGTCTGAACGTGACACAAGGTCAATTTCTAAGCAGAGTGCAACTGCTAGTTTACCAGCTGCCTAACCAAGGCTAAAAAACCCAGTCTGCTCTACTATTTACTCATAGTTGGGTGGGAGGGAACAGATGGATTCATGCCTTTCTCAAAGGAATTAGTGTGAAGTGAAATGCAAACAGCTGAATCCAAGATTTGAACTCTGGTTGCTGCGTCTATTTCCTACACACTTCCATTTCGAGTATCTTATAACAGTATACCTTGAATATATTATTATTATAACAAATTGGTCCCATAACTACAGGCATAACATATGATGATAATAATAATATTACATATATAATTACACTGGTATGAAATGTTCACCCACCATTCCTATTTCAAGTCAGTTATCTTTATTTTTGCTTATGAATAAAATGTATCTATAAAATATTGTAGTAACAAATAACTGTAATTGTACTTATCTGGCTAATGCCAGAAACTGAGAAATGTTGAGGGGAAGGGGTCCAACTCACTCAATCACTACATAAAAAATGAAGGTTAAAAATAAATTTTATAAAAAGGTTCTGCTATTTTGATTCCTTAAAACTAGACCAAGTAGTTTTAATGATAGATTCAAGTGTCTCAGAAAAAGATGTCATAGAAACAGAGAAAGGTAGATAAAAGGGTTTGACGTAGATAAAACTAGTTAACAAAATTTGAAGTTTTTCTTGTTCCAGTGCAGAAAGTATTATTTCCCAATTGCTTATGCCTAAAGTAAATGGGAAAGATCTATTTTTTTTTCTTCAAAATTTGCTTTTGTGACTTGGGAAATTAAATTTTCAAATTTATTCATTTTACAGAAATTTTCAAGTTTATCAATGCCGAGTAGCTAAGAGAATTTTATAAAACTTACTGAATGTTTTTGTTCATTTTTCTATAAATTTTGAATAAATGTGTGTAAATTTTTATTTATGTTGTTTTTATTCAAACCTAATCTAAATAAAAATGTGAAAATTTGCCTTTTTTTTTTACATAGAAAATAGATTAATTTCTAAATTTCATTATCCTGGTTACAAAAACAAAGTCTGAAAGCCAGTTTCCTATACTTTTACAGCATAAGCAATTAAGAAATAAAACATTTTATCCAGAAAAAGAATTTGTGTTATATAGTGTAATAAAAAGAGAACCTAGGCAAACAAAATACAAGGAGAATACTAACTTGATAACAGTGATAAAAAAGATATGCTTTTTTTTAGAATTACCTAATCCTGCTTAATTAGGTTTTTAAATCCTACATGTGGGTATTTACAAAACTCATTCCTCCATCATGGACAGGATGCAACACAAGGTCAATTTTTCAGTGGAGTATTGCTGGTTTGAATTCAGAATTTTCCTTTTAAAACTGTTGCTGTACCAAGACTAAAGAGCCGAGTCTGCCCTACTATTTACACATAGCTAGGGGGAGAAGAGATGGCATTAGTGCAAAGTGAACCACAAACAGCTTCATCCAGAATTTAAACTGTTCACTGTATCCATTTCCTAAGATGGTAACCATTATGCCACGCAGTAATAAACTGATGGGACAATAGATTAGAAACGTCAGTAAACTGGTTTCATTCTTCTTTACTTATAGAAATGGACTCAGCCAGATATCATACATAGTTTAACTGTTATAGCCATCAAACATGGACAGGATTTAACACCATTTGACTATGGAATGATAAAGCACTTTATCATCTCTAAGGTGTCAGCTACTCTAGGTTTTTCAAGCAACAGTAGATTAGGAATATGCAAACTCCACACTGATATTAGTGGCATGTGAAAACTGTGGGTGTCCACAAGCGATGCCAGGCACAGTGACTACTAAGGATAGTAACCATACAATGAAGAGAAATAATGGATTAAATCACATTCTAAGACAATACTAGTGCCACTTAATCCATTAGTCAAAGCCTTCTAGAAGTGTTGTAGTAATAAAACTAACATTGGTACAATTACTGACATCACATAATAACCTAAACATAAAGATGTTGCCAGTATCTTTTTATAGGAATAAAATTACTATAAAAAGAATTATTAGCATATATCAATAGACTTATTCATTTTTAACTAATTTTAGTTGCTTTTCATGGCAACTAAAGACTTTCATTCCTTACATAAGCAGACTTCTTCAAGCAAAAGTGATCTGAGAGATATGCCCAGAGATTAAACATTATTTCCAATCTGTAGTTTATGCACTGCTGTATATGGAAAGTTTGAATAGTCGCCATGAAAAAATATTATTATGTAAGAAATACAAGCAAAAAAAAAAAAAATAATAATAATAATGGTTGACAATGCTTACTATGATAGAAAAAGAAAAAGAAAATAATAATATTAAATTTATAAGTCCCTTTACCCCATTTAAATTATAATTCAAGAAATTTTTAGTAAAAATAAAATAAAATATTTTTTTAAAAGTTGTTTCCGAAACCATAAAATTAATAGATTTCTACAAGGATATAAATTCCAAATATGGTATTATTTTGACTTTTTGTTATTAACAGGTTTCTGAAACCATTAACATAACAAAAAGTACTTTTAGTAGTGTGTAAGTACCAGATATCCTACAAATGAGGAAATACTGAGGACAATTCAAATTTATATCCTCATTTACTTTTGTTACTTACTAATAAATATAATGCATAACATTTTTGGAAGTACCAAAGAAAAGATAAAACCTTTCAGTTAAAATTTTATTAAAAATATTTTTCTAATAGGAAAAAGAAGAGAATTTCTTTTAAATTTACTTCAAAATAAACTTCTTATGTTTTCCCTTCTTAAGTAATTCTAGGATAAATAAAGAGTAATTAGCAAGCAGGACACTTGTTAATTTCAATTAAACTAATTATCAGTTCAAATCACAACAGAAACAATTTAAGAGTAGACAAATTGTGGCAACAAGAAAAAAAAAAAAAAAAATCATACTTAAATACAACTTTTATATTGAATTAAAACACTTGCTTAACCCATAATTTTAGGATCAATATATTCATCACTTCACACTGAGTTTTACAAGTGAAAGCAATTGAAACCTACCTCATCAGTTTCATCCATTTTGTAAGTGATTTTCTCAACAGCATCACCAACTCTGTGAAAAAGGCGCATAACTCCAGCTCCACTGAGAGCAGAGGTGCTAGTGGCACGTGGAAGGTCACCATCTTGTTCGAGGAAGTCTCTGAAATCAGGGTCCATCCTCAAGACAGGATGGGCACTAGTTCGAACCAGAAACCTGAACAAAGAAAAGGAGGTTTACAATACAGAGGGGAACAAAACCAAAAAAAGTATCTATGTCAGTTAATCATCTATAAATGTGATTGATTGCACAGTATCAAGAGTTCTATGTGAAATACAAAACTGGTTCTATTAATCAAGAATACTTTTATGTCAATGAAATTTAATTAAAAAATGAATGAAGAAAGATTTAAAGTTAGATATTATTTCTAGCTTTAATACTTTTAGTTTTAAAGTGTCAAGACATTGATTTTAATGGCATGTCAACCCATTTGGGTTTATTTCGTGCCTTGAGGTTACGAAATTGTGTACATTGTGTGTTTCTATTTACATTTTTCACACACTGTTATATGAAATCAGATATCTATAATACAAATAATTTGCAAACAGATCTATTTGACCCATAGATGGGACACTAACAGGGTCAGAATGGACCTTGGAGTAATAGCAATGAAGGTTAATTCCATACAACCCAGAGCTCCAGAACTGTAGCAGATGCAGTTCAGTGTCATACCCAGGATACCCCCCTTTTTTTTGGCGGGTACTCTCTCTGCAGGAGATAATCAGTGTACTATAACCCCTTTCCCCAACGGCCAACAGAGCAGACTAACATTTTAATCAAATAGAGAAATACTTCAAACTGAGAAAGAAAATTCTGAATAGACATAATAATCAAAGACAAATAAATTGTTTGATTTTTCTTTGACTAATTATTAAAAGTTTCATTGGAAAAACAAAAGATAATCAGAAATTTGTCTTAAAGTGGATTTCCCAACTATTTACCGTTCCAAAGCAAGTCTTCGTCTCTCAATAAATTCAACGGATCCAGATTCTTCTTTGTTCATCTTGATTTTAGTCATTCCTGAAAAAAGTTTAAAAAATATTATAACATTTTTAAAGATAGAAATAAAATAATTTGTAACTTGATAACTTTCTATAACACTAGCAAAAAAAAAAAAAAAAAAGCCTTCTGGACGGTGTAAAAATGAATATTTGAAAGATATTACCAGAGGAGGGGTGAGAGTTAAAAATTCAATGTTAGAGAGTTTGTACCATAAGCAAGTAAAATCAAATTTATTAAAGGAGTAAAAAAAATAAAACAATTTGAAATGAAAACTTAGTTCTGATAACTTTAAATATATAGTAAAATAAAACTAAACTATATATGAATATATAATACTGGGCATGTATTTATCAAAACTTGTTTTAAAAACCATGGAGACAGTCTAAGGTTGTATGCTCAAATTTTGAGTGTATATAATACAAAGTTATCCTTTATTCTATGTATTGATGATTAGGGGTAATGTGACGTAAGCAGTGACATAGTTTCGGTAACAGACAAATTGAGACCGAATCTCCATTATTAATAGATTTACAAATCAATATTTCTCAAATAATGAATGGAAACCAGTTTTCAGAAAATCCAGAAAGGAAGTCACTATATCCCATTCATGTATTGTTTACACAAGACTTACACACTCCTTTATACTCAAACTAAAAGCGGCTACCTGGTGGCACCTGGATAGAGGGGGCCATTTTTTTTTTAAGTTAGTCTTACAAATCCATTATTAGTGAATCACAAATTGGATCCATGCTGGATGCCCCATTAAAATCCCCATGTAAAAAAAAAAAAAAAAAAAAAAGACCTTGTGTTAATCCGGCCTGGTGATAGTGAATATGTATAGATATTTACTTTGTTGCTAATTGTTTTATTTTCGTAGTTTCCTCTGGACATACATACAAACAAACACACCACCTGCCCTTTATATATGTATAGACAGATTTAAATATAGGAAAAATATGATAATAACCGATTACGCTTTTCTCCGGTGCTGGTGGTACAATGCGTCCAACATGGATATATTTTAGTGCCAGTTTCTCATGCAGGCCAAGGAAGTCACTAAATCGGCGCAAAACTGACATTGTACTCTTACGGAATGCAGGAATAGTCGTCTGTAAATAACAAGCACAAAATTGAGATACACTAAGAAATTGAGGATAAAGTTTTAATTCAAAAATATAAACATTACTTTTTTTTTTTTTTTTTTTTTTTTAAAGATAAATGATAATAACCCAGTTTTTATGCCATTAATTTTGATTTTATATACAAACAAGCCAACACTGTAAACCAGTTTTGGCACTTATATAGGCTGACTTTACACTGAAGCAATTGAAATAATATCTGTATAAAAAAAAAGATATTAAATTAATTTGCTGTGGTTATTCCTTTATTATTAAAATATAGAGGATGAAAAAAAATTGATAACAAAATATTCATTACTTAATATATAACAGAATAGTTTATAAAAAAAAAAAATAAAAACATTTTTCATTACCTTGGTTAGAACTTTGTAAACAATATAAGCTCCCATGCCATCACCTATTCTTTGTGGCTCAGAAACCTTTATCTCAATGGTGTAGGGATCTTCCTCTTCAATCTTAAAAGAAATAGAAAATAATGCAATGTTATTGTGCAACAAATAATTGGATAAAAGATTATGATTTAAACTTTTGCTTTGGAATCCTGAAGTGACAGGATAACAATCCTTTTAGGTTTTTAAAAATCTAAGAATTTTGGAAAACATTTCCACAATGTTCCATTATACAGGAACAATTTTTTAAAGGATTAAATTACTTTGAATTAATTGATAAAATTTGGCCATTTTTATTTTTTTAATATTCAAAAGCAATAAAACCATTTACACTACGGTCATGACAAATATATATTATTTTATATAGCAAATCAGATTTTCATGAACCATATACAGTACAGCAGAGATGCTCATAGGTACACGTCCTGTGTCCCTGGCGCATAAAAATATAAAAGGACACATAAAAATCGTATCCAGACATCCCAGTGTTTTTTGTTTTTGTTTTTTTTAGGGGGGGGGTTCTTACCCCACCAATATCCAGCTAACTGTAAATACATTTCAACATTTTCTTAGAAATGAATTACATTGAATGGAGTACAAGGTAAGTGTTAGACGGCTTTAGTTGTTCATAGATAAAAAATCTACAATTTATTAAAAAACTTTAGTTGGAACCCATCAAGTTTCCCGGGGACTCATTCAAATCAAATACATGCGTCCTGGGACACCATAAATTAAAAAGCTATCAGCATCACTGAATACAGACATAAAAAATATATATCATTTCTATATAGCAAATCAGATCTTCATGAACCATATACAGTACAGTCATGAAAAATATATATCATTTTTATATAGCAAATCAGATCTTCATGAACCATATACAGTACAGTCATGAAAAATATATATCATTTTTATATAGCAAATCAGATCTTTATAACAAAATGTCCTAGATATCTTGATTAAGCAAAAGTAGAGGAAAACAATGTTTATCTAAATAAGAAGTTCAAAGTTAAAGCAGCTCCAAGTCTGTTTGATAGATGACCACTTAATAACAGCAAGTACCATAAGCAATCTTAAGGCCTGTGTGTCAGATTAAGTAAAAATACCAAACATTTAATACTGATTAAAAACTACTTTTGAATTCTAAATAACTGCAGGAAATAGCCTATTCACTACCAAAAATGACAGGAACATTTTTGAATGTTTATAATTCTGAGAAAGACCAATTTTTCATGGAACCAACCGATTCGGTTTTGTCTTTTGGAAAAATTCAGTTAAAATCTATTATTGCAAGCAAACATTAAAATGAGCATATAAAAACAAATTGTACAAAATTTGGTAACCAATTTGATACAATAAAGATAACATTTAATATGCATCATTTAGACCAACAAAAAATATATGTATATTAAAATAAATGTTCTAAATTGATATTTCAAGTTAATAGTACAATTTTATGATATTTAATTCAGTAAGACTATTTTTCTATTTAAGGAAAATGTAATTTACTGTATATAGAATTACTTTTCTTTATTTTTTAATGTGTCATGTGAAAGTAGGACAAACATGAAGCAGCTGTGAAAATTTTAAATGAATAATCCAGGCAGCACAATTGGCTTTTATCACTTTTAATAAAATAGAAAAAAAATATAAAGCAGAACAGATGGGAATAAACAAGCAACGTCAATTTGTTTCTCTTTTCTAATAGAAATTAAATGAAAGGTTTTACTTGATAATTACTCAATTGGTAAAAGTCTTTTTTCTTTCTTGATTCTTTCATGCAATCTGAGATTGTTCATCTTACTTCAGTCCAGAATAAAAATGGATTTTGCTTTAAGGTTAACATTCCACAAGAAACAAAAATGAAGAGCTAACATTGAAAAGTGGAAAAATGTATCACATTAATGAAAGTCTTGTTAGACTTGTAGAAAAATGCAAGAAGGAATAGAAAAAAAAGAAAGAGAAGAAAAATAAAGGACTATGTAAGGCATAAGAAGAAAAGATGGGGGAGTGCTTGCCTCATCCTTGACTTGTTTCACAGTAGTGGCAGACATAGCTGTGGAAGTGGTTGAAGTATGTGTGATTCCAACCCGAGGTGGTTCCTCATCAGCTCTCGATGACTCACTCACAACAGAAGGGAGAGAACTTCCAGCCGGTTGGGCACCAGGTGGTGTCTCTGTCTCTTCAGCGTCAGAATCCAGTTTGACTTCTGTACCTCCACCTGACAAAACGTCCAATCATTCAAATGAATTCACATGAACACACATATTTATATAAATATCAGGTATGACAAATGTAGGTAAACAAAAGACAGAGTTGCTGCTTATTAATATAAATAATGGGCGTCTGCAAAAGTTCATAAAGTTTGTTTTATTTTTATTTTTTATTGAATATACAGTTTACAAGTGCATTTTTTGCTGGAAACCTTTTCACATACTTAATATCAGGACAAGTATTTTAGAATCATATCTATGATAAAAAAATTTTTTTAAATATACATAATGCTGCACTATGCAACACTTAAATGAGAAAGTGTAGAGAATAAGTTTGATGGAGGTACTGATTGCTCTTTAGACTTTGATATTATTATCAGAAATAAAAAATAAAATAAAAACTCAACATTCAATGATTATCTTTTTTTTCTTTCTAAATGAAATACATGAAGAAAAAAGACAATTACTAAATGGTCATTGTTTTTCAGAAAAACTGATATCATTTCATAATCTAATAACTTGACCAATTCTCATTCAAATGATCTCAAATTTTAATAGTATGTGTAGAAACAAGATTATGTTTAATGATTTGTTTTTTTCCCTACATGGAAAGGGTAATTCCATGTCAAATCATCCAGAAAAAAGAAAAATTGTCACCCATACCTTTCAATTTTTCTGAAATTTTGTCCACTTGTGGACTATGTTAGAGTTAGACAATCAAAATTTGAGCTTCTTATTAAAATTGGCAGAGTTACATTGATTTTTATCTCTCCAAATTGGGGGGGGGGCAAAACATCACAACCTTTTGTAATTTATTTTTATCTGTAAAATGAGTTCTAGAGTTTCCCCACTCCTAAAAATTGGCTTATAAAAGCATTTTGACCGGAGGAATCCAAAAATGCTTTCAAAAAAGGCACAGAATTAACCAATTTTAAGTTATTAATGATTTCCAATTTTTTCATAGCAAGATCAATAGGTAGAAAAATCCTGATGTGGCACTGTATATATGATAAAAATGTCTTTTTATTATTATTTTACATATATATAACATTATTTGTACTAAAAAGTTTGGTTGTTGCTCAGAAGCGAACATGGCCTGGATGATTTGACATGGAATTACCCAGAAAAAAAAGGTGCTTAAATGATAAAGAGAATTTTGAGTTGTTTCTATACATGCTGTTAAAATTTGAATGAGAATTGGTCAAGTTATCAGATTACAAAATAAAATCAATTTTTCTGAAACACCCTATATAACATTTGTCTTTTAAGAATAAAATTGCCTCAAAGTTTTTAATAATATATAATTACTGAGTAAACTTTAAACTACAAAATTGAAAACAAGCATTTCAAAATGTAAAATTTTCAATAGTTCAAAATGTGGCAAACTGGTATTAGATATCAAAGGATATGCTGCATCAAGGTAGGAAAAGTTGGTTTTAATGGTGGATAAAATTCAAACTTTTCATATTGAAAAATGAACAAAAAAGAAATTAGCAATTATCATTTCAAAAGAGAAAAATATCATATTATAATAAAGGTAAAGAGTAGGGAAGTCAAACATGCAAACAATAAGGCGGTTATTATTATTTCTAACATTTGAGGTGTTAAGAAAAATTTTTAACAATTTAAACTTCACATTTTAAATTCTCAATATTAACAAATATTAGGTTTTGTTCTGGAAATTAGCAAATTCTTAATATAATTAGGGATAAAACTATGAATGAAAAAGTTTACAGGTTTGGAAAATTGTGTTCCATATAAGGAACAGTGATAGGGAAAACAAATATTTATCAGCTCTTGTGGTTGGAATTTTAAAAATAACATTAAGGCAGACTGTTTTAAAGTATTTATCTGAAATCTTTTTTCTAAAAAAAATAAATAAATAAATAAAAATAAAAAATGATTCATCATTTAGTAAATTGGTTTTCATTTTGATATTCAGAAGAATTACGTTATATTCTTAGCCAATGTTTAATGGCTCTTGCTAACCTACAGATGAATATGGGATATGAGTAGAATATATTTTAATTCACTTTTAAATGTTACTGATTTTGCTAAATTTTATAGATAATATAAAATAAAACAAGCAAAAACTTTTGAACTATTTAAGATATGTGAAGATAGCAAAAGAGCAAAAAATGAAGGAAAAGAAAATTAGGAATTAGGTATAAATTTAGGTTTAACATTTGGTAGTTTTCAAATTCTAAAACAAAGACTGGTATTATAATGAGAGACAAGGGATGAACACATTCTTTGATTCCAGACAACTTATCATCTGGAAGTATTGTGCTAAAAAAAATAAAAATAAAAAATTCCAATATCCATGAGTCTCATTCCTAACATTGCATAAAATTCTTAGTTTCTTCCAAAAAGAATTAATTAAAATAAAATTGAATGGACAGTGAAAAATATCAGGTTAATTAGAAGATAAACATTGTTAAGCAGATTTAAAGGAAAATTCAAAAATTGACATCTTTTCTCTTCATTACAATGAAGAGTCTATAAAAATATTTAAAGAATCAATTACCTTGTATGGAAACAAAAAAATCTAGACTATAAATTGAAGAGCATTCTTTTTCAACCTAATTTGGAACAAACTATCTTCATTAAAAGAGAGGGAAAAAAAAAAGCTTAAAATGATTCAAAGACATTGTTAAGGGATTTTATCTTTTTATTTCAAGTTGTCCAGTTTTTTTTAAACATTAAATAAACATATTAGGATATAAAGCTCTTTTTTTTTTCTAGCATAAACTATATCTGCAGTTTGACTGAAAACGTTATATTCATATATATTATATTTGAAAAGTTTAAAGCATAAAATATATCTGTAGTTTGACTGAATTGTCTAATAATTAGAAAGAAAGAAAACCAATTCATACTTAGAAGAAAAAAACAACTAAGCCCATAAAAATGTTCTGGTAAACTAGTTGAATTTTACAAAAGAAAAAAATGTCATGGGCTGAAGGTAATTATTTTGGGAATTTAAAATTTGAAAGAACATTAAGATGAAAATACAAGTTAATACACACAAGCATAGTAAATACAGTCAGCACTACAAAATATGCAGTAAAATAACACATTTAGTGCTACTAACTATACTAGTATATATACATATATGCATCTTACTATAAAAAGAAATGAGTGTTGCTTCATTACCTAAACTTCTTCAGTTTTCAGATTGAATACAACTATCAGTAAATTTGTATAAAATCAGAACTTGATATTTTATCTATTTGGATGAGGATATTTCATCTATTAAGAATTATTGAGGTTTTAAAAAATCTAACAATAGAATTTTTCCCCAAATGATTTAGTCATTATATCCTAATCATTGAACTTGATAGAGAAGGGAAAATAAATTGAATTTCCAAATATTCATTACGCCAGTAATCAGAATTATTATTTAATTATTATATACAATAAAATGTGAAAACATGTAAAAACTCATGTAGCAATTTTAATTCTATAGCAGATCACAAGCCATATATAGCCATTTGACCTTTGATATGCAACCCTTAGAAAATTCTAGAGAATTTTAATAAATGTGTATGCATAAATTTTATTCATGTCCTGAGTCTCTAAAACATCTCAGCTTTATCATGTGGCTTTTACATTAAGTTTGTCCACTCCTGATCTATAACAATCACCATCAATGCTTTAAATTATTTCAAAATTTTCTTTTATGATTCAAAATCAATTTAGCTGAATATTTAATGGATAAAAACGAGGCAAATAAGTCAAAACAATATATATTTATTTCTTCTTTTTGACAACTGTTAAATAAAGCAAACAAGAATGAAACTGCATTATGTGCAAGAAGCATGCAAATGTGCAGTAAACATGCAGATTAATGGAAAAGATTCCACAAGAAAAAAACTGCACAATAGACGACGTCCCAAAGTTGATATATTTAGCAGTAATAAAATTAGAGAAAAAGAATTTGACTTACTATAAGTTTCCTAAATAAAACAATTTAATCATCAGGTTAATGAAAATTAAATTCTGGATTGTATTAGGGATTAGGGTTAAAGGGTTAATATGGAGATACTTGCAAAAAAAATAATAATTTATTAGTCACTGTTAAAACCTAGGTAGAAATTAATAGGGTTAAAGGGTAGCAGCATAAATATAACCTCAAATTTTTTGACAATGGTGTGAAGCAAGGGAACAATCCAGGAGGGAATGACTCACTTTCAAGAATAGGGAGTGTACATCCAGCCGGTTGAGCATCAGTGGGAGTTTCCAATGGGGTAATTTCCGGCTCAGTGTCCAGAGGTATCTCAGTTTCCGGAGCTACCTCAATGTCCAGAGGTATCTCAGTGACCGGTGGTATCTTAATGACTGGAGCTACCTCAGTGTCCAGAGGTATCTCAGTGACTGGAGCTACCTCAGTGTCCAGAGGTATCTCAGTGACCGGAGCTACCTCAATGTCTGGAGCTACCTCAGTGACTGGAGCTACCTCAGTGACTGGAGCTATCTCCTCAGTGTCCGGAGCTATCTCAGTCCCGCCTGCCAACAAGACACCACACACACATTACACACTAACCAAGCACAAACAGAAAGTGGCAAAACAAAAATAAACAGTTCTACAAACAAAACAAAAATTTATATTCATAAACTAATTGTTTAAGACATGTATATTAAACAAATACCTTAAATATAAGGTAAACATGTTTAATAATGATATCAATAAAACATTGCTTAACACTTTGTCCCAAAAGGCAAAAATTATAAGTATTAAAAATATAAGACATTGCAAGCATCTAACTCAATATCTGTCCCAAAATGGATTCACAAATTCTTCTAAAATGTTTTAATAGCAAAACTTTAACTACCAACAGTTTTATATATAATAATTTTTCATTATCTGACCAACACAGTTTTGTGTATTACAAACACAATTCATAAAACCTTATCTTCTAAGTGTTGCCTGTTTATTAATTATTGATTCTAGAAATATGATAAAGTTCTTCTGCATTTCTAAATTAAAACAAAAATATGAATATTTTAATTACACTATTTATCTTTTACTAAAGAAGAGGATCAGCTTTTAAAATGACAAGCTTCCCATCTCACAGCACATTTACTAAGTTTGACCCTCACTGAGCGTTCTCCACTATTACATGGCTCTGTATCAAACTAAGCTAAACATAAAAAGATATCAACACAAGTGTCTGCAATTATAGAACCAACATTAACAACCTCATTTCACAGAACACTGATTGTGCAATATGTTCAATTTTTACACAGTGTCGACTATTGTGCTATTCTGTTGCCAGAATAAGCAAAGTCAGGACAGAAAATTAATTATCAGGACAATTTGAAAAAAGAAAAAGAAACCAGACATTTTAATGTAATTTTGTGTTAACAAGGAACATATAACATATCCAATCTATTATCATAAATCATCTTTTGAATGTATAAGTAGATTTTTAACAAAACAAAACTAATTTTTTCTTTACTACCATTTTAATATTTTAGATGATTTGATATGTATTTAGCCAATCTCTATAGGCAAAATATCACATCAGATCAATTTTAAACAAAGTCCAGCTTAGATTCAGAGTTTACCTTATCTTAGACCTTGTCACACCAAGGCCCAATTTGCCCTACTATTTACCCATAGCTTAGGGAGAAGAAATGGATTCATAATTTTCTCAAGGTAATTAGTTTGATGTGAAATTGTAAACAACCCCATTCAGGAATTGAACTTGGCTCAACAATTCACTTTCCTACCATAATGTTATGTCACATACATCTCATTTTAGATGACTGAGTAAAAAAAAAAAAAAATTTTCAATTAAAACTTTTTTCCCCACAGCTAAATGATAATGTCTTAGCTAACCAGACTATCTTAATACTAATCAATTGATTACTACAAAATCATTAATGAAGACAATATACAACTATCTTTACATTTTCTGCTATTGAAAGTGGCCAAGTTGGCTTTCATTAATAACTAAACATTATTCTTATTATTGGCCAAAAATATTCAACACTTTAAAAATATAAATTATTAAAAATATGAATAGCTGGAAAGTCAGTTCTTTTTTTCAGATAATAATAATAATGAGAAAAGAAAAGTAAAATGTCTTACACTGAATAGAAACTGGCAAAGAGCCTAGAGAAATTAGTGCATAATAATAATGCAAATAAGAGTTGTGAATAGAAAATAGTTAAGGAGGTCAGATATGAAAATATTATTTGGCAAACAACAAAAAATGTTTGCCAAAATGTTTCTGCAAATTAGAATAATAAATTATTTTCCCTGCTTTGGTACGATTTGTAAGCAAAGTACTTTACTTTGCTTACAAATTCTACCAACACATTTGAAATACTAAAAATGGGCCAATTTTAAATCATTATTTTTCATTAAAAATTGCTTAGCTGTTTCATTGCAACATCTTTGCTTAATTAGTTTGATCAATCATGATATAATGTGAAAAGAAAAAGAAAAAAAAAGGGCTGGTCTTTAATAAATAATTACAATTAAGAAGCTGTGTACATACTCAACAGAAATGTCTTAATTTATCTTCTTTAGAATAGGAAGATAATTACAATATTCTTGCACAACTTTCTTTTTACAATAGAGTAATATAAGTTTTGCTGATTAAGATATTTATCATTCTTTTGAAATAAAATGCTTAAAATTATTTATAACATTTTAAAAACAAAGATTGGTAAATTTTTCATGAATTGAATAAAAGATAAATATCTACTTGATTAATGAGAAAAGGATAGCAATATATTGTATACAAAAAAAAAATGTTAAGATAGTTTTGAATAAAAAGTTACATTGACTCTTTTGGTGCAGATAGCAACTAGAGTCACTTAAATATAAAGCAACTTTAGTCCAAAACTTTGGGATCTTGTGCAATATACCACCCAAAAGTGGCTCTTGTTTAGATATAAAGATAAAAAAATACTTTATTATCTAAAAGTTTAGCAAAGTTTAGCAAAGCAATCATTTATAGAAATAGCAATGAATTAAAAAATCTCTTATAAACACAAGATCTAAATTTTTCCCTTCAATGTTTCAATTGCTTTTCAGAATGTATTGTAATTGAGAAATTTCATTAATCTTTTAGTTTGTTTTTTTGGGGGTTTTTTTTAAGCTTTATTTTATGGTCAAAAGTGCATTCCGGCCATTTGCAATTTTATGATGCCAAAAGAGCAGATTCTTAATGTCCATATTTAAACTTTATTTTTATCTCTTTCAGTTTTGAGTGGAGAGTAATATCACATTGGATTGCTACACTAAAATCTTTATTCTATCATAATAAATTCTTCATTTTTAAATAAAAAATAGTTGAGTTACAAAAGCTTATGTGCATAGAATTATTGCTAATTAAATAGTAATTCACATAATGTTTTATAAATATGATAACATGCAATTGTGTGACCATCAAAATCTAAATACAATAAAAGACAAAAATTTAAATAGAAAATAACAGCATGACAAAATTTTCAATTAAAACAAAAAACAAGAAAAAATACAATCAGGCAACAATTTATAATACATGCATATTGTCAGTCTAGGATAACAGTTTACTACTGTTACACAAATAACTAAATACATTAATATATATATTTTTTATATACTCTCTATAAATTGAAGTATAATAGTTAAAAGGTACTGAAAGGGCAAAGTTTAAAAAATAAAAATGAGATCTTTATAAAATGGTAAAATTTGGTCCACATTATATATAACATATACACACTTAGTAGTAATGTGCACTGAATATTGGATTATTATACAAAGCAATGATTTTAACTTTTTTTTTTTTGTAAAACTCAGACAATCTTAATAAAATTTATGTCACATTATTAATCATTTTATTGGGTAACTTATACCAAATCATGAAAATTGCTTTGAAAATGTTAGATACAAAGTTTTAGCAAATTTTAGATTCTTTTTTTTTTTTTTTTTTTTTTTTTTTAAACACAACTTTGGTCTGTACAGGACATTAAAATATAATAAATGTCAACATCCAGGCACTGAAGAATGCTAAAATTTAACATCGAACCATTAAATTTTGAACCCAAAAATATTTTTTAATATTTTAGGTACCTGTATACACTTTTACATGAAGTAGTTAAAATTCTTTTCTTTTTTTTTTTCTAAACAAAAAAAAACAGATTTTTAAAATCTGCCGACAAAAAGTAAAAATAAATTTTTAAAAATCATTCCACTCCCAAAAAGGGTCATTCTCTCAGACAACACTTGCTCCTCCAGGTAAAAAGTGTAAGATTCAAGTATAATGCTTTAATGCTGAAGCACCCACTTTAAGGGGGAATGCTAATGAGACTGGACAATTTTTTGCCACAACCCACCCAAGAGAATGACTTTTTATCTATAGCTTGAAGGAGAAGAGAATGATTCATACTTTTCCCCAAGGGCATCAAAGTGAAAAGATTTAAACTCACCAAGTCTATTTCCTAAAATGCTAAAATACCTCCTAATCAAATTAAATTAACTTAAACATTTTTCTTGCAAACAAGATAATTTGGATTTTATTTAAAGATCTCCCACATTAAACTAACCTCATGTCACATCCAGCTACAGTAGTGGAGGTAGGTAAATCTTACAAAAATAAATTTCTGATAATTATCTGATTTCAATAAAATCTTTAATATTTATTTAGGAATGAATTAATTTATTTCTGAAAAGATTATTCTGTAAGGTAAGGTTGTAGAAATAAATCTAAGTCATAAAATCTCAAATTAAACATCATAACAATACTAAAACTCCACACAAGATATTTAAATTACTGCAATAGATTTTAAAATATAAATGACTTCTAAAAATAAAAAGATAAAAATCTTAAATAAAAAACAGATCCAGCAAGAACAATGTGTTAATATTGTAAAAATTGAAACACTTTTTTTAAGAAACACTGAACAAGATTAATACAAAAAAATAGTAACATACCAGCAAAATTAAACCTTATTTGTCTATGTTAAAATATTCTTGTTTATTTTTTTTTTTTTAAGATAACACATTTTTCTTACTGGTATATATATTTTTCCTTCAGAACAAACAAAAAAAAAAAAAATTTACTTATTGAAACATATAAAGGATTCTTTTAAAATTCAATAAGAACTTAAATGATGTTATGTAATGCCTTCACACACCACCACCCCTACAATTCATTGGAAGTGCAAAGGTATTGATGAACAGGTGATTTTTTTTTTTGGGGGGGGGGTGATAACATTTTATAAACCTTTTTTGTTATTTTTTTTTAAAGATGTTTCAATAGAAAAAAACTTTTCCAAAAGAATCAAAGTATTATATATATTCTGGATGTAATTATAATTAACTATCAAAATGATCAAATTTGGAGATAGAAATTCCATGTTTGAGAAGATCATTTCAATGAATATTTGCAACTACTCAGATCACAAATACATTAATGAGTTTTAGGAGGTGCTAGTCATGTAATGGTTATCATCATAGGAAACTGACTTGGCAACCTGAGATCAAGCCCTAGATGAAGCTGTTTGCATAATGCTAATACTCTTGGGTAAATAATTGGACAGACTGGGCTCTTTAACCTTGGTATGGCAACCAGCATAAGAAAAGAAAAATTCTAAATTCAAACCAGGTGGACTCTACCAAAAAATTAACCTTGTGTCACATCCTGTTTGTTGAGTTTTAAAATATTGACTTTCCAATAGATTGCAAAAATAACTATATTCATGATAATATTTTGGAAAGAAAGGTTGATGTAAGTGCAATTACATCTTTGATAAAGTTGGTCAGAAGTGTTGTCAGTCATTCATGAAAATGTATCATCCAAGTGTTACATCATCACCCCATGAAAATACAGATAGAAACAGTCATGTGAATTTTTAAATAAGGGAAACCATCAAAAGAAAAAGTGATGGCAGCAGGGACAAAGAAGAATTTTGTTGACAAAGTGGTAATATTCTTGATAATTAAAGTGTACTTTTTTGTATAGAGAACCATCCATTTACTTACACAAATTCTAGCATTTTAATGATGTTTCAGTATCATCCAATTTTATTCTTTTTACCAAAAATTAAATCACATTGGAGGTCACTATTTGTGATTGGTTAGTCAATCATTGCATATTTATTTCTTATAAAGTTGTTGTGTTTGGAACAGTCCCCAAAGACAAGGAAAAAGACTGGTGGAATTGGAAATCAGAGGAAGAATTGAGACCATTCAGACTACAATGAAAGACCACTGGTGTGAAATAATTTTTTTTTTTTAGAGTCACTGGTATTTCTCTTTTTAAAATGGACTCTTCTGAAAATGTCATTGCTTTACAAATATTTGTTTTAAAATGGCAAGACATTTAGCATATTATTTTTTAGAAAACAAGACATGACTAAGCATTAGAAATTAAAACGATATTTTATACCAGTTTTTTTCTTTTGTAAACAAATAACTATAACAGTTTTTTTATTTTAATTCTAAACCCCTGCTTCAGTAGTAAGCTAATTTTAGCTAAACTTTCAGATACTTTGCAGTATTTTCAAACTGAACTGATATAATAGTTTTCTTTCTGGAGTTCTTTACAATCATCAACAATGATATGCACTATGCAAACTATCTGATGTATGTATTTACCCAAACCCTCCGCAACGGACAGGATGTGACATAAGGTTTTTTTTTTTTTTTAAATCAAGTAAAGCTGGTGTGAATTTAGAGTTTTCCTTCTTCAAGATTGGTTGCCTCATCAAGGCTAAAAAAACCAATTTGTCCAACTATTTATCTATAGCTTAAAGGAGAAGAGATGGATTCATACTTTTCCCCAAGAGCATTAGCTCAAAGTGAAAAGATTTAAACTCACCAAGTCTATTTCCTAAAATGCTAAAATACCTCCTAATCAAACTAAAGTAACTTAAACATTTTTCTTGCAAACAAGATAATTTGGATAAAGTCCTTTCATAAAAATGTTACAGTGCATAATTTTTAATAATTCATTTATAGAAATAAGGTGCTACCAAAATGTTCAAGAAATTTGAACTCAAACTTTTGCCACAGATTTTTGCAAGAGAATAAGCTAAGAAAACAATGGAAACTAATTTTTAGCACAAACATATCTTTTTAAGGTCAAATTTCATAATTTTTTAGGAGTATTCCATGATGCATTTTTATAAAATTTACCTTGAATGATTCTCTAATAAACATTGTATATATTGCCTCTAATTGGTATACCTATAAACAACCAATTTTTTACCTAAAAAACAATGGGTCATCCATGACACAAGATATGCTATTAAACACATCAAGATTTACACTACATTGTTTATTTAAAGGTAATGTATTGATTTTGTTACAATAGTTTTTGAAAGTATAAATAAGTGTTTGAATGTATTCTCTTTATGTCATTGGATATTGAAAAAATATTTTTATAGGTTAACAGAGCCAAAAGTTAAGGGTTGTTCATTTCAATCTATGATAAGAACACCTTTTTTGTAGCAAGAAATTAGGGGTCGTTCATTACTCAGGTATATCCAGTAATTATTAAGAAATGGAGAAGCTTACAACAGAAAATTCACAAGTATTTACAACATATAGAGAAACAATATTTTTTAAATAAAAACATGAAAAACATGCTAAATACTTGTACCCCAAAGGGTTGGTGGCTGAGATACTTACCTGCAAACAGGTCTTCTGTTTTGAGTTTCGTATCAGGCAAACTGGCAGGCCCATTACTTTCATCATTCAGCACCAAATTAGCAGGTTCTTCTTTCTTTTCAAATGAAACCAAAAAACAAAAAACAAAAAAACACAAATAATAATAATAATAATAATAAATTCCCTCAAATTTTTGTGTGTGTACACAAAATAAAAATTTGAGGGAATTTATTTATTACTTACATTTTTTTTACATATAAAATACATACACAAAAAACCAACTATGCTCTACTCTATATTGCATGAGAAAGACAACAGAAACAGATGGTAAATATCAGTCTATTTTGAAATATAATTGGCATTTGTTTTTCTGAAAAATCTTAATCTTCTATATATTCACAAAGAGTGATTAACATAATTTACTAAAAGCTTATATTAAGAATATATATTCCAATAAAAAAAGGAGTATAAATTCCATTGAGACTCAACTGTTGTTGTTTTATTTTTTTAAATATAAATAAAAAAGAAAACAAATAGAAAAATGAGATCCATTTTGAAAAGGAAAATATTAAGACAAATTGCAGAAGAACTGACTTTTGCAGAAGAAAAGTTCTCAGGAAAAAAAAAAAAAAAAAAAAAAACATACTATATTTAGAATTTAAAAAGAAAAGTTCCAAATAATCTATAAGATTTTTCTATTTTTTTTACCTTTAATCTAAATGTATAAAAAGAAATTTAGAATTAACCACAAGAAAAAAAATCCATTAATTAAATGATTAACTGTTTTGCAGACATTTGGACATTTTATCTGCCTTCATTTCAGTTAATCAGGTTTTTATTAACTGTTTGATTTTCATTAATGAGATTTTAATCAGAGAGAAATGCAAATACACTCCCCCCAAACATTTCCTTTGTAAACTTCCAATACAGAAGATTTATGAAAAGACATTTTAAAATTAAAGACAAATGACCAAATAAAACAATTTGATTAATGTGACAATTTCATAGAGAAAAGATTTGTGTTAATTCTTTAATTTGCACAGATGTCTTATATTCCAGATGTACTTTTTCTATTTTGCTTAAGTTGGGGTTCTTTTAATATGCACTTGTAATAGCACTTGTAAAAGAGTGTGTGTGTGTATATGTATATAGTCGGGTTATCGGCGACTAAACCGGTTACCCCACCAAGCCTATCTGGTGAGGAGGATGGCTAGACATCCAGCAGGACGAAAAACAAAACCTGTCAAAGGGCGGATGAAGCCTTTCGCTCAACGGCCATCTAGCAAATAACATACGTGGGGACGTAGAAATACTTGGATTGGTATCCAGCAAAACCACCGGGAGAGATACATTCCTCAGCCTTGTCAAGGCAAGTGTCTAGGAGAAGGAAAACTCCAAAATTTAACCTGCGGCGGCTGCTGCAGCCAATGATGTTGACTTGTTCTTCTTTTTGGTTCAAACGTGGCAGTCACTTAGAGAGTGGGATTGGTTCTGTGCAAAGCCTTTCCTCACTTAAAAAAGCTTCAGGCACAGGCATTGCTTGATATGCAATACATGTCTTGACCTTATGTGTACTAAGGCTGGCTGTAGCCTAAAACGGCAAATAAAGAAATGAATTTTATCAAGAAAAATATGAACGTCAATGGCAATAAGGGCTTTGGAAATATCAGAGTCTGGCCCGGCAGGTGTCTCAGGGCCCCGCAGCCTGTGCCGGTCGTCATCCTACTACTGCTCGGAAATCAATGCCATTGGCTGTTGGAACATACGGACGCTACTTGACTTGCCATCGACACTCACACGTCCGGAACGTAGATCTGCTCTTGTGTCAAAGGAACTTCAGCGTTATGATTTGGATATTGTCGCATTATCTGAGACGAGGCTGGCTGATAAAGGACAGCTGTCGGAGTTGTCTGGAGGTTACACCTTTTTCTGGAGTGGTAAAGAGGAGGGATGTAGAAGGGAATCTGGTGTGGCGTTTGCTGTGAGGACTACACTTCTCTCAAGTCTGGAAGAAATTCCATGTGGAGTGAGTGATCAGATCATAACGATGAGGTTACCTTTGATAGGAGGTCGTTTTGTGACCCTCGTGAGTGTCTATGCACCTACTATGAATGCAGCAGAAGAGGAAAAACTTAATTTCTACCTCTCATTACGGGAAATAGTTAGACGGATCCCCCTTGCTGACAAAGTCATCATTCTTGGCGACTTTAATGCTAGGGTAGGGAGGGATTTTGAGACCTGGACAGTAATGGGTAGACATGGAGTGGGCAAGTGTAACAGCAATGGTCTAATGTTGCTGCAGTTCTGCTCGGAGATGGATTTCTATGTTGGTAACACCATGTTTCAACAGAAAAACAAATACAAAACAACTTGGATGCACCCAGGCTCCAAACAGTGGCATATGATCGATTATGTGTTGGTCAGAAAACAAGATATAAAGGACATCTCCAGTGTTCGTGTTATGCGTGGCGCAGAATGCTGGACTGACCATCGGTTGGTTCGAGCTAGGTTTAGGTTTGTTGTAAAGCCGAAAATAAGGGGACCAGGTGTGACTGTCCCTAAGCGACTTAACATTGGTCGTCTAAAGAATGTTGTTGTGAAACAAGAACTGGTCAAGGAGATGGAAGAGTTGGAGTGTGAAAACACATGGGATGATTTTAAGACGTCTGTCTATGAGGTGTGTAAGAAAGTATTGGGGCATTGCAAACATAAACACCAGGATTGGTTTGATGAGAATGACACTGAAATTCAAGCACTACTGGATTCAAAGGCTAAGTCCCTACATGCTTATCTCAATGGTGGTCGAACAAAAGATGAACAAGATCGATTGATGACAGATTTTAAAGCAATCAAAAGGGAGGTGCAGAGGAAGCTTCGAAACATGCAGGCTGCATGGTGGAGTAAGAAGGCCGATGAAATACAACTTGCCTACAACACCAACAAAACCAAGGTTTTATACACCTTACTGCGTGCGGTGTATGGGCCATCAAGCTCATCTATCATCCCACTGCGCTCAAAGGATGGTCAGAAGCTTCTTCGAGATCCTTCCAATATTCTTCTTAGATGGAGAAAGCATTTTGATGAGCTTCTCA
>CM042139.1:52260419-52325419 GCA_023376005.1 Doryteuthis pealeii
TAATATACTATACTAAGTATAGTATATTATTTTTTAAATTAAAAAGTGCACTGACTTGAAAACATAACAAAAAGAAAAGAAAACTAAATAAAAAATTAAAAAAATTTTTAAAAATTTAAAAATTAAACATACTTTTTTAAATAGAATTTTGAATGTGTTAAATATCAAATTACAGTTCTGATTTTGGTACAAATACAGAATAGCGGGCACTAGATAATATCATTAGAATAGTATTTTATAAATAAATAACATTAGATTATGAAAACTCCCAAAGGAGCCTAATTCTAACCTACTTACTCGAGTGTCTCAAAATTTTCAGGTATTTCCATGAAATGTAATAGGTAATCAAATGGTATTATCTCTTGCACACTATTCTGTATTAGTATCATGATTTTTTTTGTATTTCTAATATTAAAATAAATACATTAACACGATTATTTTATAAACATGAAAAATAAAAAAAAGTGTGTACTGTCAATTTTCCAACGGTCATCAATGTAAAGCCTTTACATTGACAAACGACGCAAAATTGACAGTACATACTACATAACTACGTAAATTTTGATTTTTAAATAAATAAAAAAAATAGTGCTCAGGCATGAAACATCTGTGAAAAATTAATGTCTCCTATTTAAAATATTAAATGAAAAAAAAAAAAAAACATCTTTTTAGAAAGAATGTTTTGTTTTTGTATTTGTCCATTGTTATCAACTCACCTTAATTTCGATGTCAAAAGTGTAACTAAGTGATTAATTCTTAAACTCTCCATAAAAAATTGTATAATAAAAAAAATAGATTAAATAAACAATTGTTTATCCTGTACAATGAAATATTTACTACAACTTTGAATTGGTAAAAATGAAGATTTAATATGAAAAAAATGAAAAGAAAAAATTGATTGAGCTTCCATTTGTTTACTTTTTAGCAAGAAACGCTGAAAATGGCTGAGTAGAATTTTAACGTTATTTTATAAGACTATTTAATTTTTAAAAGTATTCGATAATATAAATCAAATCTTCATTATTTTGCTCAAAATCCCAACCCTGGTGATATTTAATGTGTATATATATTTATTTTTCATCAATTGTTTTATTTTTTTCACACAACTGCCCTTTATATATGTATAGATAACATGCCAATGTTAATGTTTTTTTCTTCAGGGCGATATTATAGTGCTTCATCTGAAAATTTTCAAATATTTTTCAGATGAAGCATTGACATGGCATTTTAACATGACCCTGAAGATGGTACAATGAAAAAGAAAAAGCGAAACATTAAATGTTGGCATTTTATCATTTATAAATACATCCTCTAAACATTTTATTTTTCATACTTACACTGTTATATCTATTTTCATTTTCCAATATATATATATATATATATATATATATACACACATATATACACACACACACACATTTAAAAGTCAACTGTAACATTTTTTATTTATAATTTAAGAACATGTCTTTAGAATCCATGTTTCAATTATATCATAATTGAAATCCATTTTTCAATTATATAACATATAATTGAAATAATTGAAACATGGATTTTATATATATATGATGTGTGTGTGTGTGGGCTAAGTTAACATACTAAAAAAATAATGTAAGCAAAATAGAAAAAGTACTTTCCATAATTTTAGGAAATATAGATTACCTTGCTTGACCAATATAACACATCTGTGTCATTTTTTTTTTTTTTTTTTTTTTTTTTAATCAACACAAATTTTTTTTCTATAAATTTGTCACAGAATTAACAAGGATATAAACTAAACTTGAGTAACTATATTAATCATTTAACTAAATTAATCCTTTTTATTTTAAGATCAATATTGGATTTCCTACATAGCTACAAATTTAAATTAGTATCAGCAAACAGTACAGGAGTCTATCCTCTTCTCACCAGTATTGAACCCAGAATCTTGCAATTTCCAGGCAAATGCTTAAAAAAGGCTGTTAGC
Organism: Doryteuthis pealeii; assembly: GCA_023376005.1. Classification (NCBI taxonomy): domain Eukaryota; kingdom Metazoa; phylum Mollusca; class Cephalopoda; order Myopsida; family Loliginidae; genus Doryteuthis; species Doryteuthis pealeii. The sequence goes on from CM042139.1 coordinate 52,262,383, forward strand.
GTAAGCAAGGCTCTCTTATTTACGGATTTGAGCTCTCTAGTGACCGTAACATATATACCTTATGTATGTATTTATCAGTTAAAATTATGCTTCTTACTGGTAGCTGCTGACGGCCAAGGGGTTAAGGAATCAGACTGATGAAAGATCAGTCGGGTTTCGCTCCCAGCTAGAAGTAGTTGCTAAGTCTAGCCATACTGAAGAGATGTGAAACGTTAAAACCTGGTTTCTGTGGATGACTGTATGTGTATATATATATATATATATATATATATATATATATATATATATATATGTATGTATGTGTGTGTGTGTGTTTTCTTTTTATCTGTTTCAAAGATGATAGTATGCATATGATGTTTGTCAACAAGAATGCTTTTTATCAAGTAAGTGAATAATAATATAATGCATAAAAGGGATATAATTACAAATTTTAATAGATTTTTTAAGCTTGCATTTATACATAAATAAAAAAAAAAAAACAGGTTTATGATGTTTATGGTATTCTGTACTTGTGTGACAGTTGAAGTGCATAAATTTGGGCAGATTTTTCACCAAATTTACAACCAGACATATAAACCGATACCCGTTTTAAACAAATGTGTCTTTGAGTTTTCCAATATATATTAAGGTGAGCAATATTGTGTATTTGTTAAATTAACTATTTTCATCAAATCTTATTGCTACTGTATTTTGGAAAATATTTTTTATTACATACATTTTTTACAGCAATAATGACATATGAAAATGGCACATATAAGGAAAAACAAATTTCTTAAAATCTCTAAACAAAATTAATGAAAATGACTAAATTAATTTTTGTCAATAATTGTTAATTTTTCAATACATGTCTGGTCAAAGGTCATGCCCCAAAAGATTGCAGTATACACTCATTATCTTACAATCGATTCATAGCACCATTTATGATTGACTTTTCATATTTATTAGTTGTTTTTTTTTTTTTCTATACTCCATTAAAATAGTTGAGAATTTCAAGAAAAAGTTTAATGTAAGTTCATAATATTATGGTATTTCATTGCTGAAGAGGGTTTTGTTTTTTAATGCAAAAACCAACCAATTAACCGTTTGTCACCAGCCTTCAAAAGTCAGACATATTTTTAATCAATAATATATTCCAAGTTGAATAAAAATGTAATAAGCAGCATTATTGAAACAGTATTTAAATAATGACCATGTTCATATATTCTTCTTATTATCATTCTATGAATATAAGGGACAACAGCTGGGATGTGAAATTCTAAAGATATAAATGATCAAATTTGTGGTAGTTGTAAAGTTATATTTTGGAAAAGATTTTAGAACAGACATAAAAAAAGATAAAGGGGAATTTTAGTTGGAATTTCTTCATCAATTCCAAAATGATTTATAGACTTTTAGAACAATAATATTAATTCTATAAACATCAGTGAATAATGCTTACTGTTTAACATACAGAAAGGTTTTCCCCAAGAAACAAGACAAATACTGAACATCAATTAATTTAGGTTTTATATTAATATTAGAAGCATGGAGAAAAAAGAAAAAAAAACGACACATGCAAATCTGAAAAGTTCTTGAAGAGGATTAACAAGGGAATCAAAGTGAACTTGAATACAATTTCTGCTCAGTTGTATAAGGATTCGTTTTTTATGGTGAGATTTTATCTTTTTTTTGGTGGGGAGGGACATTATGTAGTACATCTGTGTGTATGATCTCATGCAAACAATATTGTTAATCATATTCTTTATTATTCTTTTGAGTCAACACTTCTATTTACAATTTCTGAAAATATGTCTAAGTTTCAGCCCATCTATCTATCCATCTATCTATCTTATCGATCGATACAAATATAAAAGGGCAGTTGTGTGAATCTGTATGTTCGGAGGAAACTTTGAAATTAAAACAATTGATGACAAAGTAGATATATATACACATTAGATATCACCAGGGCTCGATTTTTTAGCAACTTTTTTCTTTTCATATTTTTCATATTAAATCTACATTTTTACTGATTCAAAGTTGTAGTAAATATTTAATTGTACTGGATAAACAATCATTTATTTAATCTACTTTTTATTATTATTATACAATTGTTATGGACAGTTCAAGAATTAATCACTTAGTTACACTTTTGACATCGAAATAAGTGAGTTGATATTTAACTTTTACAAAATTCTTTCTAAGAAGATGTGTGATTTTTAGATTTTTTTTTTTTTGCATTTAATATTTTAAATAGGAGACTAATTTTTCTCAGAAGTTTCATGCCTGAGCACTTTTTTTTATTTAAAAATTAAAATTTACATAGTTATGTACTGGCGTCGGTCGTTCGAAAATGTAAACAAACCATTCTTTTTGTTCATGTTAGCCATTGTTTTTAAAATAATTGCGTTATTGTATTAATTTTAATATTAGAAATAGAAATAAAATCATGATACTAATGCAGAATAGTGCGCAAGAGATAATACCATTAGATTACATATTAGATTTCACGGAAATACCTGAAAACTTTGAGACACTCGAGTAAGTAGGTTAGAATTAGGTGCCTTCGGGAGTTTCCGTAATCTAATGTTATTTATTTGTAAAATACGATTCTAATGATATTATCTATTGCGCACTATTCTGTATTTGTACCAAAATCAGTACTGTAATTTGATATTTAACTTTCAAGCACATTCAAAATTCTATTTAAAAAAGTATGTTTCATTTTTTTTTTTTTGCATTTAGTTTTCTTCCTTTTCGTAATGTTTTCAAGTCAGTGCACTTTTCGATTTAAAAAATAATATACTATACTTGGTATAGTAAATTATTGTTATCAAATTTATAGTATAGTATACTATAATAATTTGATATTCGATCGGCTAGGCTTTGAATTAATAATGTTATTTTTTTAAAGATTATCTATCGTTTTACATTAATTTGATTACTTTTTTTTTTTTTTTCTTTCTTTTTTGCTTTGAAATATTAATGTGAAATTTAGCAAATTGCGTCATTTATATTTTATTTTAAAAAATATAGTTAATCATTGAATTAAAATTTCTTACTATATCATTATGTGATGTCATTCCCTCTACTCTGACGAAAAATAAATTCTCTGGCCTCCCACCAGGCCGGATTAAAATAAGATCTTTTTACATGGTGATTTTTATTGGTCATCCTGCAATGATCGAACTTGCTATTCAGTAGTAATAGATCTGCAAATGATTATTAAACCATATTTTTTTTTCCTCTACCCGGGCTTCACCGAGTAGCTGCTGCTAGTACATATATAAAGGCCAGTTGGTGTGTATGTATGTATGTATGTATGTACATATGAAACTATGAAAAGAAAACAATTAATGACCAAGTAAATATGTATACACATTCACTATCACCAAAGCTTGCTTTTTGTGCAAAAATAATTAAGATTTTATTTATATCTGGGAAGATATTTAAAAATGAGGATTTGAATAGTAAGAGAAGGTAAAGTCATTGATCGCATTCTTGATTAAAACATAAACAAATCAATTATGAAAGACCAAACCCAAATCAATGGATCGGCGAGACTAACGTTTTATTATCCCCCTCTACCCAGGCAGCGCTGGATAGCCACTTCTAGTCTTTTTATAAAGAGTGATTAAAACAAAATGTTAAAACCCTTGGGTGTTATGATATAATTTCAAAATTTCAACATGTTCACCATCCCAGTCAACACATTCTTGGAATCTCCCACAGGTGATTAAAAATGTTAATATTTCTGTGAGAGTATCTTTATTAGAAAAGTGGAACCGATATTAAGGAGACCACCTGAAGGAAATTTCTAAAAATGTGTTGACAGTGATGGTAAACAAGTGGAGACATTAAAATTATATCATAAAGTAACTCCCAGATAAATGCTAACTTTTTTTTTTTTTTTAAATACCATGTATTATACAAGCAAACATTAGTCCAGCCAAGTACCAACACTAAACCCATTACCAAAAACAATTTTCTAGGTACAAATCATAAAGAGAATGAAACTGACAAATTTATTTCAATGTTACTTTCTTTTTATTAATTTTTTAAAAACAATCTCAATTTTAAGTAGCATTTCCAGCAATAAAGTTTGGAAAAGTATTATTTCTGTGTATAAGGGTCCACAAGAGTCTATTTGTATGTTTTTTAGTAGTACTTAGAATTTTTTATTTTTTTTATTTCACTTCCTCAGTGCACTTGATAAAAGTTAAAGATCCCCTGACAACAAACCACTTGAGAAACATAAGAAAATTGAAAAGAAAAAAATAATATATATTCATAGACAGAATTTAAAACCTATCAGACCTAAGATGATTGATTGATTCTAACAGCATGTCAACTCATTCCAGGTTATTTTATGCTTAGAGGTTAGGAAATTGTATTTGCATTTTTTTTTTTTTGTTTAGTCATTTCCTAAGAGGTTTGTTTGTCTTTTTTCACACAGTCCTATCAAAAATGAATAATTATTAAACAGATCTACTGGATTCATAGATGGAACAATGAAAGGATATACTCCACACTCCCCAGAGCTATAGAACCGGGACTTCACTATCACATGCAGTTTAGTTTCATACCTAGGATCCCTGCCCCAACCCTCAGCAGGGGATACAGTCAGCGTATTCAAAGCCCAGAAGATAGGGCAGAAAAGAGATAGTAAATAAATATACAGCCTAAAACAAATTATAAGGACAAGAGGAGTATAATAATTAACTTCTCTAGGCTTAAGCACATTCAGGAAAAATAAGGGGGAGAAACAACTGCAGGGGAAACAGGTAAAGGCCAACAATAGTTGCAAGTGTAGCATTTGAGCAAACAATGCAATCTACACAAATTATTGTGTTATAGATTTTTAAAATTTACAACACATAAAAGTGATGAAACATAAAATCTAATAGTTATATTACACAATCCCACGAAAAAGCTAACCAAAAGGTAATTTTACATAAAGGCTAGACGATTAGATAATTAAGAATAAAAAGTTGTTTTAATTGCTTTAGTTAGTGTTCTGAAAAAAATATATATATAAAAAGATTATGTCCACCATAATAGACAAATGAGAATGTTTTCATAATTAACAGAAAAAGAAATTGTTTTAATTACACAACTCATATTTGTCAACATAGTTTATAATTAGAAAAGGAACACTACATAACTATTTTTATCCGAGTAATTATTGGGGTGGGGACAATAAACTAAAATTGTTTAATAATGTTTTGATTGATTTTAAAGGTATGTCAGCCATATAGGGTTATTTTATGCCCAGAGGTTAGGGAATCTTATTCATTGTATGTTTATATTTATGCTTTTTGTATAACTATTAGCTATTTTTATGACTTTTTTTGGCACAAAATTATATATCAGGTATTCCTATTTAATACAATTTGCACACAGTTGTATGGTTTTAAGTATTCCTATTTAATACTAATATGGTTTCAGTTAATTATTTTTATTCAATACTAATTTATTTGCAGTTATACGGTTTCAAGTAACTAATAGTATTATTTAGTAAACAATTATAGCTTCAAGTAACTATGATTAATAGAAATCATTTACAGTTGTATGGTATCAAGTATTCCTATCTAATACGAATAATTGTTAAAACACATCTATTTGACCCATGAGATGAGATGTTAACAGATATTACCACTCCGAGTCAAAGTGAACCTGGGAGTAATGGCAATGAAAGAGTGATCAACACTCCCCAGAACCTCATCACCAGATGCAGTTTATTGTTATACCCAGGATACCCATTTTATTCGCGATGGGTGGGGCTTACACATTTTCAAGGGATACAGTTAGTGCATTCTAAGCCCAGCCAACAAGTCAGACTTTTAAATAATATTTTAAATATAATCTAATAAAATCTACTTTCAACACTTACACATAAAGAACACTTTTGTTATGAATAAACAAAATTGTCAATTTAATATTCACAAATAGTTGAAAAATTTTTTTCTTGTATTCAATTAATGTGAGTGCAGGTACAAATGAAGGTACAATTTTAACTGAAATTATTGATATATCTCCAAATGTTTGTTTTCCAATATACATTTTTTTTAAATAAGTCATTTTGCACTAAATACCACAACTAGTTCAATCTAAACACCCACCCCCCGATCACTTTTAATTCAACAAAACACTAAGTTCCAATAAGTCTTTAAAAAAATCAATTCATACTTTTAGTTATAATTTCTTTTTTAAAATTAAAATAAATTCTGACATGACTTTTTTTTAATGTATTTCGAACCAAACCAACTAAAATGCTACATAAAAGATGTTATTTTTACTAAACTAGCAATATAGGTTTGGAATTCCTTTAAAAGTGTCATTTAATTTTTTATCCCAAAGATAAATATATTCAATACAATGTGAAATATTCTTATTGCACATAATAGATAGTGGATACAAATATTTCTTGCAGGGGGTGTTAAGCAATTTTGAATTGAAAAGGCTTTTTTGTTGTAATTCTAGAGTAAAGAGAGAAAATGAGATCATAACTATAGGGCTGACATTTAAGAAATATGACATCCACTGAAATAACGAAAAAAAAAATGATAATCACATTGTGTTTAGTTTGAGAAATCCAGTCAGAGGTAAGCGAGTGATATTTTCACCTGAATTTTGAATTAAAATATATTTTTTACAAATAATGATAATAAATGAATAATGTCTTTTTTGTGAAGGAGTGGTAAGCATGTCGAGTGATAACTATAGGGGGAAATTAAAAGTAGTAACATGGCTACACTTTCTTTTTAATAAAATAATTCATTCTAATACAAAGCAAATTATCAGAAAACTAGCATGTTACTCGTAAAAAAGAAAAAGACAATTATATGAATGGATCATCACTTACCACCAGACCGTTTAGGTCATCTTGAATAAAACGGAAATAGATATTTCCGAACTTTGTTTATCAAAAATCTCGTTAAAAAAAGATCGTACAGGGTTGTTACAAAGAAAAATAGTTAATTCAAAGATCAAATTATCCAATTGGGAAAAATTACATCGTTATCTTAAAAAATAAACAACCTAGTGCGAAAGGGTAATTTTCAGGCCGCGATTTAGATAGAAAGAAATACATGTTATGCATCTAAGTACAGATGGGTGTAACGGACAAACTTTTTAGCCAAATTTTTTCTATTAAAATGAATAAAATCTTTAAAAACTTCAATTTAAAATGAATAAAATCTTTAAAAACTTTAATATTACAATTTACTCTTGAAAAACTTTAATGCAATGAAATTGACGTTAAAAAAATGTCTCGGTTTTAGTATTAATTCTTAAAATCGAAAATAAAATGAAAATTTGAATATTTTTTCTAAGGAGGTCGTAAAAGTTAAATAAAATATTTTTTTACGCTCAGAAAAACAAACTTTAGTTACCGAGAAGCGTATATGTCAGTTTTGCTCTTCCGTACATTCTATCACACATTACTATTCAACAATAAAAATTACAAATTCTTTTAAAAATATTAATCGAGCACGGATCGGACCAACTTTTAGTTCACCTGAATTCTAAAATTCATGTTTTTAAATATCCGTGAAAATTTGATTTTTTTCCACAGGAAAAAAAAAATTTAATTTATTTCACGCAGACACACAAAAGATTGAAAATCTCGTAAAAATTAATTTCTTTAAAATTTTTTTTTTTTTTTGACAATTTAATAGAATATAGTACATACCAATTACATAAAAAAAAAAAAAGTTTTCAAAATATTAATATTAGACATTTCTTTTGCACTTTTTATTTCCGATTTCATTTTTTCCTAAAAAATATAATTCGGTACGTTATACAATTTCATTGATATAGTTATTCAGACTCTTATCTTTATAGAAAAAAAGTACCAATTTTTTTTCCACATCAGGGGGGGTGATAGACATCGTAAAAAATATTTCCCCTAATATATTTCAGAAAAAAAACTATTTCAGATGTATTTACATCCAATGGTAAACATTTATGGAAATTTTCGTGAAAATCGACCATTAATTGATTTTCATAGAATTTTAAAAAATCCTCTTATCGTAACTTGTTTTTAGCTACGTTAAATTTCAGTTGATTTAACAGTGCAAAAATGAAAACATTGTTTTCAATCATAATTTTCATTATTTTCGTATGCTGATAAAAAATTTAAAAAATCATCAGGAGTTTATTTAATGTTTTTCTTTCGAATGGAAAAAATTTTCAAGAAAATATTAATTTTTCTGCAAGTTTCATTGTGTTAAATGTAGGGGGGTAAATTGCACAGGGTCAAATTGGTGGTACCTAATCATCACTTACATCTTTGATCAAAGTGATGCTACCTAGAAGATAATTTCTACTAAGGAGCGTAGTGGCTGTGCTCTGAAGAAGTTACAATACATATTTCATTTTATGTGATGTTTTGTTGTAAATAGAAGTAATGTCACATGGAGAATAATTGTTTTGAAAAAAAAAATGTGTTGCATTTGACATGAATTTAAACTTTTTGAATTATGGAGAGAGAAAAAATTAAGGATTTATAAGAAAAAAATTTAAGGACTTCCACTTATCTTGATATGTGGTGAATCGTTCAGTTAATTATCTACTATCCAAGAACTTTTGGTGGAAAAAATAAATTAGATTATAAAATTAACACAAGAAAGAATTGTAATAATAATAATAATAAACTAGAGTAACTGTAGATCAGAAGAAGAATCGAGACCATCCAGACCACAACACTTAATATCAACTAGAATAATTAGAAGTGTCCTGGACACTTAAGACTTGCTGTCACTCGATTACAGTGAAAAACCACGAGTTATATAACTGATAGAGAAAACTCGTTTATAATAATAATAATGTCTTTTATTTATTTATTTATTTAAAAAAATGTAAAAATTGCAAAGGGGATAAGTGGGAACTTACGGTACGATACAAATAAATCGAAGATTTTAAACTATTTTTAATTATACCATTTTTTTTCCCAGAAGTGTCAGTAAACATTTTTTCTACATTAACCAAATTTTGTCGACGAAATTTTTTTTTAATGTTCAATAAATTAATAATTTGATTTCTTAATCGCTGAAGATGGAATTACCAAACTTTATTGAAACCATTCAGAGAGGGCGGCGTCTATCAGGGGAGTTTTTTGTCTGTGTGCGTGAATAGTAATTTTCTTTTTTAGGCCTTAAAACAGAATAAGTTATGACAAATAACAGCTGAACAAAACTAACAAAAATCCACAAATATTTTACAATGTAAATGTTAAGTATTTTATATATGAATTGCCAGTGGTATAAAAATAAATACAAAAAGAAATCTACATAAAAATAGGGTGGGTCGCAGGTAGTTGCAACTCATTGACAGACAAGTTTTGTAGTTATTATTTAAAAATCTTTTTAAAACTTTTTCTTAGGTTGACTAAATAAATAAACATGGGACTAGTGTTAAGATGAAATGGGGAAAAAAAATAAGAAAAGTAGCAGTGGAGAGGAAATTTTCAACGTGGAACACTTGACTTTGATTTTAGTGTTAAGCAAGGGGGCGGGTACCTCAACAAGATGTTAAAACTGCCGAGCAGACACCAGTTGAAGTAGAGAGAGAGATAGAGAGTAAAGGAATGTAAGAAAAGTTACTAACACGGTCAGATTTAACGTTAAAAAAAGCATTTAAGAAAAGCAATTCATAAACTAAATAGAGAAACAAATGTTTTAAACCGTAAACATTTAAACGAAAACACTAAAGGGCGAAATAAAAAGATCGAAATTTTGGGTAGGGAACCCCTCGGGTTAATGTGAAGGAATGGGGAGAAAACTTTTTGAAATAATTCTTTTAAAATGTGTTAATTCTATTAGATTTTAAATGTCTTATTTAAGAAATTAAAGTCTGAAAAGCAGATAAATATTTGAAGTTTTGTGTAATGAAAACAAAACTAAGAACATTTACTTGTTAATATTTGCCAAATATTTGGGTTATTATTTTTACTCCGGATCATGTGACTTATATTAAAATAATATTCGTAATGACATGAAAAAAGTGTTCATTTGAATTATGACCAACACCAAACGAAAAATTACAGGAAAAAATTAAAATATTTAATCACAAAAAACGATTTTTTTTTAAAATTAGTAATAATACTTATTCAGTTAAGGGAAACTAAAATAATTTTATCGGAATTGTATTTTTCTTATATGGTTAGATCTGCTCTGCCTGAAAATTACATTCATTTCTTTCGGAAAATTTTCAATTTAAAAAAAAATAATAATTTTAAGTGAAGTAAAATAGCTTTAAAATGGGGGTTCGATTTACAATAAACATAGAGTCAATCTAACACCCTGACTTTGTGTTCATCATTATGAAAATAAAAAGAAGCCTAAAAGAAAACGATTTATGTTTCATGTTCTTTTTCTTGTCGGAAAAAAACTCAATATATAAATATATCATGACCAATATTGCTAAATCTGAAAGAAATTACCATTTACTAACTTAAGAGATTCTCTGTTACTGACACTAACTTAGTGTGTTGTGGAAAAGCCACAATTAAAGAGAGAGAATGATGTTATTGTTTTAAGCATTTCATTGGGACAGTCATATTTACTTTTCTTTTTTTTTTAAAGGCTCTAAGGTTTTTTTTTTTTTTTTTTTTGTTTTTTTTTTTTTAATAAATCAGAGTACAAACTAAAACAGAATATTAAAAGAAAACAAAATCGAGGAAAAAAAAAATCAGATAGCCACGGTTAGGGAAGTAAACATTTAGTCAAAAAGGTTTTAAATAGAGATTTTTTTAACTAGATTCCCCTTTCCCTTGTTTAAATGTTTATATTTACATTTTAATTATTTATTAATTAATTCATTACATCAATAATAAAGCAATAATTTTTGTTTTGTTACAGGTAAATTGCTAAAAATGAAAATACGTCTTCGTAAAAAAAAAAAATTAAATACATAAATAAAATTTCCGAGCTTAGGTATCGTAGCAAATGATAATAAAATAGAAAGACAGTTTACAATAGAATGAATGTAAATATTAAATAAAAAGATGAATTCAGTTATTTTCTTATTTAATAAACATGAAAACAAGTGTCGTTAACTTCCTTCATCAAGCAACGAAGAAACCGCCTCCTTTTTTTCCTGTTAATTATACGTGTTTTTTTTTGTTGTTTTTTTAAAGCAACGAACACGCATAGAAAAACCAAAAGGCTATCCAGGAAAATGGGACGTTTCCATTGAACAAAGAAAAGAAGACAAGATAAAAACATAAAACAGACGTGAATGGAGAAGATTTTCTCCGGCTTTACCTCACTGGCATCAGCAAATAAATCGTCTTCATCTTTAATGCTGTAAAATTCCTCAAACGGGGGAGGCTCTCTCTCATCCGCCATCTTTGCTTGTCTCGTGAGTTCCCACAATGCACTTCGACTGACCGGTGTAACTATTAATCTAATACCCTCTTTATCAAACTTCAACTTTTAACCGGCTGAGAAACCCATTTTATCTAATAATTACATTAATGTCCATAAAATGCGTATTTATTTATCAAGATAAACCATTTGAAATAAAATTTATCGATTTCAACGGTTTTAGAAACTATATCATTTTACATATTGATAGAATAAAATGAGTTAAAACTTTTTTGTAAGGGATTTTTCCTCAATTACGACCTGTGAATCCGCTGGGGTCTCGTTGTTGTAACAGCTGTCCCTTGGTACTTCTAAGGAGTGTAAGATTTTAATTGATATTTCGTAGTTATCTACGTTAGAGTATTTTAATTGTATTGCTCTAGAAATATCTCGTTACATTGTGCCGTTTTTTTTTTTTTTTTTGTTTTGTTTTTTTTTGGGGGGGGGTGATTGCCAGTCCCACAGAAAAGCTAAAATAACCAGTTTGGCTTTCCCGAACTATTTTTCAAAGAGGTTGTGCAGCACCGTGCACACAAAGGACGTACAGACCACACCGTAATTCAAATATATTCTTTATTTTTTATACGGCGCATGCTGTGAAAACTGTAAATTAAACGAAAAGAATTCGTGGAAGACTCAAAATCACACAAAATACAATAAATTTACAAAACAATAAAACAGACAAATTTTACACAAAAGGTGTAAAATCTCTACTCTGTGAAATCTCTACTCAAAAAAAACTTTGTGTTTGCTCGCAATCACCTCGTTCACCTCACTGCCAAGAAATTCGGCTCATTTATTTCTCCACTCCTCTCCCACAAATCACCTCACTTCCGGTCTGTACTCTTATAAAAGAGTACAGACCTTCGGGCGCCATTTCTTTTCCTAGCCCGAGGTAAGAGGAGTTTCATTTGTTTTATCTTTATATCACACGCCCCCCTGATCTTCAGGATCATAGCTCGTAGTCTTGCAGTCACTGGGGTGGCCGTCTACTCCTCTGTGCGCGTGGTTGCAAACTTCCTTGTGAGCCGTCGTCCTGCTGCCCATCATCTACTTCTTCATCTTCAGAAGATAGGCCCTCCACCGGTCTCACATCCAATACGTGTCGTGGCACTCCGTCAACAGACACGTTGTTTCTTGACTGTGTAGCCGTTACCGTTCCTCTCCCCCACTGCGTCGTGCAACGGACATTAGGGGGTTTCACCCAGACCTCATCCCCACCTGTATGGAGCCCGACGTCCCACCCTCACTTTCAACCGGTACAACTTTCGGATGTCACCACGCAAAACAGAAAACAGATTCTTACGCCACTGTCTCCTTCGTTTGTCCTGACCTGGGTGACATGTTGTACCAAAAGACAGCCTCTTCTGGCGAAATCTCTCCCCTCTCTGCCACCGCTTTAATGGTCCTGTGGTTTCGCTCAACAATACCGTTGCCACTGGGTCTATAGGCTGCTCTGAAGTACTGCCTGACATTCCACCAAGCCATCGTCCGTCGCAATGTTTCTGAACGAAACGCCGTCCCATTGTCCGACAACACCTCTTCAACTGGACCATGTTCAAGGAAAACCCCATTAAGTATTCCTGCGATTTCTTCTGCGGTCTCTGATTTCATTCTTCTCCAGAGAGCAAATCTCCCAAGTCCACAGACGACCATAGTCAGATATTCCGCTCCTCTATAATGGGTGACGTCAACGGCCAGTCGCTTCCAATTCTCGTTCACCTGTAATTCTCCCGGCTCGTGCATCCTTGGTGACGGATCAATGGACTGACACCGTACACAACGCCTGACTACTTGCTGCACAATTCCTCTTGGCACTTCATGCGACACTTTCCGGGCCAAGTACAAGGTTTTATCCACACCCATGTGATGCATAGAATGCAGATCCTTAACTTCATCGTATGATAGGCAACAGCCTGCAATTCTCACCGGCTCCTCCATCATCGTCAGCCACTTTTGTCTTACTCTGGTCAATACATCAGTCTTGTTCCTGTCTGATGGCACAAACGTCACGTTTATTATCAACCTAAACTCGGCTATCAACTCCTTCAGGATTCCTATTCGCCTCAGGACGATCATCTCCGCAGCACCCTTTGTCCTCACCCGCCACTGCTCCGTAATGGCGGCCTGTGTCCAGTTCAGCACGGTCGCCGAATCCGTTTTCAACTCTATTTTCTTTAATCCCTATTTCAGGGCTAGATTTATCCCCTTTATCGCCGCATCCAGCTCAGCTACTTTGATGTGAGAAAAGTGTTTTCTTCCTCAGCCAGGCTGCGTCCTCGACCACGTTCCCATCAATCTCCACTCTCATACCTGTGACAATACTACTTGCATCACACCACACAACCCCTGTCGTCGTCCTTGGGACGTGCCACTTTCCTCGCACCGGATCCTCCTTTTTCACTTCTTCAACCACCTCTCGTATCACGGCAACTGTCTTCTCACCCACCTTGTCTTGCCAGGCCACTCCTTCCGCCATTCTTTTTATGTAGCTGCAGGTCGTACGCAGCCATCCTGCGACAGGGTAATGTCCGACTAATTTCCCACAAACGGAAAATAGCTGCCGCCTAGTCATCTCGTCGTCAATTTCTGGCACAGTATTTCCTCTCCTGAATGTCAACTTGCCAGCACCATCTCGCTCCAAACGGAGCCTCAGTGCTGTACCACCATCTAACATTTCTGGGTTTTTCGCTATTAGGCCAGATTTTTTTAGCTGCCCCACGACTCTTTCCACTGACACCACCGTCTCATCCACCAAAATGTCATCGATGTACGCGTCGGTGGCTTCTCCGACGCTCATCTCATCCTTCAGAACTGCCTCTAATATTACCGTCATGATTTTGGGGGCAACACTCAGACCAAAACCCAATCTGGTGAGACAGTATGTATTTCCTTTGTATCTTACTAGCTGATATCTTCTCAAGTGTGGCGCAACGTGGATTTGTAAGTAAGCGGATTTCAAATCCACAATTGTGGATGCTCCGGTCTTTTGTCGCCACCTTCGCAGGGTCTCCCCACAAACATCAATGTACTCTCCTCCAGTGTGGCACGACACATGTTCATTTAACTCTCGGTAATCCAGAACTGGTCGGACCTTATTTTTTGTTGGTTGGACCACCGCCATCAGCGGCAATAAACCTTCTCGTACATCATCCTTCCACGGTGCCAAAATCCCCTCCTCAATCCACCTCTCGACCTCCTCTTCGAATGCCGCCTCTTCTGTCTCCTTGAGTCTCGTCTCATACTGACTCACCCTGTTCTTCAATACTGGCGGCTCCGCCACCCAGTTCCACTGCACCGTCCATTTTCCATCAGCAAACTTTGCAGTGAAGTCCTTGTCGGTTATCGTATTTTCTTCGGGGACCATGACATCTGGTGTCGCACTTGCTGCGCTACAGTTCCTTTTAAACCGCACATCCCCATTATCTCCTATAGTGACGCCCCTAGCCGATAGATTGCGTCTATCCCTATAATCGCCTCGACCCCAGGAACCAGGCGGTCAGTCACTATTGCGTTCAGGGTCAGCTGTTGCCCGTCCAGTACAAGGGTGACGTTGCTCATCCCGCAACACTTGACTCGTCGGCCATCAAATGCCACAACTCGGCTACTCCCCCTCCATCCAGTCACCAGTCGCGTTCGCACCATCGTGGTAGTGCATCCGGTGTCAACCAGGGCCCTGACTCTTTCCCCTTCTATAATAACCTCCACTTTGGGCGGTTGTCTAAGGTGAGCCATCATCCGCATGCTAGGGTAGCCACTGGCGCTCAAGCTTCCCCTCGCTCGTTTCCCTGTTGGCAATTCCTGGCGATGTGACCAGTGTTATTGCACTTGTAACACTGATTTTTCTTTTGGTATTCATGACAGTCCTTTCGTAAGTGTGGTCCAGCACATTCGAAGCACTTGATACGCCCTTGTCTCCCATCGCGTCCCCCCTTCTCTTGCAGGGCTGCCGCTACCATTCCAACCTCAGATGGTCGAGTGATCGTCAACACCTTCGCCGTCGGAATGAGGTCACACACGTCCATCTTCTCGACTCCGGTCACTTGTTGGAGCCTTTTCCCAATGTCGTCGGGAAACCCAGTTATAAAGGCTAGTTTCGCCGTGTGTTCCGCGTCAAGACCCCTGTACCCAGCCAAGTCCAGCAGCCGCTTTATCTTGTTAGCGTACACGCCCACTGACTCGCCGGTCCATTTCACCCTCATTAGCTTTTCGTACGCCACGAAGGGCCCTTCGGCAAATGCACTTACTAGCCTGTTCCTTATAAGATCAGCGTCTTCCTGGTCTCGCTCGCTCATCTCCAAGTATAGGGCTAACGCGTCACCCTCCAAAAATAACGGAATCATCGTAGCGACGTCAGTGATATTCTGTAGCTTAGCAACTAGCTGAACCTTTTTCAACCACGCAATAACGTCTCCATCCCCACAAAAAGGCTTGATTATGTTGCTCAATTGTGCAGAAGCCATCGTTGCCGAAATAGCTTGTGAAATCTCTACTCTGTGAAATCTCTACTCAAAAAAAATATTTGTGTTTGCTCGCAATCACGTCGTTCACGGTCTGTTCGCAATCACCTCGTTTACCTCACTACCAAGAAATTCGGCTCATTTATTTCTCCACTCCTCTCCCACAAACCACCTCATCTCCGGTCTGTACTCTTTTATAAGAGTACAGACCTTCGGGTGCCATTTCTTTTCCTAGCCCGAGGTAAGAGGAGTTTCATTTGTTTTATCTTTATATCACAAAAGGATAAAAACAAAGTTACCAGGAAAGGTTTACGCCTCATAATTCTACAGAAAAAAATAACTATAAAAAACATTCAAAGCTAAAACTATGAATTACCAGTTAAACATACGAAGGGGGTTAGGGGTATTTAAACTTATTTGCCACAAAAGGCACAAACAGTATTTTAACGAGGGAAAAGGATAATTTTCATTTAGAGAAATTACAAATTAAAACAAAAAATAAACATGTAAATATTAAATGCAGTTTTAGAGAAGAGAATGGAGAATTTGCCTACCTTTGTTGGCACGTAGGGATTTGGACATAAACGAGACCAAAGTCTTAGTAACTTTGTACTAAGAATGCGGTTCCAAATATAACCGCCAAAAGTTTGCTCACAGGGAGTCCAAGAGTGTTGTGACCTACTCAAGTGGTCACCTAAACGGGAAAAGGAAAGATTTTTGCCAGGAATCCCTTAACCTGACTGTTTACCAAAATTACTACTCACAATCCAAGACCCTACAAACTTTCATTTTTTACTAAAACCTTTTGCTTTCACTGCACAACAGCAGTGATTTTCTTATTTACAGCCACACAAAAGAAAACAAACACTTGACCAATCACAAAAAATGCACTTACACATTTTTTTTGGGGGGGGGGGTTAAAACCCAAGAACTATTTCTTTTGAGGGAACCATTTTTACCAGTGGGAAGGACCAGGTCACAGGGTACCTTATTCAGGGTAAGGGGGGAAAAGTGGGAGGGGAAGCATAAACCAGGCTTGATGACCATGACAAGATAAAAATTACAATTACTAAATAAAACAGCGACAGCCACATGGGGTTCATGGTTACAGTGACATATAAAACATAATAAAAATCTTGGCCCATATGAGCTTTAGGCACCCCTTTTGCGATCTCGATTCGAGGGGACACTTTTCTCATTTACATCGTCAAAATCCGGTTGTTTGTTAGGGGTTAGGGTAAGAGGTTAGTTTTATAATTTAAAAAAGAAAAACTCTAAAAATCGTCTGTTAACAATTAACAGGATTTTGACGGTGTAAATGGAAAAAATGTCCCCATGAATCGAGATAGCAAAAGGGGTGCCTAAAGATCATATGGTCCAAAATCTTAGTAATATTATTTTAAAATATTTTCACTGCTCAAATTAAAACCTTTATTCATTTTATCTATCTATCTATCTATCTATCTATTTTGCTAACATTTTCTTCGTCTCATTGTTGCTTTGTGAGATTACCTCCCTTGTCTGCAACAGAATTTTCAAATGTCGTTGGAAACGACACCCTCCGTTGCCATAGCAACATATTCGTGTAAAGGAGCGGAAAATGTATCTTTTTTTCGGTCAGAATGTGGTTGCAGCAAGGAATCAGTTTCAGCCGCCCACGAGGGCACTACGCTTACCAGGGTCTGGGATTCTGCCAGTGGCGAACTAAATATTACACACTGCACAATATACGGTTCCGAAAGCTTTGATATATTGCAGATGGTGTTGGAAATTTATTAGGGGACAAACCTCCGACTTCACCGGCCAACAGCAACAGCCTTTAGGGGACAAGCTTCCGGCTTCACCGGCTGGCATCAGCAGCCCCTTAGGGTCACGTGAGGACACTTATAAAAGCAAACACCCACCTCCCTCGCCCTCTCTTACTCCTTTACCCTTTCTTGGGATAAGGTGGACTCTCTCTTTCCCCTGGGTATAAGGTGGGTAGCTAGAATTCAATAGCCCACGACGGATAAATTCTCTGCTTCCTTGTCCCTACCAAGTAGGCGCTGAGAGTAGCATCCATTATCACACACCCAAGACGGTTGATAAGCCTGCTTCCACCCGGATGAGTTTAGGGTCTTCGGCTGAAACAATTGCTACATATTAACCTTCGGATTAGAAGCTACCAAGAACTGTTGTTACACGAGGAATAGTTATCCAAAAAAATCCTTCAGTAGGAATAACTCTTGCAACACAAACTCTACACAAACTCTAACATTACCAATTTACCAGTAGCCTATTCTGACCTAAACTGAACCGAACTTTGAACTATACATTCACTAACCCACATGTTTGAAACTAATGTTTATTTGTATATATGTATTGTACATTTAATTCGTATTAAATCATTTTAGCAGCATATATATATTGCCGTCGTATCCTTGTCCTTTGAACCTTGTCACCTATCTTTCTATCTGCTCCACAGTTACTCGTGAAATCCCCCTAACTCCATAGGGGTCTATTTTACTTATATTAATTTTTATAATATTTCTATCATAAACATAATCAAAGAATATAAAAAATATGGGTTATCCCCTCTGTGAACCCGAAAGAAGGTGAAACCGGAACAAGGAAAGGCTAAGAGCCCTAAGGCAGACATTTGACCGTATAATACAATGGTGGGTGCAAGAATGTGTATGTGCATATAAATGCACACTTAGTATATAGTTAAATAATAGTTAGTTAAATCGAATTAAAAAGGTAGTAAGTCAAACCACATATATGTATAAATATATGTGTATGTATGTTGTAGACCGAATAAGTAGTAGTAAAACCCATATATAAGATAAGTAGATAATGTGTGAGTATATGTATGTATATATAGATATAGATATATATGTGCGTGTGTATATATACATGTGTGTGTGTCTACATATATAGTATGTGTAAAGTAGGGTCAATGATAAGTTAGAGAAACCATTAAAACTGAGGATAGATATAAAAGGATGATAATCTCTTCTTAGGAGACGAGAAGTCTGGGTTGTGAACAACTTTAATAGTTGACCAGTTGGTCAGATAGGTCATAAAAAATCATGAGGGTGGTCTTTTAGAAAAAGAACCCTTTCAAATCCCACAGGGTTGATAAGATCTCAGAGGATGAGATTTGATACGAGAGTGAGATGAGATTTGGGGATTCTGAAAAATTTAGAAAGTTTTGACAGTTAGTCTTGGGACAGCGGAGAGACCAGTTAGTCTTGGGACAGCGGAGAGACCAGTCAGTTAGCTTCTGGACAGCGGAGAGGACAGTTAGTCTTGGGACAGCGAAGAGATGAACACTGAACAGATAAGATGTGAGATGCCCACTAGACTAGCATTAGAAGGGGTCTCAAAAGGAACGGGGGGACCCCCCCATCTCGACAGCCAGTAGAGATAGCAGCAGACAATTATACACCTCATCTTTGCCTTTTCTGATGTTCACCTGACTGACATTGTCTTGTCTTCATCTCCTTTGTTGTTGTTTATTCTCTCTTTCTCTTTGTGATACTGTTTGTTTGTACACCCCTTTGGCGGGGGGCCCCTGCGAGATGTTTGAGCGCACATGTGCAACGTGGACAGGTCCTAGGAAACTGGTGGACGACACGGAATCATTGCTAGACGAGACAAGGAACGGCAGAAAGATGCAGTGAACGCAAGAGAGTTGCAGGAGTGTGAAAAAGGGTCTCGCAGCCCGCCGGTGGTGTTACAATGGTGCCGACTGACCAAGGGTATCACCTGAAATCACGGAGAGAGTGGGAGGAAAGGGAGAGAGAGGGAGAGAGAAAGAGATAGACTGACAGTCAGACAGATGGACGAACGGACAGATGAAAAAAAATCAGAGATGGAGACAAAGAAAAACATATATATATATATGTATATATATATTAAAAAAAAAGAGACTGAAAAGACTTAAAAAGAAAGGAAAGAGAAAGAAAAGAAAGAAAGAAAGAAAGAAAAGAAATAGAAAAAAAAAAGAAAGAAAGAAAAAAAAAACGGAAAGAAAGAAAGAAAGAAAGAAAGAATCAAAGGGACACGCACGCACGCACGCACGCATACACACACATATTTATATATACATATTTGAAGGTAGGAATGTCATTTTTTTTTCTCCAAAATACGAATTTGTAGATAATTCTTATTGTTTTTGTTTTGTTCTATGTTTAACTTTGATTTTCACAAAATCGGAATTGTCGGTTGAATAGCTAAATTTTTGTAGGGTCCCTACAAACGTTTAGTCGGACAATTCATCATAGGAATTAGAAATATGTCTCAGTAATCAGTTTTGTTTTAAACGAAAGAGAAAATAGATGAATGAATGATCAAATTCCCTGCTAAAATATTTTCTTTTCCTCTTAACCACTTATCGTGGATAGAAATTTCTGTTTGGAAGATGGTTGTAGATTTTGTTTTCTCCCTATTAAAAAGAAAGAAAGGGAAGGGAGGAAGAAAGAGAGAAATAAAGCGAAAGGCTTTGAGGGAAGCAGTGGGAGAAAGAAAGGGTAGAGATAGAAAGATATCTGATATACTAATGTTTTAAGCAGTGGGAGAAAGAAAGGGTAGAGAGAAAAAGATATCTGATATACTAATGTTACGAACAAAGAAAGGAATGGGAGATTGACCTTTAGTAGGGTCATAAAGATGACTTGCATTTTTTTTACGACTTGGACGGAAAGTCAGTGATAGATAGATAGATAGATAGATAGATAGATAGATAGTTGTGTAAAGAAATAAAATGTTGTTTCTTTTGTTATTTTTTTTTTTTGTTGTTTTTTTTTGTTATTATTATTTAGAGTAAGCATTTAATTAGACTTTCTAATTAATGTGATAAGATTACTAATGATCTTTATAAAAAAAAAAAAAAAAATCGTTGAGAAGATTACTGAATTTTTTTAATTTTTTTAATTTTTAAATTTTTATTAAATGTTGAGAAAAAGGAGAGACCCCCCCCCCCCGAGAAAGAGCGAAGCACCTCCCCACCCACACCTGTTGATTAGTTGTTTCTTGTCTTATACAGCCGATTTAATTGATTTTTTCCCTCTAGTTTTCATATAGTTGGTTAGAATGTTTGTAAAAGGGATTTTAAATGATTATTTTGTCTATTTATTCATTTTTTTTAAATTTGCGATTTATTTAATTTTTCTGTTGTCCCACCAAAATATATATTGTAAGGTAGCTTTGAGAAGAATTAGGGTGAAGTTAATTGAATGAAATTATTATTATCATCATCATTATTATTATCATTATTATTATTATTCTATATACAACAACTGACTGTATAAATTTCTTTTAAATTTTAATTTTTTTTATTTTATTGTTTTTTTTTTCCTTCTCCTAATTTGATTTGACTTGGAGAATTGAGCTTGTTTTGTGTGTGTTAATTGAATGAAAATTATTATTGTTATCATCATTGTTGTTGTGGTTATCATTGTTATTATTATTTTATATACAACAACAATTGACTGTAGGATTTTAATTTAAAATTTTTTTTTTCTGTCTTCTCCTATTTTATTGACTTGGAGAATTGAACTTGATTTATGTGTGTTGCGATCAGGCGTGTGCCCAAATATAAAAAAAAAAAAAAAAAAAAAAAAAAGACAATGAAAAATGACAGGGATTAGATTTGAACTCTTCTAAATCTCCTGATAGGGTGAACATTGTATGTGTGTGATGAAGGGGCGAAACCCACCCCAGGGCAACTTTGGCCATTGAACTGTGCTGTTTTGTTTTTGTTTTTGTTGATTGCAAAATTGGGGCATAAAGGCCCAGAGAATCAAGAGACTGATGATTGTTTGGTATTTGTTGGTATTTTTTTTTTTTAAATTGTAATGTTAATGAACAGGGGGGGTGATGGATACCCCCGGCCACAAGGTAGACCCGACACTGCTTCCAATCAATAATTCCGGTACGGCACCTAAACAACTGCGTGAATTCTTATGCACCACGTCGTAGGATTATATGGGATTACGTAATACTTCTGAATCGTTTTAGTAGAGGGGTTAAAATTCCCCTGTGTTAGTGGGGGGTGGGGCGAAATCGAGGAGGTGAATTGAGAAGTCCTCCTGTAAGAAGAGGGTGTTTAAAATCCCTGTGTTTAGTGGGAGGTGAGCTGAGGAAAGCCCTCCTGGTTTGATTAAGTAAGAAGTTTCCCCAAAAGATTGACTTGAGGAAGCAGGGTCGAAGAACCAAGCTGGCAGAAGATGATTTGTTTTTTTTGTTTTTGTTTGTTGTGTTATGTGATTTTGGAAAAGGGTGGGGATAGAAATCACCCTGACCATTGTTGGCCATTGTTGCTGTTGTTGGTTTGATGAGAGGGGACTGATTCCCAATTACCAACATAGCATGAATGCATGTTCTTTTGTCGTTGAATTGTTTGCTTTGTTCTCTCCTCGGTGTGCCTCTGCTCTCGCGGGTGTCCTGTTGGGTCCCCGGGTCCAAACCCAGGGATACCAAGGGGTAGAAAACAAAGATGGGATGCAGGGCCGTGAGTGCGCGTATCCGGCCCAGAAAGAATGACCGCAGAAACAAAATGGAAAGGTATGACCACGGAAACGAAATGGAATCGAGAAGGAATGACCGCCGAAACAGAATGGAAAGTAACGACCGCAGGTACGAAATGGAAAAAGGTAGGACGAAGGAAGGAAACAACCAGGCAACGCAACCGGGATGGGAGAAGGATCTTTGGGTGAGTGCTCTGGTGCCCGGCGGGCCACTCCGTGTGGGTGGTTGCACATCATGGAGAGAAACAATGTGTCATGTGAATTTTTTTTTTTTTTTCTTGATTGTAATTTTTTTGTTTTGTTTGTGTAATTTATGAATAAATGACAAGAAAGGCAAGGGGAGGTATATAATACAATGGTGGGTGCAAGAATGTGTATGTGCATATAAATGCACACTTAGTATATAGTTAAATAATAGTTAGTTAAATCGAATTAAAAAGGTAGTAAGTCAAACCACATATATGTATAAATATATGTGTATGTATGTTGTAGACCGAATAAGTAGTAGTAAAACCCATATATAAGATAAGTAGATAATGTGTGAGTATATGTATGTATATATAGATATAGATATATATGTGCGTGTGTATATATACATGTGTGTGTGTCTACATATATAGTATGTGTAAAGTAGGGTCAATGATAAGTTAGAGAAACCATTAAAACTGAGGATAGATATAAAAGGATGATAATCTCTTCTTAGGAGACGAGAAGTCTGGGTTGTGAACAACTTTAATAGTTGACCAGTTGGTCAGATAGGTCATAAAAAATCATGAGGGTGGTCTTTTAGACAAAGAACCCTTTCAAATCCCACAGGGTTGATAAGATCTCAGAGGATGAGATTTGATACGAGAGTGAGATGAGATTTGGGGATTCTGAAAAATTTAGAAAGTTTTGACAGTTAGTCTTGGGACAGCGGAGGGAGCAGTTGGTCCCTGGGAGCCGAAGAGTGCAGATGGGCCCTGAACACTGAACAGATAAGATGTGAGATGCCCATTAGACGAGAGCCTTAGCAAGGGTCTACAAAGAAAGGGGGGAACCCCCCCATCTCGACAACCAGTAGAGATAGCAGCAGACAATTATACACCTCATCTTTGCCTTTTCTGAATGTTCACCTGACATTGTCTTGTCTTCATTTCTCTTTGTTGTTGTTTATTCTCTCTTTCTCTTTGTGATACTGTTTGTTTGTACACCCCTTTGGCGGGGGGCCCCTGCGAGATGTTTTGAGCACATATGCACAACGTGGACAGGTCCTAGTAGAAATAGTGGAGAACTAGCAGACGACACGGAATCATTGCTAGACGAGACAAGATAAACGGCCAGAAAGATGCACGATGCCAGAGAGATGCAGAAGTGTCCAAAAGGGTCTCGCAGCCCGCCGGTGGTCTTACAACCGTTAGCAGCTACGCATAAAGACAGACACCCACGAGGGGCCACCACAAAAGAACCCTAAAACGAACCTGTGACGAGAAATCTTAACCACACCAGATATTCACAGCAAAGATAAGTGTTTAATGTAAATTTAAACTAGTTACCTTGTAAGATTATTGAGCGCTAAAAGAATATGTTTTAGCAACTTCATGCGCACAATACATAAATGTTTTTTGAAAGATGATTTGCCTTGTGTCTTTTCCTTTCTCATGACTCGTATGGGGAGTCGTTAATAATAAGAAGAATTAAGTGTGGTTTGAAAGCTTTAAAAAACAAGAGGGGTAACAATGTGAAGTGGATTATGTTTGGTTGTTCGAAGCATATTCTAGGATCTCCCACGTCCCTGCTTATTCTTAAATTGTAACGTGCCCTACTGCAGATACACTGGTCACTGCGCTTAGAAGACGATACGTAATGCAAACGTATACAAGGAGGGCACAACGGTTTGTTTACCAAAACAAACTTTTTCCACTCTTCACGAGGCAGCGGCGATGACTACTATGTTCATTGGATATCTCGTTACAGTGGGCAGAGGAGAGGAAGGTCAGTGGCCAGAGAAGTAGAAGACGTCAGCGGACACGCGTCGTCGTCATGGTCTAAAGTCAACAGATAAGCGTTAATAAAGTTAATAAACCGCGTTAATAAAGTAGGCGGTCGCACTCCATCCAGGTGCTCCAATTTGCAGCTTCTAGTATCCTGGCTCTTCAGACCACAATAAAACTAACCACCGCCCACACAAAATCTTAACACCAAGCATCCATCCGGGACATAGAAGTCAGACACACCAGGCAACGTTTATGCTTCGAATCGGGTGAATGTCTATCGTTACACCACTGTAATCTATTTTTCTAACTCCTTCTAAAATTCTACTCTTTTTTCGTCCCACTGAGAATGCTTATTGTACTCCACCTTGTCCTTTAACACTAAAGACTCTCCTCGTAAAAATATATCTACGGTAGGTAGGTTGTCTCCCTTGGTCGGCGTGTAATAAAAACTATAAAGACTTTTCATCACAAATCGAATAATCTCCGACCATCAAATTGAATAATATGAAATAGGAATAAAGAAGTAGCTACAGATTTGAACTAATAAATAACGAAAATAATTAATCTCTGAACTAAAAATAAAAAGCGCCTTCTTCCTTTTTAAGACGCATGCGACAGATATGTTTGGAGGACATTGTTGGGATTAATAAATTAATAATTCTTTTAAAAAAATAAAGACAAATAATAAAATACAGTAATAATTTTTTTTAAACATGAAAATAAAATGAAAATATCCCATAATCCCACTTCTACCGAAAGTGTTATTTTCACCGGCAAAAGGTGTCTGACAGCTTATGGGACAGACGTGTATTTATAGACCTTTTTGAACGAGCAGTCCATACGATATAACTTTTATAATTTTATTTCATAGGATAGATAACAATTGTTTTTAGAGAAATCCATAAAATATACAAGTAAGTCAATTCACAAATTGAATACCATATGTTTTTGAACATGAAAATAATTCTAATTTGATGTTTTGTAATAGAAATCAAATACATCAGGAATTATTCAAAATGCATTTCTTCATCTCAGATTTCATTGTAACTAAGAGTCTATCAGAAATGTATTGAAGTTCAATTTCTTACAAATGATAGACTGCATAATAACTATACCACTGGTTAGTCTGGAATCATACAAACGAACTAATAAAAAAATTTTAAAAATATTTTACTTATGACACTTGTTGCATAAGATAATGAGAGAGAGAAGAAATATAGAGAGAAAGGGGGGAAGGGAAAAGATAGAGAGAAGGGAACGAGAGAAAGAGAGTGAAGGAAAAGATAGAGAAAAATGGGAAGAGAGATAGAGAGGAGGAGAAAGATAGATAGATAAATTGATAGATAAATTGATAGATAGATAAAGAGAGAGAGAGAGAGAGAGAGAGAGAGAGAGAGAGACGCTAATCCATCGCATCGTCTGTTTCAATGGAATGGAAAGATGGAAGATATGATAAAAGAAAGAAAAGGAATGCATAAGACATGAATGCATGTGTTTGAATGATACGCTCTATCGTCATCTCAGATAAATAATAGACCATTCCGTTTTGATTGTAACGAAAAAATTGGGGAAAAAAGAACATTCTACACATCAGAAAGAAAAAGAAAATATAATAAGAAAAAAAAAAGAAAGAAAATAGATAGGGAAGAGCGAGAGCACGGAAGCGATAACGCTAATTTGGTGTATCATTGGTTTCAATGGAATGAAAGGGGGAGGGGGTAAATCAAGATTATTATACTTTTTAGATATTGAACTATCGCAATAGCTCTTAGATATAGATATCAAACGTTGTAATAATTAACTTATCACACCGTGGTATACTGACGGGTCCCACTAGTTTATATGAATCCTGATGATTTTGTGATGATGTCCCAGAAAGAACAACAATTAACATAAATTGTTATTTATTAACCAATGATAATCCTGTTATGAACCGAATCATGCCGCTAAGCCGCCTTTTAAAGACACATTACTTATTGACTTTCAAAGCCAGGCGCTAACTATAACAGAGGCCGAAATTTGTAATGAAAAACCGAGCAGACAAAATAAAGAGCAACGACGAGAAACATCAATGACAATAATACGGAGAGACCAGATAAAAAAGCTTAAACACAGGAGGGAAAGAAACCTCCCTGTGTTTATTCAAAAAGTGGGCGAACCATGATCGACAGCCCAAAAGTCAGCAGAAATTCAAAAATAAAGCAAAACCAGGAACCACGTGTAAAGAGTCCAAAAGAAAACGAGGTACAAAAAAAAAAGGCGGAACAAATAAATTCAGTAATACAGGACAAAAGGGGGACGCTTCCTTGAGTCTGAAACTCTTTAATTTTGTAGAGTCGTCTCTTCTGTATTTCTCGATCCTTCGTACTATCCCTAAAACGCACTCCTTTCCTGGTGTTTCCCGGTGAACCGTCTACTTTCCTCTTGTGTCACTCAAATAACACTCTAGCACATAAGTTTTCGCCAATGTGAAAAAAGAGGAAAGGAAGAATTCGCGTTCGTCACGTTCGTAACAATCCATTTATTTCACCTATTTTCTGGGGCCTATTTATGACTCCGAAATATCACGAATAAATGAATTAGAATCTCATTTTGTATTAAGAAAATACCATGACGAACACATGCCAGAGAGATCAACCTCCATAGCTCACAGCATGGAACGAATTGTTGCCATTTGTAACCATAGTGACACAAGAAAATCACGCGTACACCTTACTCTCTTATCTTCCTATTTCTCTACGTAATTCAACTCACGTTTACATACCTACATACCTTTTTTTTTGTTTTTTGAGTACCTTAAAAAAGAAAAGACATTTTCTCTTTGGAACTCTCTTGAATTATGAACAACATTATTATTATGTTATTTCTTTAAGTCAATTTATTCTCACTAGCAGGACCTGTGGATATGTCACAGTATGATAATTTAATTATTACAACTTTTAATAAGTTTACTTAAGAGCTATTGGAATAGTTCAATATGTAAAGAGTATAATAATATTAATATAACGCACACACACACACACACACACACACTCTCTCTCTCTCTCTCTCTCTCTCTCTCTCTCTCTCTCTCTCTCTCTCTCTCTCTCTTTTCTTTTGTTCATCATGTTCGGTTGAAACAGATTAGCATTATCGCTTCCGCGCGCTCACCCCCTTTCTCTATCTTTCATCTACTTTCTTTCTTTCTTCTTATATTTTTTTCTGAGTAGCATGTCTTTTTCTACCTTATCTTTCTTTCTAATGAAAACAGAGTTGTCCATTATTTAGCTGAGGTGACGACATTCATAAGCAATAAGAATTCAACGGATAAGCAATACAAGATAATCATGATTTACATTTTTGCATTTCATCTTGGACGATTTTAAACGGTCTCATTTTTAATCAGGTGGTGTTGCAAGAGGATAACGGTTGTAGAATTAAGGAACACGAGGATATATAGATGGTGTGTTACCGATGCAGCGAGATAACAAAAATAATTGTCTTCCCTTGTATTTTGGGCGTATCCAATAGTCACATGAGAATGCAGACTCCTCTCAAGTGCCAATCATTCAATAATATTATTGGAGTCGGTTATCCACTTCGGTAAAAAAGGCAACCGCTTGGTATGTATTGTAATTGGCATGCATTAGGCATGACTGGTTATAAACATACCTGGTCGTAAACAGAAGACTACCTAAAAATCAATATTTATAGATTTTATAAATCTTGCACTCATCGATTTTCTTGGCAATTTTCTACCATATTAGCATCAATGTAAGCAAAACAGCAGCTGACACCCGAAATTTATTCGGGCAGTCGACCGAGCAAACTTTATTATCAGGTCAGAAAAATAAAAAACAGATTTCACTCCGAACTAACGTTTAACAATTTTAATAATCTACACACTCATATTTTTAATTATTTGGATTTTTAGGACTATTGCCCTCATCATTATTGTTATATACACAACGTTTATCGGACGATAACACCCTGCGATTTATTTCTTTGGGATTGGTTGAAGGATCAAACCTACTCTATGAAACCAATGACTTTGGAAGGACGAATACGAGAATTTATATCTGCCATTCCATAAGAGTTCCTGGGAAAATCAGCTGATGCGATTCCCGAGTGGCTTGAGAAACTGGAGGCCAATAGTGGTGCCCATATAGAATTTTAAATAAAGCTCCATGTGTATGTGTGTTCTTCTCATATTCATTTTTTGTAAAAATAATGATTCAGAAATAAATTAAAAGATTATTAAAATAGGGAAGGGAGTTACTTTATAATCACCCTGAATATAACTACGTACTAAAATAAACTTTAAATAACCCAACAAGTTTTGACATGCCATAAAACCAACTAATCCCCCATAAAATTTCAAAGAAAAACCTTCTTCCCATATATAACCTTTCATTCGTATTTAAATAAATTCGTTTTCTAAAAAAACATTCAACAACAAAAAATTCTACTTAATTTTATATTTGTATAAAAAGGTTTTCATTTTCTTTGTAAATTTACTTTCACTGTGGGAAAATAGTTAACTTCAGCTGTCGCGTATGACGACCGTATTATTGTAACTAGCAGGACCTGTGGATACACCACAGTATGAAAATTCAATTATTACAATGTTAGATATGTTTACTCAAGAGTTATTGCTAAATAGCTTAATATATAAAAAGTATAATAACCTTGATTTAACACCCTCTCACTCTTTTCTTTCTTTCTTTCTTATGAAATGTATAATAATCTTGATTTAATTCTCTCACATTTTTCTTTCTTTCCTTCTTTTCATTATGTTCGATTGAAGCATATTAGCGTTATCGCTCTCTCTCTCTCTCTCTCTCTCTCTCTCTCTCTCTCTCTCTCTCTCTCTCTCTCTCTCTCTCTTCCTCTCTCTTTTCTTCTTCTTTCTTCTATGTATATTATAAAAACGGAATAGTCTTTTATTTAGCTGAAGTGACGATGCTCATAAAAAAATAAGAATTCGGCGGATAAACAACACCAGATAATCAGCGGCTTCGGGCAGGGTGGGTGAAGATTGAGAAGCACTTGCCTTGTATTTTCGGAATTTTACCTCGAACTTGCTCCTTACATAGTAGTAAGGCCCGAATTTAAAAAAAGAAAAAAATGGCAAGAGTGGGTATTAGGAAAATAAGAACAAAAATAGCGATTGTAGCCTAGAAACAAGATTTATTTAGCTTGCAAGAATAGTCCGCTTGTAGAAGCCCGACAACTTCTATGTAACAAAAATACATTTAAACTAAACATACACATAAAAAATTACATCAATAAAAGACATGAATACAATAAGAAAAACAAACATAAAACACTTATTCCTTTTTTTCTTTTCAAATCTGACCAGTCACCTGACTTGGGTCACAAAATTTGGTAGTTTCAAATTACTAATAGATAGTTCTTAGAAGGAGAGAAATACAGTTCTTTGAGGGATAAATAGAGTTCATAAGCAGCAAAGCTGCCCGGTGCTGTCGAAAAGTTGTCTTTGAGGACAAATTCTTTGATTCTTTCTTTTTGCCGGAGAGAAATAAACTTGTAATTCTTTTCCGTTTTCTCGAAAAAAAAACATTCTTGTCAGTGCGAAAAATAGTGAATTCTTATTTTCAGTTGTTCTGGGGACTAACTCGCCCTTGAATTCATTCTTCGAAACCATCTTGTAGTCGCCGGCTAGCTAGATTATCAACCTTGACAATCTCCACAGCTAGCTGAATGCGGTACCACGTGTACAAAAATAAAATTAGGATACTTACTGCACTTCGTCAAAGGAACATTCTTTCATAGAACTTTCACCATCCCTTGACGAAGGCAGGCTCCCAGGAAAGTCGAACTTGGGCCTATTGTGGAGGGAAAACGCTATTTTAGCGAACTACGCCTCACACCATTTTGCTGTCACTGCATCATCCAAACGAAATTCTGCCAAAGAGGGTGGATTCGCGCCAAAACAGTGTTTAAATAACTGCTACCCCAACCAACTGCTGCTGCACTTGCTACTACTACTGCTGCCATGAGCAAGGAAAAAAGCAGCGGCAGCCACCTGTCGACTATTGAGAATTCTGGGGTATGGGGGTTATCGTCCTTTGTCTGCGAGCCTCTGTTTCAATCCAACCAATCACGAGCCAGCATACTTTGGCGGCAAAGCCGAATAGGCAGACTGGTGCCCTCTTCTGATCCAGCTAGCACTGGGGACAGACCTAAAAAAGGGTCGCTCCTCTTCCTCAACAACCAGAATCGGAGTCGGACGCAAAACAGAAGTCCATCATATCCGAACGAACAGAGGGCCGTGGCAAGGTCTCCGTTAATACCCCATACCTCAGGATACACTCAGATAAGTTTATTACAAATTATTATTTGCGCAAACGAACTAAATTTTGCAATCCTTTTGTTATTCTGTAATACAGTCTTTTATTCATATTTCTAGTTGTTTGGTTATTTCTTTAACTCTCAACCTGTTTGCCACACTCGTGGTTAACTCCATTACAAACCTTGGAATACTGCCGCTTGTGTGTCATATCTTTATATTTTGCAAACTTTAAGTTTAAGTCTAATATATACTAAATATAGGACTTTGGAGTTGAAAAAGAAAAAAAATTAAGCGAAAACCGGATAGAATTTAGACGACTTCACCGCTGAGTTATCCTGTCAACTTCGTAAAAAACGAAAACTACATTCTCGTAAAGTGGGAGTGAACGTGAACTAAGAAAAATTTCTTACGCCAAGTAACAAACCCACAGAGAAAGAAATTCATTCTTAGCAAGTAAAAATTAGAGAAAAACAAACAAATATTTCCTCACTTGTTGAATGAACCAGAACTTTTAAGAAAGATTTCTGACACAAAGAAAGAAGCGATTTAAAATAGCCACCTTAGTCAGTTAAGACTAGCAAAAACTGATGACTTTAAAACAAAAAACAAACTGGAATTAGGAACTACCTAATGACAAAATATATATATTTCCAAATTGGGAATTAAAAGCAAAATAAATGTCGGCGTGCACAATTCTGCTCGTTAGACTTACCAAAATAATTGTATTTTATTCCAAATGGGACATAAATAAATGGTTGAATCTTCTCACAACTCTAAAACAAACTCTAGCAAAAACGGAGAAAAAACAAAAAAAAAAAAACAAATAAATTTACTTGGAAAAAGAAATATTTGAAAATTGCGAATCTTTCTGCGAAATTCAATATGGCTGCTTCTTCCTCATTCCAACGTAGCGCCAAAGCCTCGGATTGGCTTAAGACATCAACTAACGTCATTGCCTAACTTCTGGCTCCTCCCACTTCTGCAACTGCTACTACGACTACTACTATGGATAGCTACTACGAATTTTGGATTTAATACCGGATAATTTCTACAAGGTGAAAATTAGGAATAACAAACATTTCCTAACTCGTTGAATGAAAATTACAAATACAAAAAATTCTTACACAAAACAACTTTTTCGTAAAGTGGGGGCGAACGTAAAGAAAAACTTCAGACTCACAGAGAAAGAACTTCATTCTTAGCAAGTAAAATTTGGAGAAAAATTCGTTACTTGTGGAATGTACCGCAAATTATTACAAAAAAAAACAATATACGCATTCGTAATATTTCGTCTTGTTGAATGAACCAGAACATTTAAGAAAAATTTCTTACACATAAGAAACATTCATAGCAAATGTAAAAATTTGGAAAAGAATACTCATTCGTAACATTTTGTCTTGTTAAATATACTACAATTTTAAAAAGAAATTTCAGGCCCCGAGAAAAACAGAACAAAATGTTGTCAATTTCAAGCGAGGAAAGGGTCACCGCGTGCGTTCTTCCACTCACAGGAAGCACTAAACGTCAACTCCCCCACTCCCTCGCAACCATTTGACCACTGCTGCTAAGAATTTTTGCCTCCACGGATAAGAAGGGTCAACAACCGAGGCCACGGAGGCCTCGCAACAACCTCCCTCACCCCTAGTATCCATTTCATGATGGTTTACTACTAAATTGGTGCCGACAGCCAAGCGTTGAGGAAGGGAATAAATAAATAAATAAATAAAGAACGAATTCTTCGCACAATGGCGCATTTCAGAGAATTAGAGGGAGTTACTCCTCTTTTACAAATTAGAAACTCATTAAAAGAAGATATTTCCTTTAACATGGAAATGTTAGAGCGGACTTGGTGCGGGAAGAAGCGTGTTTTCGAAGAGGAAGAAAACCTCATAAAACGAAAACAAAAACAAGTGAATTTCTTGAATGACAAAATCAAAGATATCACTACTAAGGCGAAGCTAGGTTTAGCGGAATGTGGATTCCTAACCGAACGAAAAAATGAGTTCCATTTTAGGATGAGCATTTATGACAGACTCGCTGACCTGAAAGAAGTCTTTACAAACGCAGCAGAGAAAGCTGCGGTCGACCCAGAGAAATTTCCAGACACGTTGAATTTACCCGCAGTCGAAGGAAATTCAGAGAATGCGGTAGCAGTGGACACAGAATATTTCCAGACGGAGAATTACAAGTCGAAGGAAATACAGAAATAGCAGTGGAACCAGAAATATTTCTAGACAGAGTACAAGTCGAAGGAAATACAGAAAAAGCTGTGGACACAGAAATATTTCCAGACAGAGTGCAAGTCGAAGGAATTTCTGAGATGGTCACAGTAGAACCAACTGCTTTCTCCGTTGAGGAAGACCTCAAAAATGATTATTTTGTGAAGCTTCCTTGGAGTGAAGATAATATCAAGTCTGTTCCCTCCAATTACCATGTAGCTCCAAAATTGTTTAATATAACTAAGCTATCCGGAGAGAAGATGAAACCGAACAAAGAGACACTAATAAAAGTTAAAAGGAGAAAGAAAAATAAAAACAATAAGATAAAAACAAGAAAATATTTAATTGCAGTTCTCCACAAGCAAAATTGGATAAAAGGCCAAATTGGAAAAGAAAGAAATTTTGACTTCCAGTTTACTACGAAAGGCTACATCCCTTAAACACAGGACCAATTAATAAATGGTGTTGGAAATTGGGTTATCTGCCCACCCGGAAGTCCGGACAATAGGGCCTGAGGATAGAACCCTCAATCAGCAGAACCAATACTGCAGGCACTAGCAGAAGACCTGAGTCGGCACGCTAGAGAAAGACGTCAACTCCAACAAGCAGACAACACCGAGACAACAAGATAGGTGCACACAAACCTCTTGTATTACTTTTATATATCCCGCCAGTAGAAATTCTCTGGCAAACACTTAAAGACACTTGCACAAGAATTATACACACTTTAATAACTAACCCTCAAATAAAACTGTTAACCCATTTATAAACTTTATAATTTGCCTTGTCTCCTTCCTTTACGACTGAGATACTAATTCACCCCAGTATTTATGTTACTTTGCCAGAGAATTTCTACTGGCGGGATATATAAAAGTAATACAAGAGGTTTGTGTGCACCTATCTTGTTGTCTCGGTGTTGTCTGCTTGTTGGAGTTGACGTTTTCTCTAGCGTGCCGACTCAGGTCTTCTGCTAGTGCCTGCAGTATTGGTTCTGCTGATTCAGGGTTCTATCCTCAGGCCTATTGTCCGGACTTCCGGGTGGGCAGATAACCCAAT
Organism: Doryteuthis pealeii; assembly: GCA_023376005.1. Lineage (NCBI taxonomy): Eukaryota > Metazoa > Mollusca > Cephalopoda > Myopsida > Loliginidae > Doryteuthis > Doryteuthis pealeii. The sequence goes on from CM042139.1 coordinate 52,296,246, forward strand.
TTCCAACATTCTCCTAACTGACGGAGAAACAGGCAATGTTTGTTCATTGCATGTTTGATGTGTTATTTTATTGTTCGTTTTATTCTATCTTTAATTTTACAATTTAATTTTACATTTTTTAATTTTACAATTTTAATTTCCTAAGTTACTTGTCTCTTGCATAATTGTAACCATGCAATTAGTGGTTACTAAATATTTCCCTGTTTGATTTTTGTAACTCCACTTGTATGGAGGTTGTTAGGACATTGTCCTTGTATGTGACTCCACTAAGTGTGGAGGTTTGTAGGACTATGTCCTTTCGCATTATTATGGCCGAATATATGTTTTTTGTGTAACTCCACTAGTTGTGGGAGGTTTTTATGTGTAACTCCACTAGGTGTGGAGGTTTTTAGGACTATGTCCTTTCGGCATTATTATGGCCGAATATATGTTTTTATTTGTGTAACTCCACTAGGTGTGGAGGTTTTTATTATTTTTTTTAGTGTAACTCCACCAGGTGTGGAGGTTTGTAGGACTATGTCCTTTCAGCATTATTATGGCCGAATATGTTTAATTTGTGTAACTCCACTAGGTGTGGAGGTTGGAAGGACAGCGTCCTTTCGGCATTATTATGGCCGCATATGTTTTTTATCTGTGTTACTCCACTAGGTGTGGTTTTTTTTTTTTTAACTCCACTAGGTGTGGAGGTTTTTATGTGTAACTCCACTAGGTGTGGAGGTTTTTAGGACTATGTCCTTTCGGCATTATTATGGCCGAATATATGTTTTTTTGTGTAACTCCACTAGGTGTGGAGGTTTTTAATTTGTGTGTGTTGGAACCCCTGTATGTATTTGTTTTTGTTTAAAAAAATGAACTTTGGGGTCCATGATTTATGCAGTTTTAAGTCTTGCTAGGACTAGTTTGGCCTTTATTTTTTCCAGTATGGAAGCAGTTTAAAGTCTTGGCCCTGGACTTTCTTGGCCTTGTAATTTAGCCAGTATGGAAGCAGTTTAAAGTCTTGGCCCTGGACTTTCTGTCAGATGCAGTTTTAGGTCTTACCCAGGACCCAGATCTTCATTCGTTAAACGATTTCTCCCTCTCTGAGAGAGAAAATCGAGTCCTGAGGTTGGTTCAAGGGTCATTTAGCTTGGGTGTCTTGTTTTCAGATGCAGTTTTAGGTCTTACCCAGGACCCTTTGCATTAATGATATACAAATTCCTTGTTGAGCTTCTTCTTTTGGTTCTCATAGCAATTGTTGAACTTGCATTTTGTGATTTAGAGGCACTCTTCGTAATGGGCCTCTTTTTAACATTATGAGTCAATGAGAGTTCCATCGGAAATAGATGTTGTATGTTGTGGTCCTCATAAGAGGCATCTCCTCTAGCTATGCGTACTGAGCGCACATTTCCATCATTTCCTAAAAAGAGCTCTGTTACCCTGCCTAGTTTCCAGAATGGCCTGGATTTTGCAGGATTTTTTATTAACACCACATCATCCACTTGGATTTTGTTGTCAAACTCCATGTCATGCAGATCTCTACAGCTCTCTCTAAGACTCAAAAGATATTCCTCATTCCACAGGTCTTTGAATCTGTTTAACAATTCTCCCTTTCTGAGAGAGAATCTAATAGTTGAATCCTGGAAGTGGGTTCGATATCGGGGGATCCTCCACAATCAGTTTTCACTGCTATTTCTCCATTGACATTTGGGTGTAGAAAGGCGTTGGGTGTCAATGGTAATAACTCAGTATCAGACATGCTCTGGTACGTCAATGGTCTGGAGTTAATAGCTCTTTGTATGTCAGAAATCAGTGTCAGGAGTTGGAAGTAGTCTGATTTAGCCCTGCCCAAGGCCTTAAAAAGACATAATTTTGTTGTTTTTATCATTCTTTCCCATACACTCCCCATCCACGGGGAATATAGAGGTATCTTTACATGTTTAGTAGTGTGGTTCATGAAGGTTTCGTTGAACTCATTACTATCCAGATGGCCTTCAATCACATTCCTTCCCAAAGCCTTGTCGAAAGACCTTGCATTGTCGCTGTAGATATTTTTTGGTACAACATACCTGTTGCAGAATCTAACCAAGGCCTGTACAAAGGCTCCAGTACCCATGTCCTGAACAATTTCCACGTGTATGCTCCTTATGGCGAGGCACGTGAATATCAAGAGATACATCTTCTCTGTTTTCCCATTTTGGTGCACCCAAAGATGTCCCGTGTAGTCAATTCCCGTGTTTTCATATGGGTTGACTAAGTTCACTCTGTGTTTGGGCAAATTGGTCAGTTTGGGGTACTTGAACATCAAGGTATTGTATCTCCTATAAATGGTGCATTTGCTTAGCACCCCTTTCACTGCCTGTCTTGCTTGAGGGATCCAGAACCCCCCATCCTGATTTTGGTTATGGTGGTAGTAGGATGTAGTTTAAGGTCATACCCGACCATTAGTAGTTCGTAGAGGACCGCATTTAAATTTTTATTTTTTTTTTATTGTTTTGTGTGAGTGTGTCAGGCATTTTCTTAGCATTTTTGTTATTTTTTAAGAGCTCCTGTGGGCCCATAATTATCATCTCTCCTTCCTTTTTAGGAGAATGTAGTAGTGAGTCCAGCCTGCCTTGGGGCTGAGAAAATTTTTCTTTTTCGATTGTGCCTGGTTTGAAAGTTAGTTTTGGGTCAGGCATCTTATTTTTTGAGAGCTCCTGTGGGCCCATAATTTTTATTGTCTCTCCTTCCTTTTTAGGAGAAAGTAGGTTTGAGTCCAGCCTGCCTTGGGCTGAGAAATTTCCATTTTAGGAGTAAGTATGTTTGTTTTATTCTTTTCCAATTCCAAGGCAGGTGTCCCCAAGTTTTATTTCCAGCAATAGGATTTTTTTCTCAGGGGTTGGAGGTTGTTCACAATGCAAACCCACAATTTCCTCTTTATTGTCAATGTTGAGGGGTCTAGGTTTGCATTGCTAGTATGCTGCAGAACACCCAGTCTAGTCCATATTCCAATACGGAATATGGTACTCTCCCTGTAGAGACAGTCCACAGCATACGGTAACTCCCTGGAATCTCTACGACAAATTAGCCTTATTTTTTTGTAATTTTCGCTAATCTGGTAGAAATAGTTTCTTATTGTTTGTCGTTCTTCTGACAGAACGTCGGGAGTCAAATTTATTTCTTCCAATTTTTCCACTATTTCCAAAACTTTCTGCTCCCACGATTGTGTGGAGTCTAGAAGAGAGTCCATCTCTAAATTTCTTTTTAATTTATTTATTTTATTTCAATAATATTTGTCCCGTTTAGTTAGTGTCCCTTTCCTTGGTAGTAGCAGTAGCCGTAGCCGTCGCAGTGGCAGTGGGAGAAGCCCTTCCGTCAGTCGATGACGTCAGCTGAGGAGGTTGGCCTATGCTGTTTTACGGCGCGAAATTTGTTTAATGAAGAAGGACGTCGGACATTTGTTTTCTTTTCTTTTTCTCTGCCTACTTGTTGAAAAAAAAATTTTTTTCTTTCTCTTTTTCAGGCACAAAAGGGTTTGTTTTTTTTAGGTTTCAAACGTTTTTGGTTTTTTTCTAGCAGACGTATCAAAAATGTTGTTTTCCGGACAGAAAAATATTTGATTCAACAGTTCGTGTATTTTTTTTTTTTTTAACATAAAAAATTCAAGACTATTTTTGGTATAGCTTCTTTTTGTTTTTTAGAATAACATTCAAAGAAAAAAATTTTTTTCTTTTCAAATTTTTCAGGCACAAGAGGGAGTTGTTAGTTTCAAAGTTTGAGACAATATTAAATTTTTTTTCCAAAACGTTTTTTGTTAGCAGACGTATTAATTTGTTTTCCGAACAGACAAGGTTTTAATTATCTGTTTCTCAATGCAGACAATTTTGGGTAAATCTTTTTTTTTTTGTTAGTTTTTCCTGGCACAAAAGGGTTTTGTTTTTACACAATAGCTTGAGACAATATTAAAAATTTGTTTTTTAAACAAGTTTGAGACAATATTAAAAAATTTGTTTTTAAACAAAGTTTAAGACAATATTAAATTTTTTTTTGGGTTCGCTTTCCGAACAAGAGTATTTTAAGGGCTCTTTAGTAAACCTCAAAATTTGTCTTTTTTTTTTTTTTTTTCGTCTAGACTGTTCTCGTCTTTCCTTTTAGGGATTATTCGCTCAGTAATACTTTTTTTTTGCAGTATTTGAAGAAATTCCTCTGGCAAAGTAACATAAATACTGGGGTGAATTAGTATCTCAGTCGTAAAGGAAGGAGACGAGGCAAATTATAAAGTTTATAAATGGGTTAACAGTTTTATTTGAGGGTTAGTTATTAAAGTGTGTATAATTCTTGTGCAAGTGTCTTTAAGTGTTTGCCAGAGAATTTCTACTGGCGGGATATATAAAAGTAATACAAGAGGTTTGTGTGCACCTATCTTGTTGTCTCGGTGTTGTCTGCTTGTTGGAGTTGACGTCTTTCTCTAGCGTGCCGACTCAGGTCTTCTGCTAGTGCCTGCAGTATTGGTTCTGCTGATTCAGGGTTCTATCCTCAGGCCCTATTGTCCGGACTTCCGGGTGGGCAGATAACCCAATTTCCAACAATGGCAACCTCAAACATGGATGAAATAAGTTGTCCTGGCGCATGACGTTAAACTGCGACCACTTCACACAAAACAAAATTTGTGTCAGAGATAACACAATCTCAAAAATTACACAGGAACATTATTAAAAAATAATTAGTCCCTGACTACACTTATACAAAACAATTGTATCTGAGATAGCAAAATCTCGAAAGATACACCATTTATACATATACCTATCCCTAATAAATGGGAAACAAATTACAAAATATTGTCAAACAATTAGTATGGCTACAATAATGCCCGAAATATAAGAGTCTCGAACTCGAAGATATTTTATTAAAACAAATTACATTCATACAAACAATTGTATCTGAGATAACACAATCTCGAAAGATACACCACTTTATACATTTACATACCCCCTAATAAATGGGTCCATTACAATTACAAAATATTGTCAAAACAATTTTAGAATGGCTATAATAATGCCCGAAATATAAGAGCCTTAAATATTTCTTAAATCAAATTACACATGCATGCAAACATACAATAATTTGCATGTTTTTTCCTTCGTCGGGAGAATATTGAGAATTCTGGGGTATGAGGGTTATCGTCCTTTGTCTGCGAGCCTCTGTTTCAATCCAACCAATCACGAGCCAGCATACTTTGGCAGCAAAGCCGAATAAGCAAACTCCCCCTCTTCTGATCCAGCTAGCTTTGGGACAGACCTAAATAAGGGTCGATCCTATTCTTCAACAGACAACTACGGAGTCGGACGCAAAACAGAAGTCCATCATATCCGAACGGAACAGAGGGCCGTAGTAAGGTCTCCGTTAATACCCCATATCTCAGGATACACCAGATAAGTGACAAATTTTATTACAGAATAACAAAAGTATTGCAAACTTTAGTTCGTTTGCAATCCTTTTGTTATTCTGTAATACAGTCTTTTATTCATATTTCTAGTTGTTTGGTTATTTCTTTAACTCTCAACCAGTTTGCCACACTCGTGGTTAACTCCATTACAAACCTCGGAGTACTGCCGTTAGTGTCCATTTCTTTATACGACACCCACAAACAGGCCAAATCCAAGGGCAGTAACTCTAATTGACATCCCTTTCTCCTTTCTTCCTAAAAAATTTTCACAGTATTTGGGCTTATTTATTACATGTTTATTTGCATAAAATGTCACATGTCATACCTTGCCGTAAGATAGATGGAGCTTGTTTTGGCGCTGAGATCACTGGTTTTATTACCACTCTACCTACAACACATCGATCGTGCTTATGGAACTACAGTGATCCTAGACTAGTAGACCGTGGAACCGAATATTCTTAATCTAGGTCGCAACACCAGCAATCTGTTGCAAGACTAATCCTGCCTACTTCAGATACGAGGCAAGGTGTTTTCCTTTCTTCTTTCCGTCTCTGTCATTTACCGTTGTTTGGTCTGGGCGTGAACAAACTCCAGGATAACAGTTAACAACGGGTTTTATCAACGGTAACATACATTATGTGGTCTGTATGGTTCATCACGCCATGTTGGTAATGATAGTCATTTTTTAGGGATCTCGCCTTACTGAGATTTCCATTAATCTCGTTATGTCGGGATTTCAGTAGACTACAGGTCTGGTAGTGATTTACCTTATAAATCCTTGTTACTGAAGATACCCCACTCTCTGCAGCATTTCCTTCTGAGGAAATCGCTACAATACTATTGAGAATTCTGGGGTACGGGGGTTATCGTCCTTGTCTACGAGCCTCTGTTTCGAACCAACCAATCACGAGCCAGCATACTTTGGTGGCAAAGCCAAACAGGCACATTCTTGCCACCTCTTCTGATCCAGCCCTTAACGGAGACGGACCTAAAAAAGGGTCGCTCCATCTCTTCTTCAACAGAAATATCAGAAGGCCGTAGCTAAGGGCTCCGATAATACCCTACCTCTGGATATCAGTTAAGTGACAAATTATAAAAATTTGTGCAGACGAACTAAAGTTTGCAACCTTATTGTTTTATGTGTCCAATACATGTCTTTTATTCGAATTCTAGTTGTTTGGTTATTTCTTTAACTCTTGTCTGCCACACTCGTGGTTAACTCCATATTGCAAACTTGGAGTTCTGTCGTTTCATTTGTCTTCTCATTCTTTATAATACATACATTAGATGTTTTAGTAATATATAGATATATTGATTTTCTTGCTCTGTTCCAGGCAACGCCGGTAAATTCTGTTAGGTTTTTGTTTTGTGGCTAAATTTCGACCAGGATTCATAATTAAGATCTATCCCGGTTGTGAATAGCAAATATCATGAATGTCGTAATTGGAGAAAAAGTCGATGTCATTTTTTTTTTTTTTTGGGGGGGGGGTCCTCAAGTATCACCCATAACCATTGTCTTCAATTTCTTGCCTATCGAGCCAGTCAATCCGGTATCACATCAACAACACATGATGGTTTCACGTGCATAAAAACAACTGCCCTACGGCAAATTCGTCAGTTCCCCTAATTATTTAAGACTAAACAACAAAGAAAGTTATAATGGCGTCAATGATATTAATTGTATAACAAAACGGTCTTGTTTGGTTTTTAGGTGTTTTTTTTTTTTGTTTTTTGTTTTTGTTTTTTTTTTTTTTTTTTTGTTTGTTTGTTTGTTTTCTTGGTTTTTTTTTTTAATTATCAGTTTCGACTCGGGTATAATAGAATATGAACCTCGGACAATAACTTTTTTCGTGACGTCATGGATTTATCTCACTAATGACCAATCACTATTAACGACCGTTGGATAATGGCCGATAAGATATCGCGTGTCTAGCTATATATTTCTTATTAGCAAACATAAAAATAAAATCTAATATTGATTGTGGCAGCCGGAGATCAGCTGAAATCTTAATTTCCTCTGCGACATATTTAGCATCATACAACTGAAAACATGACCAAATGATAACATTTACTGTACGTCACCATGATGTATTTTCCATCCTGTCGGAAGGGATTATAGTACGCTGACTGTATCTCATGTGGCGGGACAAAACATCCCCACCTAAAAAGGTGTGTTCTGGATATGACATTAAACTACATCAGATGGTGAGGCTCCAGTTCTGGAAATCTAGGGAGTGTGGAGTACCTCTTTACTGACATTACTCTCAGGCCCACTCTGACTCGGAGTGGTAGTACCTGTTTGGGTCCCATCTATGAGTCAAATAGACCTGTTTAACAATCATTCATATTCGATGGGAATATATGATACCATATAACTGTGAACCATTTGTATCAAGAATACTTATTTGAAGCTATAATTCTTTTCTGCGGATTATCTTAAACTATATAACTGTGGGCAAACAAATGACTATTATTAAATAGAAACTTGAAACCATATAATTATTAGTATTAGATAGAAATACTTAAAACAATACAACTGCATGTACATTATTTTTCGGGGTTTCGTAGCATTATTATCATTATCACTAGTTCAAGGCTCTCCAAGCAGCATAAAATGCCACCAGACTTATTGACAGAAATGTGCTGCTTGGAGCGCCTTGCGCTAGTAGTAACGGGTAATGCTCCGAAACCACGCTTGAACTTAAGGTTATCGTCTGATGATGACTTTATTCTAAGGTAAATAAGAAACACCTGAACAAGGTTTGAGGATACAACGGTCTGAACGTTGTGTATATACATATCATAATAAAGATGAGGACAACAGTCCGAAATATCAGAATTATTCACATCAAGCCTCATCTCAAAAATACAGAAAAATAATGTATATGAAATAGTTGTTAAACTGCATCTAGTTGTGAGGTTCCAAATCCGGGGCTCTGAAGAGTGTGGAGTGTCCATTCACATCCATTATTCCCAGGTCCACTCTGACCTAAAGTGGTAGAACTTTTTAGGGCCCCATCTATGGATTGAATAGATGTAAAATGTCTTAAAAATCTTAATACCCAACAAGAATAAAACCAACGTCTTCGACATAAAATAACCCAAGGGTTGATATGCCGTAAAATCCATTCAATTGAACTGGATGCCCGATCCTAAGCTTTAAGTAAATACCTATATTTATCTTAATTTTCTGTGAGGTTCTGGCAATTGGTAACCGACGAACAATAAGAATAAGTATAAAAGCCTGGTTCCTGGGAATTCATCTTCGGCGAGGAACTTTACCATTTTACAGATGCAGGTTGAGTGACAAGCCTTGATATTTGTGACAAAAGACAAAGGAACAAAACAATTTGGAGGTTATCTATCACGCGAAAATCTCCGGGTACTCTACTAAAAAGACATTTAATACTAAGTACCTATACAAGCACATAGTTTACAGATTGTTGACCACCCTGTCGGTTGGGGCATTAGAATGCACCGACTGCACCTCTGCAGAGGGGTAAGACTCCCCCAATGGGGCCACCTGTTGGTCGTGGGTGGCGACCCGTGATGCTTAAGGATAGAACCCAGGTGGATGAGCAGTTCATGACTTGCAATACTCCACTTTGGCCCTATCTTGGGCTAGACGGGCGGTCGGAGAGGCCCCCTCCGATCAATCGGCTGGTCACGTCAAGCCCTAGCATCTATATGATTTTCCCAACCCTATTGCCCTTATGGCAAGCCCCAACCCCTTTTTTATCATGTGGGTGCTAGAAGGCGGTGACTGAGGGTCTACAAGTCCTGGGAATGACGTTAAACTCTATCTGATGGTGAGGTTCCAGTTTTGGAGGTTTGGGGAATGTGGAGCACCCCTTCATCACCATTGGCCCCTGGTCCATTGGTCCCGGAGTGGTAGTACCTGTTAGGGTCCCATCTATGGGTTAAATAGAAAAATGTATTTATAAAAAAATGTATTATCCATTAAGAATTGATTTATTTCAAAACTTTATCGGCATTAAATGAACCACTGAGGTTGATATGCCATAAAACCAAACCAAACCAAACCAAACAGATTGTTGATTGATTGATTTTAACGGCATGTGAACCCGTTTAGGGTGTAACTGCCGCTGATCTGCATATAAAGAAAACGCTAAGGCCTCGACTGATGTCATCAAGTTTATCTTGATAAACACTGTGAAAACTGTACAAAGAAGAAATAAATAACCTCTACTAAAAGGTAACAACAAATACATTTCAAAAGAAATGGAAACGCAAAAAGGAAATGGACTCAAATTCTTACCGGGTTGCCTTTTTGATCAGCAGCGGTAATCTAAATAGGATTTGTATATGAGCTCTGTTACCCTTTACCCATTTTAGCTTTGGGAGAACGCAGTGAAGCTAAGGTTCAGCAGCAACTGATAAAATGGGAATGATAAAATAATGATAAAAATCAACTAAATTATTCTAAGACTAGATGTTGTGATGTTAGTTAAATTAGTAAACAAAAATACCTATATAAAAATGAAGTATAGTTAACAGGTCAATTTAGTGACAGTTACATAGGGTTATTGAGGAAATCACGTTCATTGTACGTTCAGATTTACATTGTTTAAGAGATGTTACATAATTTATAGGTAGCTTATGAATTATGTACGTACTGTAGATAGATATTTTTGAACCAAGGTTCGTTGGATTCAAAATCGGAGGGAGTTAAGGGGAAAATTACCTTAACTATTATGGTTATATTGAAAGGTAATGACCTCGATTTAACCCTTCCGATTAGAAACATGTGATAATTTTGTTTCAGTTGCGACTTGTTACTAGCCGAGAGAAGACGCTGTCGTCGGCTCTCAAGGTGTTGCTCTCACCACGCGGTCCTTGGCTGGGGTTTGTTCTTAATAAAGACTTAAAGAAAAACAACAAAGTCTTGTTGATTAATTAAAATAAGAATGCACAGACACCCAGCCCAACCAGAAAGAAGAACCAGCCCAAGAAAACAATCCAACAAGAGAAGATGCCAGGAACAAGCAAAAAAGTTAGCAAGTAAGAACCCCTCATCTCTCTCTCTCTCTCTCTCTCTCTCTCTCTCTCTCTCTCTCTCTCTCTCTCTCTCTCTCTCTCTCTCTCTCACAATATATACACCAGAATAAAGGGGTATATAACCAACTTAGAGTCATCTTTTTCAAATACGAATAATTTTTATACAAATATGTTTGACCCATATATTTGACCCTAACAGGTACTATCACGCCGTATCAGAGGGAACCTGTAATGACAATGAAGGGGTATTCCACAATTCCCAAATATCCAGAACTGGAGCCTCACCGTCAGATGCAGTTTAGTATCATACCCAGGACCCCCTCTTTTTTTGTCTTACTCCTCTGTATAGCACAATGCATGGATGCAGTATGCATCTGTGCATGCGGGTGTAGGTGTGTATATATAATTCTAGGTAGATAACTGAATAGGTAGTAAGAAAACCCACATATAAGATAAGTGTGTGTGTGTGTGTAAATTGGGAATGGATTAGGATCACCCACAGATGGGTGTGTGTGTTCAAGTAGATCATGTGTGTGTATGTATATATAGATATAGATATATATGTGCGTATGTATACATACATGTGTATGTGGGTATACATATACTGTATGTGTAGGTAGGGTCACGGCTAAGTCAAGTAAATCTTAAAAATAAGAAAAAGAATTCAGGCTAGATAAAAAGGAGAGATAGTGAACAATTAATGTTAGAAGCAGACAACATGTCTGGTCTTCTGTGCAAATAATAGTTGACCACTGTCAGAAGGGTCATAAAACTCACAAATGAGGGTGGTCTTCTAAACAAAAGACTTTCAAATCACGCGGGGTTGATAAAATCTCGGAGGATGAGATTTCGTACGAGAATTGATAGAAGATTTGGGGATTCTGGGAAATTTAAAAAAAGTGAACAGTTAGATCTTGGGGAGCGAAGAAGCAACATCTCCCTTAGAGCCTTGTAGCATAGAAGTCAACTTTAGAAGAAGTCCTTAAGGGAGCAAGAGGGGGTCCTTGTGCTCCCTCTCATCTCGACAGACAGTGGACATGAATTAGAAGCAATGCAAGTTGTATGCCTCTCTGCCATTTGTTTAATGTTCACCACAAACAACAAGACAAAATTTGTCTTGTTGTTTGTTCTCTCTTTCTCCTTTGTAACACTTGTTTGTTGTACACCCCTCGGCGGGGGGTCCCCTGCGAGATGTTTTGAGCATATATGTACACTGTGGCGATCCAGGGAAATTACTAGACGACACGAGATGAATGGCCAGAAAGAAGCAGTGCAGAAAGATGCAGTGAATGCAGCAAGATGCAGAGTAATGTGCAAAAAGGCCTCGTAGCCCGCCGGTGGTGTCACATCTGCAGTGGATACAATCAGAGTATTCTAATTTCCACCGACAGTGCAATTTTTACAAATTAGGCGTCTTGCCGTGGAACAGTGGTTAGCAAATTTACTGCCTACTAGGACCGGTTTAGCTCAGTCGGTAGAGCGTCTGACTAGGAATCACAATGTTCTGGGTTCCATACCGGTCCTCGCTAACTCAGCGTATGAGTAGCACAGGGACCTTTGCAGTAAAGTGAGGAACTGATGGTAGGTGTGGCGTTCCACCTCAAAAGCCAAAACAATCTCCTTGGTTTAGCGCTGAGGAAAAGGGGATAGACTCCCTCGCAGTCTGGCTGATACCGACTTTAGGCCACCCCGACGACTTTGCTGTTGCAGAGAGTTTGATCCTAATTGGATAATGAACAACTGGTTCTTTGAGCAAGATACCGGTTTAGCTCAGTCGGTAGGTCACTGGACTAGGAATGGCAAGATTATTGGTTCGATACCGGCCCTCGCCAACTCAGCGTATGAGTAGCACAGGGATATGTGCGGTAAAGTGAGGAGCTGATAATAGGTGTGGCGCTCCACCTCAGATGCAAAAACAATCTCCTTAGTCTAGTGCTAGTGGAAAGGGGATAGACTCCCTCGCTGTATGGCTGATACCGACATTAGGCCACCCCAACGACCTTCTTTTTTTTTTTTACTTTTAAGCATTATGCATTGTACATTTTAACATTGAGATTGTTTGGTGTGATAGTTGCCTTAAGGAAACCGACTTATTCTGAAAGTCGAGATTCCTTTTCTTCTGTCAAATTCTTCTGTCAAATTATGGAATTTAATCTTAATTTATACCATCAGTAAGTATTTCGTTATAGCCAGATGTACAGGATAGGATTTTTTTTTTTTTTTTAGCGATCTGATATCACATGATTGGGTTCCTCTAATTCCGCGTTGGGTTGTACAAAGCAGTGCCAGTTATTTGATTATATGACACATATAGTTATTTTTTATTTAATGATGTTTATGTATTTTTTTAGATAAGTGATTCCTCTCACAAGGATTATTTATCTTTATTTCGATCTTAAAGAAGTGTTTATAATTCCTTATTCTTTCTTTCTTTTCTTTCTTTCTTTCTTTCTTTCATTTTTCTTTGTTTTCTTTCTATCTTTCTTTCTAATCAATTTGCATTACATTACATTTTTCATTTTCTGTTTCTTTCTTTTTCACACTGGCGCAAATTTAACAATTTTTCTCATTTTTCTCATTCTTTCGATTCTAAAGAAATATACTTAATTCCTTGTTCGTTCTTTTCTTTTCTTTTTTTTCTTCTTTCTTTCTTTTTTTATCTTTAATTTTCGTTACCTTTTTCCTTTCTTATTTTCTTCTACCACACCCGCGCACAGATCTATATATAGACTTGCGCTTTCAGTCTGCGTCTTTTAATATAAAACAAAGACAATATTTCTATTGATTGCACATCACTGGGGGAACTTCAGAATCTTCCATTCTATTCTGAGCTTCATTGAATATCCCCGACTACCCATTTCGGTCATTCATCCAGGCTTCATAATCTTTGAATTCTAAAGAATATTTGATCTTTTCTCTGTTAAAAAATGAGCTTTTACTCCAGGGATTGGCCCACGAAAAAAAAAAAAAAGTGAGGATAGCAAAATAAATGATTCGAATTGGATTTTTCGATGCTGGGTGGGACTGGGGAGTGGGGCGTGGTATTTTGTGAATTCATTGATTTTCGAGGGTCTGTTACGATTCAATCTAAAATTTAAAGCCTTGTCGGTGGGACTTAAAATATGCTGCCAGTATCTTCTTAGGAAAAGTAAGACACCCCCCCCAAAAAAAAAAGTTTACCTGGGCATGAAAAAAAACTGTATCTGGTAGTGAGGCTCAAATTCTGGAGCTCTTGAACTCTGGGGAGTGTGGAGTACTCCTTAATTGTCATTACTCATAGGTCCATTCTGATCAAAAGTGGTAGTACCTGTTAGGGTTCCATCTATGAATTAAATAGATCCATTTGAAAATTATTACAATTAAATAGGATTTATTGAAACCATATATAACATGAATATTATTAAATAGGAATAGTTACTTGAAACCATATAAATATGTCTAGATTATTAGCATTAGATAGGAACACTTAAAATACCTCCATTGCTATGAGTTCACGCTGACTTAAAGTGGTAGTAACTGTTGAGGCTCTATCTATAAGTCAAATAGTTTTTTAAAGAATTATTAGGAATATTTGATAGCATATAACTTATTTGTATGAAGAATAGTTACTTCAAGCTATATTCATTTATTAACGATTATTTCTAGTTATTTGAACCATGTGCTTAAAACTGTGAGCAAAAATGATTATTTATAAAATAGAAAATATAAATAAAATAGTGAATAAGTTATTAGTATTAGATAGGAATATTTGATAGCATATAACTTTGTGTAAATTATTTGTATGAAGAATAGTTACAGTGTTAGGTAGTGGTCTTTCACTGGAGTCTGAGTGACAACAAGTCTCTTCAGGTTTCCAGGACTCTTCAGTTCTGAGTATTCTATCAGATCTTAACTATGCTGCGACCTGTATGGTCCAGATTCTTCCTCTGATTTCCAATTTCTTCAGTCTCGTTTATGTTTCCCAACTTTTTCAACTCTGTCAATTTTCAAGTATTTGTCTTCCTGTTTGTTTTTTTGTTTTTTTGTTTTTTGTTTTTTTTTGGGGGGGAGGTATTTTTTAAATTTCATTTTCACTCCGTGGTTCAATGCAACAGCAGAATCTACTAGATGACAAGATTTTTTTAAATTGTCAACTAACACTAGCTTTGGCCTTCTGGTCAGGATTGGGTGATTTGTTTGTAAATCAAAATCCCATTATATATATATATATATATATATATATATATATATATAATCATCCATAGACACCGTGTTTCGACGTTTGACGTCCCTTCAGTGTGGCTAGACACAATAACTACCTCTGACCGGGAGCGAAATTCGACTGATTTTTCGACAGCCCGATTCGTTAACCTCTCGGCCATTTGACAGCTACTGCAAATACAAATACAAATACAAATACAAATACAAATAAATATATATCCACCCGGGGATATATCATACGATGCATATGTAACATAATAGAGAGAGGGGAGCGGGGTAGAGACAATAGAAAGAGCCAGTAGGTTAGCATGGAATTTCTTTTAGGATGAATTACCATAATACCACATAGTATTTTTCTACTGGTCGAGAAGTGTCACGTGGTGAAGTAGGAGAAAGAAAGAGTGAGGAGAGAAAATTTTAGGGTAGTTGGTGAAAATGCGCTGATTGGGTGAGACGTGGTTCTAGCTTAGGGCAGTTTTGAGTTGGGGGAAATAAAAATCTCATGAGAAAAAGATGTCACCTTGTGTTATTACTAAAAACTATAAATGGCACAATGCAAGATGTCCCCCAGCATCCCAGGTCGATTTCAGACTCCAAACATCAAAGAACTGCCAGCCAATTCAACACCAGCCCAGTAACCGGATTCGAGCCTCTCCACGTAGCACAGAAAATGAGATAAGTATACGACGATTATTTTTATATAACACATTATCACTCCATTCCGAAATGAGAGCCACAATATTACACATAGGCTTATGCTATAAAGTGTCCGGGTTTGTTCTATTTCAACTAATGATTGTTTGTGGCCTGTTGTAGTAAACAAAACGACCAATATGCAAAGACTTTCAGTTGACAATGCCATAGCTCAACCGCAACAGCTACAATTACCGTAAATTTTTAATTAATTCTTATATCAAATTGTACAATTTTAGTTTGTTTAATATATTCTGACAGCAACTTTGATATTATAGTGTATATATATTATAACATTAAACTGATTGGACACTTTAAAAAACAAAGTTATTCAATGATAAACAGCCAAGAAAGTTGATCTGTCATTTAAAAAAATGTTTAATCTATTGTAACATTGCGGGCTCAGTTAAAAGAAATGGAGTTGTAGGTGAATCTCTATATGTGACGTGGCAGAATTCACTTGAGAATGTTTGTATGGGCAATTGAGAGGCGTAGGAGTGTAAATTGTAATATTACAAACAGTGAACTTGATTATCTTAACTAATAGCTTTTGTTTAGACATAGGTTAGGTTATGTGGAAACACTTTGGATCCAAGTTACGGTAAATGTAACGTTGCGGGCTCGATTAAAAGAAACGAAGTTGTAAATAAATCTCTATATGTGACGTGGCGGGATCTCTTTGCGTGTATGTAATGGTCATTACTTGTCGATATGTGAGATGGAGTCAAATTAAATATGTAGTTTCTATACTTATCTGGATTGGAGCTTCTGGTATTCTGCATCTGTCGTTGGGCTGGCATTTTCTCTGTTCTTGGAGTTTGGAAATCATTTGGGATATTCTTGGGTTCTTTCTGGGATATCTTGTCTTGTGTCGTTGATAGTTTTAATAATGAACACAAGACGTTATTTTGCCAACAGGTCAGTTATTCACACATCATCCTTAGTAAATAAGTAAGTCGGCGGGGCGGCTTAATGTCGATATCAGCCAGACAGCGAGGGAGTCTATCCCCCTTTCCCCAGCGCTAGACCAAGGAGATTATTTTAGCATCGGAGATAGAGCGCCACACTTACCATCAGCTCTTCACTTAACCGCACAGATCCATGTGCTACTCATATGCTGTGTTGGCGAGGGCCGGTATCGAACCAGGAACCTTGTGATTCCTAGATGGACGCTCTACCGACTGAGCTAAACCGGCCCTGGATATCATCCTTAATTTTTGTTAATTTTTATTATTACATAACGTATAACTAAAATGTTGGGTTTTTATACATCTCATTATTCTACACTATGCTATCAAAAATGTTTTTGACTGCACATGACAGAATTACTATGTAGATCAATACAGTTTAAGATTATTGATTACTGGGGGGGGGGGGCTTCTATGATCAGTACCTACGATATGCAACGACGTTATTACGACACAGAGGTTACGAGCTCAGGCAGATACAATACGCACATATATGCACATACAGAAGCAAGAAAGGGTCTGTATTTTATTCAGGGTCTTCGAATCAGTGAGAAAATCCGTTAATCTAATGATTAGCACTTGGGATTTTCAAAAATCTCCATCTCGAGGTCGAGTGACATTTTTTGTTGTTCTGTCTTCGTTTTCATCGACATTTCTTTTTCCTGGAGTGTCGCGTGGAATTTCAACTTCAGACAAATTTTTGTTCACACGTCGGTGAGAAGAGAACGTGATCAGATCAGAAGAGTAAAAAGATTTGAAACAAAAAAAAAAAAAGATACAAACACTTTTGTTCTAGTCTATTCTTGCCTTTTAAGCATTTTCAACTATGCACAATAGAATTGAGCATTAACTGCACGTATATATTTACCAAACCCTTCCACACGAACAGGATGTGTTAAGCAGAGGTTTGAATTCAGAGTCTTCCCTCTCCTAAACTGGATGCCAAACCAAGGTTAAAGAGCCCAGTCTGTCCTACTATTTATCCATTGCTACAGAGAAATTAGTTAGATGCATCCCTATCCTAAGGGTATTGGGGCTATGGAAAATGCAATCATCCTTGTCCAGGATTTTAACTAATGTCGCTGTGTCCATTTCCTACGACGATAATCATATATATATTAATACAGGTGTTTCTTAATCTTCCGATCGTTATCATCTTGCAACCCCTTCTAGCTAAAATGGTATCATTTTTAAGCAGAGGGTGTTACAAAATGATAACGGTCATACTTTTAAGGAACACGAGTATTAATATATAGATGGTTTTAAGTATTCTTTCCATTTGATAATAGTCATTTGTTTGCGAACAGTTATATAGTTTCAAGTAACCAATAATAATCCTTAGTAAACAATTATAGCTTCGAGTAACTATTCTTAATACAAATAAATTACCGTTATATGGTATCAAGCATTCCTATCTGATAGTAATAATTTGTAATAATATCTATTTGACGCATATATGGATCCCTAGCATGTTAGTACCTGTTAAGGTTCCATCTATGGGGTCAGAGTGGATCTGGGAGTAATGGCAATGAAGGGGTACACCACATTTCCCAGGTCTCCGGAACTGGAGTCTAACCACCAGATGAAATTTAGTATCAGACTCTCTCTCTCTCTCTCTCTCTCTCTCTCTCTCTCTCTCTCTCTCTCTCTCTCTCTCTCTCTCTCTCTCTCTCTCTCACTTTCTGCACGTATCTAAATAATAAAATCCTGGTGTATTGTATTCCTTCACATCCCATACAGATTGATTGATTGATTTTAACGGCATGTCAACCAGTTTAGGGTTAGTCTATGTCTAGAAGTTTGGGAATCACGTTAATATTTACATTTTTTGTGTAGTTGTATTTTGAGAGTTTTTCTTGTGCACACGGTCCTATCGAATATGAATAATTTTTAAACTGATCTATTTGATGGGAATCCTAACTGGCACTACCACTCCGGGTCAGAGTGGACCTGGGAGTAATAGCAGCGAAGGGGTACTTCAGATCTGCAGAAATGGAGTCTTACAATCACATGCAGGTTAGTGGCATACCTAGGACACCCTTCTCTGGGGAGTGTCTTACTCTTTTACTGGGATATTTCATCGTATTTTAAGCCCCACCGACAGAGCTAACTAGGACACCCTTTTTTTAGGAGGGCCTTACAGTCATCGTATTCTAAGCCCTACTAACAGGGTTTAATCCTATACAGATAACAAAAGAACGAATACGTGAGGAGCCTGTACGAAACACTTGTGCTCCTCCAGAAACCCCATCTGCTTACCGCCAAACAACGAAAGCTGACTTGGTTCCGGCACGTCACCCGACTCATTACATTTATCAAAAAACACCCTGGAAGGCAATGATGATGGGAGACGGAAACGTGGGCAGCAACGCAAGAGCTGGTCTGACCATATCAAGGATTGGTCGGAGATGACCTTCAGGGATCTTCTCCGGACAGCTACTAACAGAATAGCCCGAGGAGAGCGTCTATCCCTACAGCTCCACCCCCCATGCACCCACACCCGATGATTCTGATCATTTGAGACACTGATTTTGATGATGATGATGATGATGATGATGATGATGATGATGATGATATTTGCTTTAGAAGAAAATGAGGTTTTTATTTGAAAAGAAATGCTTGAGATGTACTTATGGGCAATACTGTATGTATATGTAGATGAATGAACTTGTGCACCCGTAAATGCATGTATAAATGTGAGTAGACGTCATGAGGGTGTTAGGTGCAATTTGACGTCACAAGCCATAGGATCTGGTGGTAAAAGCAGGGGTGGGTTGGGGGTTGACGGTGAGAAACTGACGGCTTTGTTTGTACATCATTTTGGATCGAAGATATCTTTCATCGGTTTGAGACATAAAACGAACCCCCCCCCCCCGTCTATTGGAAAAATGAAGTGGGTGGGTGGAGTGTTAGGGGAGAGAAGTCAACATTTTACTTCATCCTGTCATTTATTGACACCTTTCGTGGCAGTAGGAGTATCAATTGACGCTCTTCTGACCGAAGTGACCTCTTCAACCCCCCTCTCTCTCTCTCTCTCTCTCTCTCCCCTCTCTCTCTCACACACACACACGCACACAGAGAGAGATTGTCCACGTTTTATTACTCTGTCTGTCTGTCTGTCTGTCTGTCTCTCTCTCACACACACACACACACACACGCACACACATATTTTCCACTTTATATTTCTCTCTCTCTCTCTCTCTCTCTCTCTCTCTCTCTCTCTCTCTCTCTCTCTCTCTCTCTCTCTCATTTGTTCTCATTTTCCCCTTAGCTCTCTTATATACAAATATACATTTAAGCTAATCATTCTGGCTAAAACATTCTCCCACACACCTAAGCACTGGGAACCTCGCTGTAATGCAACGATTTGCAAGCTCATCTCACAGATCAAATACTACTAAGTAGTGAGTTCGATCCTCACTAAGTACCCCTTATTTGTGGCCTTGTGCCAGAACTAAGCTTAGTGAGTGGCTAGTCTGGCGGATCATTTCTGAGTAGTGAGTTCGATTCTCACTAGGTGTCCTATATTTTTGGCTTTGTACCAAATCTACGCTATGTTTAGTTTAAGAGTATTTATAGTGGTAGCAAGATAAGATTGTAGTCCATTACTAATGAGTTTGATTCTCATTGAGTGACCAATATATCTGAATTAGGTAAATTACTACACACCTGAGTACCTGCACGAGATTGTTGGGGAATATTGTTTTGTAATTTCCACTCATGCTGGTGATCGGTGTTCGATCCCAAGAAAAATCAAGCTTTTCATAATTAATTTTCAATTTGGGAGATTTCCGTAATACAATCTTTCTAACTGTATTTCCTTGCTTTGGCCTTGTGTCGGACTAAGTTAAGCTTAGTATATATATATATATATATATATATATATATATATATATATATATATATATATATTTGTGTGTGTTCTATTCTTAGTATATATATAATCTCTCTCTCTCTCTCTCTCTCTTTTTATATATATATATATACATATATATATATATATATATATATATATATATACGTGTGTGTGTGTGTGTGTGTGTGTGTGTGTGTGTGTGTGTGTGTTCTATTCTTATTATATATATTATTATTCATCTGTATATTAATACGCGTGTTCCTAAATCATGGAACAAATTCTGGTTAAAAATGAGACCGTCCAAATCATCCAAGATACAATGCAAAAATGTAAATCCTGATTATCTGGTGTTCTTATGAGTGTCGTCACCTCAGCTACTGTGGTATATCCACAGGTCCTGCTAGTTACTATAAATCATGTAAGATATTTTAAAACTATTATGTTTTCTTACTTTATTTTTAGCTGTTTTCTGCTCTAGCTAAAGCGCTTTTATAATGTTTTCTAATGTAATGCTAGCTTGCTTTAAACATTGCATACTTAACTTCAATGTCTTTTCCTGAATATGCCCGATTGAAATGAGGGTGCATCTCATATGTCCTGCTGAAATAGAGACGCGTTTCATATGCCCTGTTGAAGTGGGGGTACGTTTTATATACCCTGATGAAATATGGGTGCGTCTATTAAGCCCTGATTTAATATGGGTACGTCTAATATGCCCATCTTAAATGAGGGATGCATCTCGTCTGTGCATCTGAAATGGGTGCGTGTTAAATACGCCCAGCTGAAATAGGGATGTGTCTAATAAAAGTAAAAAGTAAGCAAAGCTGGCGGAGTGATCTATTGTCGGTATCAGCTGGACAGCGAAGGAGTCTATCCCCTTTTCGCTAGCGCTAGACCAGGGAGATTGTTTGTTTTTTTCTGATGGCCACATCTACTGTCAACTACCATATGCTGCTGTTATATAATTCATGGGTAGCTTATAAATTGTGTAAGTAGTGTAGATTGAATTTGAATTGAGTTCGTTAAAAAATTCAAATGACGATGAAATGGAAAATTACCACGATTGACAGCGTTTGATCTCGCACTCACATGCACGCCGACTCGGCGGGTGCTCTACCGACTGAGCTAAATTGAACCTGTTGAAACAGGAGTGCGTCTAAAATAGTCCATTGAGATGGGGTGCGTCTAACAAACCCAGCTGAAATGGAGGTGTGTGTGTGTTGTTGTTTTTTGAGGGGAGGGGTGTCATTAAATACAGTTTTCTTATTTGTATATTTTTCTAATAATAACGTTTTAGTTTTGTTTTTTTTTTCCTCAATTGTGATTAATCTTATTATAATGGAGATTATGTAACTGTTTATCTGTAACCGAAACTATGTCACCGCCAACGTCATAATTCCCTTGGTTATGTACGTTATATTCTCAACGATTATGAAATAGTCTTTATTTAATCTTAATTAGCATCTTATTTATTAACGATATCTCTATTAAAGTATAGCTGAATTAGATTTGCCGGAAAACTGCCCATATTATTAATGCATTTAAAATCCTGAAATATGTGTTATATATCTCTAAGAAATAAATATCTACATTTGTAAATTGGTTACAACAATTTGCATAATGATTTTAACAAAATCGGATTTTATAAATAATTATTTGCTGTTATTGAATTCTAAAGCTATCATGTTATTCTCAAACGTATTAAAAGCAATCCTATATATAATTTTATATGGAAATGTATGAGGTAGGAAAATGTTTGGGGGGGTTTTAAGGTTTAAGTGTAGCTGGATATTCTTGGTTGCGTGTTCTTAGGGTTTTTTCTTTAACCCCATCTCATTTGGTGGTTGCGCTGAAACGGAAGGAATTTAAGGAATGAAAAGGAAAGAGACAGAGACAGAAGGTGGTTTATGATTTAGGCTTTATTGACCGGCCATAGTCTCCTGTGGCGTGTGGCAAGGGAATATCCCCTGGCTAGTAGGAGCAACCAGACCCAGTTAAGGCCTAAACTCAAAATGACCGAGAGATTCTATTAGGAGTCGGGGTACACTCCTTTTTGTCGGACATTCGCGGAGGGTTCTTCCGGTGTAGGCCCATAGAAGAATTTTATTTTTATTTTATTTTTATCTTAATCCCCACAAATCAATTAAAATAACATTAGAATAAGTGTAATATCTTTATATTCGTTCTTATTTAGTTTCGTTAGTCTTTCTAATTTAATACATTTTATTACATTAAAACTTAAATACTTACGCCCCCCGGGGGGGGGACATACTTTCAATAAAATTAGGTGAATATTTCTCAAAAAAGTCACACTGAATAAAAGTCACACTGAATAAAAGTCACACTGAATACATCTTATAAAACTCATGAGAATTTTTATAATCTCAGAGGAATTTTATTGTTCATTACAACTAATCCTGACTCATAAATCCTGATTGTTATGATTTTCTTTTATTGGCCTCCAAGCCATAATATCAGCTCTTAAACGTATTGTAATACTCGGTACATTTTTGGGGTGAGAGAAGAAACTTTACGTATAGTTGCGCGTATAGTATATATAGTATAATACATAGTACTAGTGGGAACCGTGGATATACTATGATAATTTGACTATTACAATATTTGATACTAGCAGGACCTGTGGATATACCACAGTAGGATAATTTAATTATTACAACGTTTGATATGTTTACTTATGAGCTAATGGGAAATACTTTAATATGTAAAAAGTATAATAATATTGATTTAACTCTCTCTCTCTCTCTCTCTCTCTCTCTCTCTCTCTCTCTCTCTCTCTCTCTCTCTCTACACACACACACACACACACACACTCACTCATTATGTTCTATTGAACCAGATTAGCGTTTTTCGCTCCTCTCTTTATCTTTCCCCTACTCTCTCTCTCTCTCTCTCTCTCTCTCTCTCTCTCTCTCTCTCTCTCTCTCTCTCTTCTTTCTTTCTTATTATATTTTGTCTGTGTAACATGTCCTTTTTCTTCCCTTTCTTTCTTTATAATAAAAAACGGAATAGTTCATTATTTAGTTGAGGCGACGACACTTATAAGTAATAAGAATTCGGCGGCGACACCGGATAATCAGGATTTATGTTTTTGCATTTCATCTTGAACGATGTAAATCCTGATTATCTGGTGATGATTATTCGCTGAATTCTTATTTCTCATGGGTGTCGTCACGTCAGCTAAATAATGGACCATTCCGTTTTTATTATAAAGAAAAGAAAGAAAAAGGACACGCTACACAGGGAAAATATAATAAGAAAGGAATAAAAAAGAAAAAGAGATGGGTTTAGCGGGCGGGAGCGATAATGCTAATCTGTTTCAATCGAACATAACGAAAAGATGAAAAGAAGGAAACAAAGAGAAGAAAAAAAGAGTAAGAGAGAGTTAAATCAAGATTATTATACTTTTTATTTACTGAACTATCGTAATTTCTCTTAAGTAAACATATCAAAACCTTAAATATCGTTTAATCTCCGACAGGTGAAACAACGCGAATCAAAAAGTACAATGAAGTATAAGTAACCAACATTAAGATCATAATCATCAAGCCGTGCTGACAACAAGGATTCTCTCTCTCTCTCTCTCTCTCTCCTCTCTCTCTCTCTCTCTCTCTCTCTCTCTCTCTCTCTTCACCGTCGCTATCAGTCATCGCTTCTGGAAAAAGCTCTGTCAGCTAAGGCTTTAGAATACCCCGACTGCACCTCTGCAGAGTGCTAAGACCCCCCTCCATTGAGGTCACCTGCTGACAGTGGGTAGTGGCCAGTGTTGCTTAAGGGCGGAATCCTGGTGGATGAGCAGTCTATGACATGCAACGCTCCACTTAGGCTAGACTGGCGGTCGGAGAGGCCTCCTCCGATCAATTGACTGGTCAAGTCAAGCCTTAGCAGGTATATGATTGTTCCACTCCTATTGCCCTTATGGCAAGCCCCAACCCTTTTTGTCATATATGTGCTAGAAGGTCGTGGTTGAGGGTTTTAATGTCATGGGAATGACGTTAAACTCTATCTGATGGTGAGGTTCCAGTTCTGGAGGTCTGGGGAATGTGGAGTACCTCTTCATCACCATTGCTCCCAGGGTTCACATTAAACAAGGAAAGATGCAGACGATATCCCACAGAAACTTTTACATGTGCAGACTACGCAGATGATCTAGCGCTTCTCGTAAATACGCTTGTCCAAACCGAATCACTGCTAGACAGCTTAGAGCAGACAGCAAGAAGCATTGGTCTCTATATGATCTCACATAAAATGGAGTTCATGAGTTTTAAACGAGATCGAGATATTTCCACATTGGATGGCCAGCTTCTGAAATTAGTTGACCAGTTCACATACCAAGGTAGCAACATCTCATTTACAGAAAGCGATGTCAACATGAAATTAAGACGATGCAGAAAAATACTAATTCAAGTTGATAATGATAATTATTGGCAACTTTAATCTATATTGAAAGAAAGAAAGAAAAAAGAAAGAAAGGTAGAGTCTAAGAAAGAAAGGCACAGAAAGAAAGAAAGGAAGGAAGAAAGAAAGAAAGAGACTCAGATAAATAGAAAGAAAGAAAGAAAGAAAGAAAGAAAGAAAGAAAAAGTCTAAGATAGATAGATAGATAGATAGATAGATTCATTGATTGATAAAGAAAAGGTAGTATATAAATTGCAAACACATCTTAAAAAACAAAAAATATGCGATGAAAAAAAAGGAGAGCAAGCTGAAAAATGACAAATAAGACTATTTCTTTATTTGTAGAATCGAAGAAAGGAAGAGGAATGGCGGAAGAGGAGAAGGGGTAAACGACTAAGGGAGATAGTGTGTCCACACGCGCGTAAATGTGTGTGTGTGTGTGTGTGTGTGTGTGTGTGTGTGTGTGTGTGTTTGCTACTGTTGATCTATGAAATTCAAGTGATTCTGCACATGAGAAACAAAATGTGGTTCATCTCAGACGGTCATTATCAAACAATCAAGCCGATAGCCGTGTCCGCAGTCACCTAAACTGTAAGGACAGGTCAACAAATGGCTGACCACAAACTGATAGATAAACCAAAGAAGTGTGGGAGATTTTTGTTTGATTTTTTAGGGTTTTTTCTTTTGTTTGTTTTTGTCGGGGTGTTAGAGTTCAAATGGAATATTAAAACCCCGGCAAACGACACCCCCTACCCACAGAGAAATAATTTCCGGAAATATTATTACGAGGGTGTGTCAAAAAGTAATGCCATTTTCTTTATTTCAAGTGAAGTTTTTTTTAAATAAAATTAAAGCCTACATTGAGAACCTAACGAGGCTCAGAGCAAGAATCCGACGAGTAAGACCCAACCTGCCAATCGACAAGGTCCTCCTTCTGTATGACAATGATTGACTACACACAAGCATCAGGACAAGGAAGAAAAGAGAAAGAAAGAATGAAAGAGAGTAGGAGAAAGATAGAGAGAGGAAGTGAGCGCGTGGAAGCAATAACGCTACTCTGTTTCAATCGAACATAATGAAAAGATGAAAAGAAGCAAAGGAAGAAAAAAAGAGTGAGTGAGTGAGTGAGTGAGAGAGAGAGAGAGAGAGAGAGAGAGAGAGAGAGGGAGAGGGAGAGAGAGAGTTACATATTGAACTATTTGGCAATATCTCTTAAGTGAATATATCAAATGTTGTAATAATTAAATTATCATCTTGTGGTATATCCGCATTCCACAGATCTTGCTAGTTTTAATAATCATACATCCTAATAGATATTATGAGTTTTTCTGGCAATTTCTTTGTTTCTCAGTCCATGATGCCAGTTGCTGATTTAGCGCGGCTTAGAATATGGTGATTGCACCCCTTTCGGTGGAGCTAATACCCTATCCACGTGTGCGAACGTGTCTTGTGTGCAAGATGAGTGAAGGACTCGAAAGAAAAGAAAGTATGGCTGCCTTAGCACCGTAATTTGAGGAAACACGATCTCTGAACCGGGAGAATTGGCGAGAATGTATTAGCGCGTATGGAATTTTTTTCTAGATCGAAATGTACATAAAAACCAGTCGACAGGCGAGACGATTCGGAGCGTATTGAGTTTACGTTGGAGAATGCTGTGTTATTGTTGCGATAGCGATTACGGGATCAGTTTACGAATATCAATTTTCACTCCAATAAAAATAAATAAATAAAATAAAGTATCATATAAATATAAATTCAAGGTAAAAAAAATCGTTTATACACGATTTATACATCGTTTGCACATGGTTATATGATATCAGGTATTTTTATCCAATGCAAATAATTTGTAACACAGATCTATTTGACCCATATATGGGAACATTACAAGTACATTACAAGTACATTACAAGTATTACTACTCTGGGTCAGTGGACCTAGGACTAATGGCAGTAAAGTGATACTTCACACTCTCCAGAGCTTCAGAAGTAGAGCCTCATCTTTGGATGCAGTCTGGTTTCATACCCAGGACACTCCTTTGGATTTGGGGGTTCATATCCCTCTGCTAGTGATACAGTCAGCATATTTTAAGTCCCGCCAACTGAGCGGTTGTTGGTACTAGGCTAGACTCAGTAACAACGGATGGACGAGCAATATATGCTGGAAACTGCTGGAGAAGCAAAGACCAACTCATAAACTACATTCTCCTGAGGACTCCTAAAAATGGACACACCAGTGTTGAAAAAGCTTATATTCATCAGCTCTGCTCGGACACTGTCTAGACGACTTAATAAGAGTGATAGCCGATTGGGATGTATGGCGGGGGAGGGGATCCGTGCTCTCGGTACACCTTGATGATGATGATGATGATGATGATGATGATTCACTATAGAAACTTGTTGGTTGGTTGGTTGGTTGGTTGGTTGTATTTACGGCATGTCAACTCTTGTTGGGTTATTTTATGCCGAAACGTCTTGTTTTATTCATTCTTGATGGATATTCAACATTTCTTTTTATTTAAACTCAATTTTTTAAACATTTTTTCTATTTAACCCATAGACGGGACCCTAACAAGTACTACTATTCTGGAACAGAATGGACCTGGGAGTAATGGCGATTAAGAGGTACTCCACACTCCCCAGAGCTCCAAAATTGGAACTTCACCATTAGACGTAGTTTAACGTCATACTCAAGACTC
Organism: Doryteuthis pealeii; assembly: GCA_023376005.1. NCBI lineage: Eukaryota > Metazoa > Mollusca > Cephalopoda > Myopsida > Loliginidae > Doryteuthis > Doryteuthis pealeii. Next base: position 52,323,497 of record CM042139.1, read on the forward strand.
TAAGACACTCAGCTACTGCCTTCTAGGACATATATGATAAAAAGGGTTGGAGTCTTGTCATAAGGGCAATAGAGTTAGTACAATCATATAGATGCTAGGGCTTTGTGTGACAAGCCGACCGCCCGTTTAGTCTGAGTAAGGGCCAAAGTGGAGTGTTGCATGTCATGGACTGCTCAGCCATCAGGATTCCGTCCTTAAGCATCACGGGTCGCCACTTACGGCCAACAGATGGCCCCATTGGGGGATGAGCATGCTATATGAGTATACTATATGAGTATGTACAGGCATATCTTACATATATGTGCGTCGGCATAGTTGTGTATATTTATGTATGTACATGGATGTGATAGCTAAAACAGGTAGGTCAGCAGATTTTAATAGATGATAAAATAGAAAGAGCCTGTAGTATATAAGGCTTATCTTCTTCGGTAGACACATTGGGGTGGGGGTTATCCCTCTGCAGAGGTGCAGTAGGTGTATTCTACAGCCTGACAGGCCGGGAAACATTTTGGTAAAACAAAAATTGTTCTTTATCTCTCGTAATTGTTTTAGTTTATTTTTATTTTCAGCTTGAGTCAAGTTTTCGGGGCTGTTGTGTGTGATGCAATGTTTTCGTTAGTGTTTTTAAGTAAAGACATAAAGAAAGAAAGAAAAACTCGTGATTCCCCAAATTTTTGCCCGTCTGTAAAAGAACACAACATAATGCATACCTTTCGTAGGTGAAGACGAGGAGAGTAGGTGGACATGTCTCGTGACTAGACCTTAAGTCCACAAGATGGAATAATGGTGTGCTTCGTAACCAGATGCGCTCCACACAATATGCAGTGAGAAGGTATGCTGAGAAAAAAATTTTAAATAAAATTTTAAAAGATGTGTTAAAGAGGAAGAAAATATAAAAAGCAAAATGTAGAGATGTCATTCTTCGAATACATAAAAGAGTAACAGAATAAAACGAGACAGACTTACAGACTGAGAGATAGATATATAGATATCTAGATAGATAGATATGAACAGACGGAGATAGATAGATAGATAGATAGATAGATAGATAGATAGATATAGATAGAATAGACAGAGATAGATAGATAGATATGTACAGACGGAGATAGATAGATAGATAGATAGATAGATAGATAGATGAACAGACGGGATATCTATCTATCTATCTATCTCCGTATATATATATATATATATATATATATATATATATATATATACAAGAAATCTCACTGTGAAAATTCCAAGTGAGCAGATCTCTATTAGATATTCCAGTCGATATTCCAGACAGAGTAAATGTGCTAATAATGTACTGATCAGTCTAAGAAAATTCCCAAGAGTCGATCTTTTCGTATCTGGTTTGAAAATCAATATTGGAAAGCAAGAAATGATGTTATTCTAACACGGATTCTTGCCGTTGGCAAAGGTAAAACTATTGTTGATTCACCCACCAAAAAGACTTAGTGAACTCGAATACAATCGGGAAATGTCGAGATGTTATTACGAATAAATTTAGAAATCATTTCATTGTTACGAAGATACGAAGTAGTCGCTTATAGACACACACACTCTCTCTCTCTCTCTCTCTCTCTCTCTATATATATATATATATTATATATATATATATATATATATATATATATATAATGGTAATGTTAATTTGCCTCAAAAAACATGTTCCACCGCAGAATCATCATCTGACCAAGGGTTTATGGGTGGCAGAGTTGGGGGGGAGGCAAGAAGGGTTCAGCATAGCACACACACACACACACACACACACACACACACACACATATATATATATATATATATATATATATAGTGTGTGTGTGTGTTTAATTGTATCCGCGTATCCCATACAAATAAATATTTCCTAAATTTATTTATCTATTTATTTATTTAACGCTCAGATATTGAGCACTCTTC